>QJPP01007368.1:0-456602 GCA_003996215.1 Jaltomata sinuosa
GGTCACTTATGTGTTCCTAACGTGGGTGAGTTGAGGCAACAGATCATGATGGAGGCCCATAATATCAGGTATTCTATTCATCCCAGTGCCACTAAGATGTACCGTGATCTATGGAAAGTCTATTGGTGGAACGGTATGAAGAGGGACATCATAGATTTTGTGGCTAAGTGTCCCAATTGTCAGCAGGTGAAAGTAGAACATCAAAAACCAGGAGGTGTGACTCAGAATATTAGCATTCCTACTTGGAAGTGAGAGGTCAACAACATGGATTTTACTACGGGTTTACCTCATACTCGCAGGAAGCACGACTCCATTTGGGTGATAGTGAACAGGGTTACTAAGTCAGCTCACTTCTTGGCTGTCAAGACTACATATTTCGTAGAGGATTATGCCAGACTCTACATCAGCGAGATAGTCAGGTTGCATGGGGTTCCCTTGTCTATCATCTCAGATAGGGGTCCTCAGTTTACATCTCATTTCTAGATGTATTTTCAAAAAGGCCTTGGTACATAGTTAAATCTCAGTACAACATTTCATCCGTAGACAAATAGTCAAGCAGAGAATACTATTCAGACCTTGGAGGATATGTTGAGGGCTTGCGGAATCAATTTCAGGAGTACCTAGGATGATCACTTACCTCTCATAGAGTTTGCCTAAAATAACAATTTTCATTCTAGAATTCAGATAGCCCCATATAAGGCACTCTATGGTCATAGATGCAGGTCACCAGTGGGTTGGTTCGAAGTAGGTGAAGCATCTTTGATTGGGCCAGATTCGGTTCATAAGGCTATGGAGAAAGTTTAGCTCATTAGAGAAATATTAAATACAGCTCAGAGTCATCAGAAGTCCTATGCTGATGTGAGGAGGAGGGACTTTGAGTTTGAGGTTGAGATTGGGTTTTCCTGAAGATATCACCCATGAAGGGTGTGATGAGATTTGGAAAGAAAGGGAAACTTAGTCCCAGATATGTAGGTCCTTACAAAATCTTGAAAATGGTTGGTAATATGGCCTAAGAGTTAGAGTTACCAGTAGAACTAGCAGCGGTTCATTCAGTCTTTCACATTTCATTATTGAAGAAGTGTGTTGGTGATCCGGCTTCGATTGTGCTTTTAAAGAGTGTGGCCATGAAAGATAGCGTCACCTATGAAGAGGTTCCAGTTGAGATTCTTGACCGTCAGGTTCGTAGGTTGAGAAATAAGGAAGTCACTTTGATAAAAGTTTTGTGGAGGAATCAGTTAGTCGAGGGAGCTACTTGGGAAGCAGAAAAATCCATGATGGCCAAGTACCATCACCTCTTTCCTTCCGATCCAGTTTCAGTTTGAGATAACAGTCCCTCTCCAGAATCTCAGTTTGCTCATATGCATGTCAGTCTCAGTATCATGTTTTCCCAGCTTTTCTAGTATTTTCAGCATGTTTCCATGAACGCAGGACTAGACTCAGTTAGATATCAGCTTCTAGTATTCAGTTGGTAGGGATTGCAACTCTTTCCCTCCAAACTCAAATTAGTTTGTCTTTGTTCGAGGATGAATGATCCTAAGGGGGAGATATTGTAATACCCCAGGATGTGAACCAGCTACTGGACTGCACTCAATAGAAAAATTCAGGAAAAAAATCAAGTTTCTAGGAACCACGGTTAAGATCACGAACCGTAGTTTGGAACCACAGTCTGCCGTCTCAATCGTAGTTCCATTTTCCATAGGACCCCCAGTTCATGGTCCAGGAACCATGAGTCAGATCACGGACTGTAGTTTAGAACCATGGTCTATCCTGTCACTCGTGGTTCCCCTTAATCAGAGGACTATTAGTTTGGGGCCCAGTAACCACGAGTCATATGAGAACCATCATTCAGAACCACGGTCCTTCCGGTGGACTCATGGAATCAGAAAATCAGAGGAACCTCAGTTGTGTCCCAGAGACCACGAGTCAGACCACAGACCATCATCCAAAACCATGGTTTGTCCTATAACTCATGGTTTCCTCAGATCAGAGAACGCCAAGGCTCATGGACAGAACCATGACTCAGTTGATCGTCCGTCGTCCAGGACTACAGTCCGTCAACTAAGTCGTGGTACCTGAGTCATGATTTTCAGTTGCTTTCTTTTAAAATTCCCAGAGGTATTCTGAACTTTTTCTTTCTCTTTTAAGGCCTAAGCTACGTCATTTTTCTTAGTCTAAGATTAATTAATTAGTCAAAAGCTACCTAAACCTCCTATTCTCCTAGAAAACATCCGACAGTTAGAGAACTAGATAAAATAAGAAACAACTTTCCCCCAAGAAAAATCAAAAGATTTCTTCAAGCTCAGCCCCAAAAATCCAAGGATTTCACCATAGAATCTTCTTCCAGGTATGTGGTTTCATCAATGGGTTACTTCCACCCATTGAGTCCCTAGATTCAGTTATATTCTTCAATTCTCCATGAGTTATTCAGACCCAGGGTTCCTAAACCTTAGGGAATTATTGCATTTCAGATTCTATCACTTGTGTGATACTATTACATGTTTGTTGGAGAATAAGGATAGTCATATGTACAAAATTCAGTAACCTATCTTGTGTTAATTTCAGTACTCATAATTTATACTTGCTAGTCAGATAATTTAGACAATTATGCTTCAGAATTAAACTGCCATTAGTTTCAGTATATGTATGTTGCATTCTCAGATGATTATCAGTATTTGAGCTATTCAATATATCAGCTTGCATTTCATTGCTTATATTCAGTTGGGAGTAGACTTAGTACCGAGCGGATGAAGGGATGAAGGCTTGGCTGTCAGATTAGGCTGAGACCTTTAGTAGCAGTCCCCAAATCCCAGAACTATGGCACCACTGTAGGTATAAAGGGCTCATCTGTCAGATTAGGCTAGTCACCCTTGTCCCTTGTGGGCATCAGTTTAGTGGATCCACGTCAGATTTGTTTGTACCCTTGGCAAGGTATAAACACCCATCCATCCAGTGTTACAGGTTGGGCCCATAGTTACCTCAACTTGGGTATGTCAGTTAATAGTAACTCCCACAGTCAGACTCTTATTGTATTGACCTTGTATTTACTTATTCAGTTCTTCATGCTATATACTCATGTTAGTTACTTGGTCACCGTATTCAACTTATCTTTCAGTTCCTGCTTCAGTATGTATTTCCATGTTCAGTCTTTATGTTGTTCAGCTTGGCATATATCCCGCATGCTCAGTACATTCAAAGTACTGATGCATACTTTTGTGCTACATCATTGTATGGTGTAGGTTCAGGTGCTTAGCATCCAGACCGCGTTTAGCTTGATTTTCAGTCCTTACTCAGCAGCTTCAGTGGTGAGTCCTCATAGTTCGAGGATGATAGATATGCTTTCATATTTCAGTTTTATATTTTAGTTTCAGATGATTAGAGTTATTTGGGGGATTATCCCAACAACTTACTTAAGTTAGAGGCTTTCATACATAGAACTAGATTCGGCTATTGAGTTGTTAGTGTTGTTTTTCTGACTCATTATACTCTTACTTATAGTATATATATTCAAACATATTGGATTTCTTTTTCCCATCTCAGATATTTAAAATGTTTTCAGCTTCCACATAGTTCATTTATCAGGATTTGTCTAGATATACAAGACCATGGATTAGCTTGAGATCACTTGTGACATCGAGCACCGTGTTGCATCTAGGGGGTAGCCTCAGGGCTTGACAATAAAATTTTAAACAAACTTACAAAATCTCGGACTCAATTTTCCCTTCCCCCCAAAATGTATCACACCCTTCATGAGAGAGACTTTAAACAAACCCCGCTCACCCTATATGAACTCCATACTATGAACCTTCTAGCTTAAGTAGCTCTTTTGCCTGCTCTAGTCTGTAAGAAACCACTCTCAAATCAATTTGATCTTATCCACATAATTGCTTAACAAATTCATATCTCATGGTCTAACCTCAAATTCATCAGACCAAATAATTGGCCAATGAAAATTCCTACCATATAAAGCCTCAAATGTAGCCATCTAAATACTAGACTATTAACTATTATTCTATGCAAACTTTGCCAAAGATAAGAATGAGTTCTAATGACCTCTAAAGTCTATTATAAAAGCTCTTAATATGTCCTCAAGGATCTGAATAGTCAGCTCGGGTTGTCCATCAGTTTGTTGGTGAAATGTTGTACTAAGATATACATGTACTCTTTTTGCATAGACTGCCAAAATGAGGTGAACTATATACCCCAATCTAAAATAATAGAAATAGGAACCCCATGCAATCAGACTATCTCTCAAATGCTGATCTTTGCTAACTTTTCCATAGTGTAGGTAGTCTAAACTTGTATGAAGTGCATAGACTTGGTCAATCTATCAACAATGATCCAAATAGTATTAAACTCCCCCAAAGTATGTGTCAAACCTACCACGAATTCTATAATAATTCTTTCTCACTTCCGCTCAGGTATAAGCATCCTCCACGTCACACCATCAATATGTTTCACTTGTTGACAATTCAAATATGAAGCACATGTCCAACAATGTCTCACTTTATTTGATACCATCATTAATGCCTTTTCAAGTCATTATACATTTTAGTATTTGCTGGGTGAATAGAATACCCTAAACTATGGGCCTTCTCCATAATAATTGGTGTCAAATCACCGTCTTAGTAACACAAATGTGGCCCTTAATGCACAAAACACCTTAGATCTTAGAACCGCCTCCTTAGCCTTTGTCTCCAACCCTTTACCCTAATGATACCCAACTTTTTATCCTCAAATTGTTGAGCTTTCATTTGCTTCTTTAACGATGTTTGTGCCTCTAGACGTGCTAGAAACTTGTCAAGCTCAGAAATATTAAGTATCACAAAGCTATTGGCCAAAGATTGAACATACATTTCCAAGGGACATTCCCCCTCACAACAATGCCAGACTTCCATGCTAATTGTCTTTCAACTCAAGGCATCAACTACCACATTTGTTTGCCTGAATGACATAAAATAGTCATTTCATAGTCTTTTTACAACTCCAACTACCCCCACTACCTCAAATTAAGATATCTCTAATTGAATATGTATTGTAGGCTATGATAATCAATGAAAAGCTCACAACGCACACGAGCCTTTAAATCGTCAAAGAAAATGCTACTGCTGCTAACTCAAAATCATGATCTCGTGCACTTTAAGTAGACTCAAAGTATAAGCTATCACCTTGCTTTATGCATCAAAACACATCCAAGTATGGTCCGCCAAGCATTATAATACATTATAAATTCCTCAAACCTTGTAGGCAATACCAAAAGTGGAGTTGTGGTTAATATAGTCTTGATCTTTTGGAAGATTGCCTCACACTCCTATGACCACCTGAATAACATATTCTTTTGAGTCAACTTTGTCAATGGGGTTATAATGGATGAAAATCCCTCCATAATTGCTTTTAATAACCTGCCAATCCTAAGATTCTCCTAATTTTTGATGACGTAGTCGGGCTAGCCCAACTCTGAACTATCTCAATATTTTTGGATCCACTTTAATGCCCTTCTTAGAGACGATGTTCCCCAAAAATGCTACCGAATCAAGCTAGAAACTTCAAAAACTTGACATATAATTTCTTTTCCTTTAGAATCTGAATTATGACCTTAAAATACTCTCATGCTCTTTCTTACTATGAGAGTATATCAAGATGTCATTGATAATGATAATGACAAAAAAAATCTAAATAAGGTTTGAATACCTATTCATCATGTCCATGAAAGATTTTAGGGCATTGGTTAGTAAAAAAAGTATAACTAGGAACTCATAGTGTCTATACTAGGTATTCAAAGTTGTCTTAGGGATAAACTCCACCCAAATCTTCAATTGATAATACCCGAATCTCAAATCGATCTTAGAAAAGACCATAGCACCTTGAAGCTGATCAAATAAGTTATTAATGTGCAACAATGGATACTTGTTTTGTATGGTTATCTTGTTTAACTATTGATAGTTAATACACATACGCATATAACCATTTTTTTCCACAAATAACACAGGAGCGTCCCAAAGGAGACACTAGGTCTATTAACTCCCTTGCTCAACATTCTTGTAATTTCTCTATTATCTTCTTCAGCTCCGCCAATTCCATCATGTATAGTGGAATAGAGTGTACAAATACGGGATCATAAATGACCAAACATTCCCTCTATGTCCAGCACTTTGAGTCCATAGAACATATGTTCTTTTCTTTCTCCTTCTCTACAACTCTATAGTCCAAGTTACTCTCGTGGATTGACATTACTAGGGTGTCTATGGGTGGAATCAGGAACTGTAATAGAATCTTCAATGGATGAGAGGCAGAAGTTCAAAAGTTGGATGTTTATTGCATGACATTAGCAGGTGCTCTATACTATATTTGGTAGGAATAAAACCACTGAGTGTTCAACAAGAAGTCGAGTGTTTTTGAGCAAGTATGCAGACTGGTGATACATGAGAGTCATTCAAGAGCTAGCAATATTGATAGAATACAAAGTGGACTTAGGAATCTAAATTTTTAATCCTTAGACATGATGTGTAGGTTTTTTAGATAGTAGACATTGTACAGAGTAGCCACAACACAATTTTGGTTTTTTTTCCAAGCAGTAATGTTCATTTTGGTAAATAATACATGTTAGTTACCAATTTTTTTTTAATTGAGTGACCATATGATAAATCGACTCATTATAGCGGGTATACGTGTCCGTCATTGGTGGCTTGATATTTAAAATTGAAATACATGTTTTAGTTATTGAAATTGGAATTCAAAATCGATTTTACAATTAAGAAAAGGGATAAGTCACTCTGCGGAAGGGTTTGGTCAATGTATCCTAGGAAAGGATCTAAATGAATAAAGTTTGGGCTCAAAAATTCAGATTGTTGGTCTTTTGGGCCTTCGAGAGTAGGAGTTCTTCTTTCAGTCATTTAGGTCCAATACACGAGTTGCCTTACAAATACAATAACTATACAATTTCTAGTATAGAAATAGAAGAATACAAAATAAAATAGTGTAGAAATTTAGTCAATTATAATTTATAATTAAACAACCAATAGGAAATAACCAGTTGTACAAAGAATATTCTTTTTATTTTTTGTTCCTAGCTGTAAATACATGTATAAATTAATACACCATGAATAGAAGAAAAAACACAATTTGTTTTACATCTCTTTTCTTATGCTTATTTTTCTATATGGTATCAAAAAATAAATTAACATCTTGATCTTATCTATCATTTTCTTCACTCTTTTCTCCCTTCAATTCAATAGTTAACATAGCTGAAGTAACTATACCTTCTTACATGGGAATTTGCAAGAAGAAGTTTACATGAAGTAATTTTCCCCTAGTGTATATATTTATAATCTACTATGTATGCAGGCTTAAGAAATCATTATATGGCTTGAGGCAAGCCTCAAGATAATGGTATGCTATACATGCATTAACTTTATAATTTAAAGGATTTCATCATATTTAAATGATAATTCTTTATTTTTTAATCGATAAGATAGATCAATTTCTATTATAGTAGTATATGTTGATGACATTATACTCACAAAAAATAATGAAGAAGATCTAACTCAGCTCAAAATATTTCTGCATGCATAATATAAGATTAAGGATTTAGGGTCTTTACGTTATTTTCTTAGGCTTGAAATTGTTTGAGAACCTCATGAGATTATGACCAATCAAAGAAATTCATTGTTGATCTTCTGAGAGATTTCAATTGTGAACACTTGAAGTCAGCCTCATCTCCTCTTGATCATTTCTACAAGTTATCAGCTGACAATGGAGAGTTATTAGTGGATCCTACTATATACATATTTTTGATTGGAAAATTATACTATCATACCCACATGAGTCTTGATCTGTCATTTGTAGTCCAACATCTATCTCAATTCATGCAGAGTCTTCAAAATCCTTATTTCTCTACTGCCCTGTGAGTTTTGATATAACATATCGTATCATTAAACTAAGATATGACTCATTATATATGAATAACCTGGCCCAAGACAGTAGGATATGATCACATGTCTGAACTAAGAAGTTATTTTGATGTATGATATTATTACATAAGTATGAAAGTGTCAAGGAATTGAAATAATTGAATATTATAAAATTTGAGTGAACTATGACCTGTATATATGCTATATGACACATACAGTTATCAATGGAACACACTATGTAGCTATGGCCAAGGTGACCCAATCCATGGACCGTGAAACTGACTTGCAATTCGTATAATGATCTATGGATTGACAATGTGTTGAGACTTTAAAAATTCCAAGTATTGGGATATATACGGTCGTAAAATGGATATACAAACCATACATTAAACTATGATTGAGACCTCCCCAAAATTGAGCTACTATTTAAGGAGGGGTGTCTATGTACGATCACTTCTATAGATCGTAAATAAAATCTATAATCATATGCGATACCGTAAGTGGCGAGAGGAGAATTTGAAGGTTCCGTTTAAGGACTCCATGAGATTTACGACCAGGATCTATAGACCATAAACTGATCCTATGGTCCAAAAATAGTGTCAAGCCCACCATAAGTCACCTCGATGCAATAACTATAAATTTGATTCTTACAATTTTTCTTCCATTTTTCAAAACTCCAAACCCTAAAATAAAGTGATTGTCTTTTCCACTTCTTCCCAAATCAAGGTAAGCATATTCCATGATTTTCTAAGCAATTCTAATGTATGATTATGATTTCTAAGTAAAATATTTTCTTAAAATCTTAGGGTTTTCAAGAAAATCCATCTCAAGGTTCAAGAGCAAAAATTGAGTGTTTTTCCTCAAAGTTGGAGTCTTTGTTCTATTGCTTGAGAGAAATTAAGGCAATGTCCCGTGAATAAACTCCATTGTACTTTCAAATTCTATAATTCTTGAAAAAAACTCTAAATTCTCCTCTATGAGACGAGTAGAGGTTAAATATGAAAGTTATGTTTCATTCATGAAAGTTTTACTACGAACGTCATGAACTCCCGTAAATTTATTTAGATGCTCATTTTGATCCTATTTTATGGAACTTTTAATTTTTTATATATGAATATTATGAAATACACAAAATATTTTCTTTTTCAAAAGAATATTATATATGATTTTTTAAGACATGACGAATGTGAATATGACTTTTCTTCAAAGAAGAAAGAACTTTATGATTTTTATGATATGTTAAATATATCCATGATATATGAACCCAACGGATAAATAAAATCACATAATGAATGGGAGTAGTATTGATAACAGAGAAGACATTCATGCACGAAACTGCATATGTGTAATACCTCAGAGAATTCTGAATTAAGTTTAATACTTCAAACGAGCATAACTCTTAACCTTTAAAGAGTTACGTGGTGCTCTATATTTTAAATTAATGATCTTTGAGTCTACCTTTCAATGACATAAATATCTTGGTATTTAATTTTTTTTTTTGTAGAGTCATAGATAATAATTTAATTATGAAATTATCAAAATAAAAATAAAAACGGTAAGCTACTAACGGATGGCCTCACAAGAATTATTAGGTGTGTGCATATTTTGAGGGTTATTGTGGCGTATATATTTAATCATGCATATGAGCTAATTGATGCTAGTTGGAGAAAATAAATTATAAAATAAATTAAGTGCTAATACTTGACATTGAGTGGGGTCACTTTATTAGAATAATATTAAGTGAAGTAAGAAAAGGAAAAAAAGGCACTTGGTTTGGACTTGTTTCCAGCAACAAGAAACATCAAGAGTACGTACGTCTTCTTCTTCTTCTTCTTCTTCTTCTTCTTCTTCTTCTTCTTCTTCTTCTTCTTCTTCTTCTTCTTCAGTGGCATTAAATAGAGACTTTGAATAATAAATCTATAGTTAATTTCAAATCAGGGGCATTGGAGGTTCTAAAACCTTTGACAACTAATAGTCTTCATCAAAGAATTTTGAAAAGTTATTAAGAACTCAAGTTGGGGTTGATTTTTTAAAAATAATTTATGTATCCTACACTCGAATATAATTATGGAATACATGTTTGGAAAGTAGTAGAAGGTGGTAATCACTAGCTCTTGAGATGTGTATTGATGAATTAAGGCTCTTGAAAAGGGAAAAAAGATAAAATTGTGATAAAAGTGAAATTTTGAGTATTTTTATTGACGGGAAAAATTTAATATTGAATTTTATAAGTTGAAAAATAAGAAATTCACTCCAAATAATTGTTAAGGAACTTGTGTAATATTTTGGGCATAAGTGAAGAATGTTGGAATAAATTGTTAGATGAACCTACGAGTTATTGATGTGTGTGTGTGTGTATATATATTATATATTATAATTAATATATAATAATATTATAATATTTATATATATATATATATATATATATATATATACTAGTTCTTCTGCACGTGCGTTGCACATGGATTTTACACTATTTAGTATGCAAAATTTTAGAAAATCATATAAATTTTATTTAAGCATTTTTTTAGCACAAATCGACGTACAAATATTTTATATTATAAATTATATAAAATGATATATTAACTTGTCTATATATATATAGTACGTCAAATGATCATTTTTTATGTATGCTTGTGTTATTTTATGTTACCTTTCATTTGTAACTATTATCTCATATCCTGCTTTGTCCTTCTCCTATGTGGTTTTACTGTAACTAAGGCATCTTGATGTCTGTCAGCAGTATCTTTTATTATTCTAATAATATCAAGTTAAGAGGTTCAAGAACATAAATTTCGAGATAAATATTTTTCTCAAGACACTGACAATAATAACACATTCATGATGGTGCACTCTAATATATTTTACCTTCTCAATTACCATTTTCTTATCCTTAATGTTTTTCTTTCTTTTTTTTTTTTTTAATTTCCATTTTGAGAAATAATAGAACACCTTATCAGCAGCAGACCTGGATGATACTATTATTTTTGCAGCAACAGACAAGTCCACTCTAAAGTTGGTTATGGAGACTCTTGGAGAATATGAGAAACAATCAAGTCAAAAAATAAACAAGGAAAAAAGGTCTTTCTTTGTTTACAGTAAAACAACAGCCTCCATTATCCAGGAAATTGAGGAAAGCACTGGATTCACTAAAGGAAAATTCCCTCTTATCTACCTTGGCTGCCCCATTGGCCATGCTAGAAAAAGGAAAAGTCACTTTGCAGTGCTAATAAAGAAAGTTCAGAACAAATTCCAAGCATGAAAAGGTAAACTTCTATCTTTTGGGGGAAAGGTTGTTTTGATAAATCATGTGTTATAAAGCATCACTATTTATCAACTATCTGCCATTATACCACGCAAATGTGTTATTTAGCACTTACATAGAATCTTTGCAAGATTTCTATGGAGCTTCAAAGAGCATGGAAGGAATAAACATTCGGTGGCATGGTCAGACATTTGTTTACCTAAGGAGGAAGGAGGTTTGGGATTCAGGTCTCTATTTGATGTAGCTAGAGCACTGTATCCAAATCTATGGTGGGAATTTAGAACAAAGAAGACTTTATGGTCCAATTTGATATGGAACAAGTACTGCAAAAGGCACAGGCCACAAATAGTGGAATGGAAAGGAGGGACACAGGTCTGGAAGCATATGCTAGCTGCTAGAGATTATTTTGACTAAGAGATTTGGTGGGAACCTAAAGAGGGGCAAGCTAGTGTCTGGTTTGACAACTGGACTTAGCTAGGGGCTCTATACTATCTTATACCCATCAACACAGTTGACAATTATGCTATGGAGGAGGTGAAGCAACTATGGCTCCATGGAGGGTGGAATGTAGAATTGATGCAACAACTTTTTCCAGCAGAGGTCTGTGAACACATTCTAAACACAGTGGGAGTGGTGGAAGATACTGAAGAAAGGGACAAAGCTTGGTGGCTACTGAACTGTTCAGGAAATTTTTATGTTAAAAGTTCCTGGGAAGAAGTAAGACAGAAGGGAGAAGCACAAGAGGAATTTCACAACATCTGGATAAAAGGACTTCCTTTCAAGTTCTCCTTCTTCCTCTAGAGGATGTGTAAGAAGAGGATCCCTATTGGGGAAGTTCTGAACAGAATGGAGATGGATGATCATGTTATCTGCTGTAACTGTAAAGATAAGTTTTTTTAAAACTTTTGATCACTTGTTTATTTCATTCCCCTTAGCATCTAGAATCTGGACCACACTGGCATACTATGCAGGAATCCAAGGTCCATTCATCCAGCTTAAAGATACCATCTACAAATGGTGGAATGCTCCATGTTCCTCCAAACTCAAACCTTTGTATTGGGCTATCTCAGCTATTACACTCTGGCAGATATGGAAGAAAAGGAACACTATCACTTATGGGGGTAAGATGTCATACTTTGGAATGATCATGGAGGTTAATAGGAACATTCATAGCTTGGCTACCTATATCTACCCTTGGTTAAAGAACATCCCAAAGAACTGGCCTGATATAATTAAGTTCTTAACTGATTAAACACCTATTATAAGGAGTCAGGTGGTCTACTGGACCTTATCAGAGGAGGGCACATTCAAATGCAATTCAGATGGTGCTACTAAAGGAAACCCAGGCCCCATCTCTGGAGCTTTCTGTATAAGGGATGGAAGGGGGAATTTTATATATGCTGAGGCTAAGAGACTGGAAGATGGGACTAGTTTACTTGCTAAAGTGGTGGATATGAGAGTGGTCTTGAATATTGTATTAGCAAGCAACTACTTTCAGTCACTCTGGAAACAGACTGTCTCACACTGGAGAAAATTATACATGGGATTTGGGAGATCCCTTGGAACTTATCCATGGAGGTGAAGAGGATTAATTACATGAGAAGCCGGCATCTAGTGGAAGTGAAGCACATATTCAGGGAAGGGAACATGCTAGCAGACTTTTTTGCTAATCAAGCTTTCTACTTTGCAGGTACACAAGTTATAACATAAAATCAATACCAGGATGTTCCTATTGCAGGCAGAGTTATTATTAACATGGATAAAAACCAAATACCCAATCTAGATGTCAAAATAGAGGATTTCACAGGAAATATCAAGAATAGCAGGCAACAAAACCATAACAACAGTGACAAGATAATAGGAGCTAACAAGGGACCCTAGCAGGACTTACAAACATCAACTAATGGTCACTATCTAAGATCTAAATCTGGTTCTCAGAGGTTTTTACCTCATTTCTGAGAGTTTGTGGAGGCTAAACTTAGTCTGGCTTCACTTTAATTCCCTTGGCTTAACAGTGGTATTAGTCGCTCATCGGCTCAATCTGCTGGTCAGGGACAAGAGATAGAAATCAGACCAAGCTAAGTCCTAATAAAATTGGGGGATTTGTGCTTACCACTTAGATTGCGGACACTAGTCACTAGATGGAGCTGAAAAAGTCTTTCTTGGAGTCAGATTCATGACACTTGTGAGAAGCTTTGAGTGTCTTGGTGAATCCTACCCAAGATCCATATTATAGGCAACGCCGATGCAACTAAAGGTGTAAGATCTCTTTCCTCCGATGGACATCATTATCTCTCAGCCTCGACTTGGCGATATGGATCGAAGTAGACTCCAATGAAGGCGATGAAGGAGCTTCACACCCATACCTGAGATTCTAGATCTTTCCATTTTCCTTTGCCCTTTCAGCTTTCTTTCCATCTTGTCTTTCTTTCTATTTTCATTTTGCTGTTGCTTGTTGGCAGCTTGATGTTGGATTTTGGATTTTTGGGCCTTTCGACCATTTGTTTTGTTTAATAAATGGGCTGATGCCCTCTTTTAATTAATAAAAAAAGAACACCTTATCAAACTTTTGGTTCTTTTAGCCCTTGACAACAAATAGTAATAACGAACAATAACTTATTTACAAATGTAAAAATTCTTCCGAAAGTCTTCTTCTTTCTCATGTTATTCTGAAAATAAACAGTAATAACGATCAATAATTTTTTCCAGATTTTTTCCTGTTAAACTTTTTGTCTGATTTCTTCTTCCTCTTCTTTAAGGTGAATTATTATTTTTTAATAATGAGCAACTTTTAATGCTAGAACCATATGCCTACCAATTAGAATCATCACATCAAAATTCTTAACCCTAAACTCTCTTTTTTATTCTTCATGAACACACAAATATTGAGCTTTCCTTCGAACATAATTACTATAACAATCATTTAAATAAAAAATAAATGAAGGAACAAAATAATTACCAAATTTCTATGTTAGCCAAAAGAATATTGTAAATAGGAAAGAGCTAGATCAAAGTAAAAAAATAAAATATTTTAGTTGCTTACTCCTATAAGTAACTGCTGCAAATATGAGACACCAATACATTAAGCATCAAAGATTTATTTGCACTAATTCATTGATAGAAAATTTAACAATTAGTTATGAAACAATAGCACGACTTCTCCAAATCATATAATAACATAAATTTTTGACATGGCAAATTGAATTCTCAAGTTAGATATCAATCTCTCTCCAAAACATATTATTTATTTTTGTTATAAATATTATTAATTCATTTCAGTATGCTATGCTTAGTATTAAGACATCAAAATATGAAAACATCTAAAGTTAATATGCTTCTTGCCTCTTTTACCCCTTCTAAATCTCATTATATAATGACCGGGTCTGTCTTTATGGAAAAATCATTCATGCCAATTTTTAGAGTTAGAAAACTCTGGATTTGAGAGTTTGAAACTTTGGGCTAGGCTAGTCTCGATCAGATTTGGAGAGAGGTATGGTCTACGGTGATTCAGGTAAGCATTGGGTTTGATGTCTTAATTTGAGCTAGTTTTCCTTATATCTAACACATAAAGGAGTCTGGGGGACTTTTCAGAATCAAATTTGGATAAGTAGAACTCCTGAAATCGAGGTTGACATGAAGGAGTTATTCTGGGACGTCGAAAAAATAAGTGTATTATAAAATAGACTAGTTTTGGAGAGTTTACGACTTTCTGTCCCATGTAAACCACTGCGACAGTTGATACTCTGCCATAGCGACCTCCGCTGTAGTGGAGAAATTACCGCTATAGCGAAATTCAACGTCGATCAGCCTCCGCCATAGCGGATGACTCCGCTACGGAGGTATCACTATAGAGGAGCGGACCTCTATAGCGGAGCATGATGGGATTTAATGCAGAAACTTTCCCAAAATATTTCAGTTTTTCTGCAACTCGTTTTGGGAGAAGAAGGGGGCGATTTTAGGCGATTTCTACCGGTTTTCCATCATTTTTCATCCTAAAGGTAAGGATTCTACTCCCCAAACTCCGTGGTATCTTTCCTATGCTATAGAATTGCTAGGGTTGGATTTGGGAAAGATTTGGTATGACCTAAGAATAGTAGAATCCAGGGAAAAAGAGGATTCTAGGGTACTAGAGTTCTTGGGTCTTGATTCTTGATAATGAGTAATGATCATTTAGCCATAATTCTCTAAGAGAATCCATAAAAATGATGAATTTAGGTGAATTAATGGTGGGAAATCCCTTAAATGGATGGAATGATCATGGTTGGCCTGGGGTTTGAGATTCTTCATAATCCGGGTAAATTTTAGGCCATAAGAATTGATTTGGGTTACTGTGTATTATTTCTAGACAAAGAACAAGCAAGGGATCCTGAAAGGGGAAAAGCTCTGGAACTGTAGAGCTGCTTATTCGAGGTTGGTGATGGTTAATGTTCGTTTACTCTTATCTAAGTAATTGTATGGCAATTGCATTGCCTAGGGAATGATTTAGGAATGTCCAAAAGTCCTATTTTTCAGTCTTGTGAAATAAACTAAGTGTTGTTGCTTGTTGGTTTACAAGTATTGATTGTTCATTGTTTGTGACTGTGGATTTATGTGACATTCGGTTGACTTGGGTACCACGCTTGGTATGGAAAATACTAATAATTGACTCGGGTATCACGCTTGGTACAGGATAACACTAATGATTGGCTCGGGTACCATGCCTGGTACGAGTTTACTTTACTGTATTGTTGCATCTTTATTAATGGTTCCCTAAGTTGACCGGGTTGTGATTATGAATTATGGTTGTGTATTTGGTCCTTCAGAGACCGGGTTGTTGTATTGTGTTATGATTTTTGATCTTGGTGTAGACCGGGTTATATGTCTGACACTTAGGTGTTGTCTAGAGGGGATCCAGGGAGGGTCTGGGATTGAATGAGGTATAATTGTTATTGTTGTGGATTGTTGATCATAACTGTGAAGTGGTTTACATGTGGGACAAGTTAGGTAGAGACTTGAAGTCTAGGAATACCTGTTGACTTGCCTATGTGTATCTGTACTGTTACTTGATTTCTGTACTACTCATACACTATTTATTTGGAACTGGCTGATGATCCTACCATTACATGGTGGTTGTGTACTGATACTGCACTTGCTTGTCTTTTTGTGAGTACAGGTGATGCACCCAAATTACACCTCTAAAAGAAGCGCAAGCGGTCGCTGTTCAAATATAGAACCCAACTAAAGATTGGGGTCGATCCCATAGGGAATATGGAAGGACTATGGTCGATTAGTGTTTACTTCAAGCTTTTAGTCAATTATTTCCCGTAAAGGGGGGGAGGGGTTTGTAGTAACAAGTAATTATTGTAACAAGAACGTATCAAGTAACCAATGTTAATTTCAAGAGTATTTATCAATAAGAGAAGTGACTAGGGCAATGGTCCCCTAATTCCTTGGTTCGGAAATTATAACTTAGTAAGGCTTTCGTACTTGGTTCACTAGTTTGGTGCTTAGCATGCAGAATCAGTAAGTTAGGTTCACCTAATTCCTTGGTCCGGAAACTAGGTGAATTTCACCACACGCCTTGGTACGGCCGCGGGTGTCGCTTTACTAACCCTTACCCTTAATCCTAGATTAGCTATTACCGGACAAGGTCAAGCTATTAGACGAGGGTTGATAGCCTCGAATCTCATTGTTTACAACCCTTTTCCTATCCGTTACCTCCTTGGTCCAGCAAGTAAGGATAAGGCGAGTTATAACATTTGCAACCGTTAAAAAGCAATCAAAGTGAAGGGAAGAACAATACATGCATGAACACCTCCCTAGATTACTTAACTACTTAGCCTACTTCGTTAATCCTTCATGGTTTCCACAACCCTAGTTGTGGATTTAGCTACTCATGTTCATAAGCATGCAATCAATATTTGTTTGAGCAATCATTAAGAGATACTTACAAAGAAGAATAAGGAAAACCAAAATCTTGAAGAATAATCTCAAGAACACTTCAAATTATCAAGAACTAGTCTTCGAATTCAACACCAAAATCAAACTAACAAAATATCCGAAAGTAACTTGAAATAATTCGTGAACCACCAAAAATAAAACCTAAGGGAAAGTATTTATAGACAAAAAGAAATACTTTCTTAAACAAACTAGGAAACTGGCTCGGAAGGGACCACGGGTTGGATTGGAGGTCCGTTGTTTGGGACAATGGTCAGTAGTCTTCTCAGGTCAACCGTGGTCCTGCTGGTCAATGTTTTCTGGAATGAAAACTTTGGTGGAACCACGAGTCATTATTTGAATGACGGCTTGTCCTTGGACTCGTGGTTTCTTGGCCCACTTTGGTACCTTCTCTGCTTCAGTGATGATGAGTCACAAAGACGGACCGTCTTTTGGAAGTACAGTCTGTTCTTCAGAGTCATCTTTTCATCCACACTTAGCCAGTTTTCTGAACTTTTGGTTGATGTGTCAGAGAGACGGGTTGTCTTTTGGAAGTACGGTCCATTCTTCAGAGTCGTCTTTTCATCCATACTTGGCCCATTTTAGGACTTGAGAGTACGAGTGTCAATGACAGGTCCGTCGTTTGAAAGAACGGCCCGTCATCTTGACTCATCTTCACTGTAATGACCAGATTTCAGCTCAACTTCCACTTTTTGCTCAAGGAACCTTTTTGCCTGCACACTTAACCAAACGCATTAAATCCACAGATAAAATGCTAAAGAACTTGCGAAAATCCTGAGTATTAAGCGTCGAAAGTGGCGTATTTCTACGCCACATTAACACCCT
The DNA here is from genome assembly GCA_003996215.1 of Jaltomata sinuosa. NCBI lineage: Eukaryota > Viridiplantae > Streptophyta > Magnoliopsida > Solanales > Solanaceae > Jaltomata > Jaltomata sinuosa. Next base: position 17,935 of record QJPP01007368.1, read on the forward strand.
CAACTTAAGACTGTTGCTTGTCCTCAAGCAACACACAAAAACTATTATACAATGATGCTATAGAAAACGGATACTAGGAACCACGACAGTCATATGATTTAGCAATTTAGCTCATAAAATGTATCCCCCTCCCCTTTTCAATACAAAACCAGTGCATGTGTTCTGACTATCAAGACAACAGAGGATCCATGGATGATATTACACTAACAATAGACGATGTAACATACACATACGAGACTTACACTAACAGTTAGTAGTCAAAGTTGCTCTAGTGCCCTCACCACAAAGAAGTCCCAATCACACAATAATCTAATCAAGAATTCGGGGACTGAACAAATACACTTGCACTCATAATAGTTATTCAATCAATGCATGCACAATACCATAGGCTTGCCCTTATTTTCTATTCCTCGGCTTTTGGACAATTGGATTAGGATCACTATAGGACTTATCATGGCTTGTAACGTAAGCTTGGGGATGGGTATGGTAGATATGAAAATCAGTGACTAAGCCCTCCTTGGTACTACGCTATTTTTTCCTCCACTTATTGGACCAACTCTATTCTTTTCCTCCTTTTTTTCTTTTCTTTAACATGCCCGCCGCACCCGTTATTTCCCTTTTTCATTACTAAACACCTGCTCTTTTCATACCCTTACTCCTCACTCACCTCTACAGTAGCCACCCTCAACTTAGGCGATTTGCCTGAGTTGAGGTACGCGATGTCCAAGGAGAGACCAGGGCCAAACTAAAGGTTTTGCAAAAAGACGGGGAAGGTGATTCGGCTAGACAACAAAATGGGTCAATTTAGGCTCAAAACCAGGGATCAAAGGGTATTTACTTAATTTGGTCGGTCATTTGGATAAAGTGGACTAATTCAAAAATGGCCTATAATCCTTTTCTAACCAACCATCCTACAACCTAGGCAAGACTAACCGCGCAAGTTCTAGATTGGAACACAAAGCAAGAACAAGTCAAATTAAGTTCACACACTCATGGCATAGAGTCAAACAATTACATGCTAACTATCAGGTTCATGCTCTAGCTTAATCCATTCATCAAGTCGATTACATCCTAATGTCATGCGCAGATCCGTAATGGTCAGTCTATCAATAACAGCTACTATCGTGTCACTCAAAATTTGGAGGGGTCTCTATTTTCAATCAAAATCTCAATTTAAAATCATATCACATACTGCGCTAAGTTCCTTTTCTTCTTTTACTATATACACCCTATACTACACGTGCCGGTTCAACAGAAAATAAAAATCCTTAGGGAAAGAACACAGGAAAGAAAACCCTAAGGATTCGGGTACCTTGTGGGTACCCTCATGGGTTGCTTTCCATGCAGCACCTGATTTAACGTCGCGGCACAACGCAGGTTTCTCGGCTACTCAAACTTCGCCAAGAAACCCATGAAAAATAGAGAACACCCCATGCTGCCCCACCCCTACAAAAGAGATGTGCATTGTCCTCAATGCACTGATGAAAATACAAAACATAGGGGGAGAGAACATACCTGTGACGCCTAAGCGCCGATGTCCAGTGTCGCATCCTTTGGGCCCTCAGGATCAGAATCAATCTCATAAACTTCTTCTGAGCCCCTCTCTTCCGACTCAGTGGCCTCATCTTGAATTTGTCTATGTTTTCGAATGAGATCCTCTGAGTCTTTGGCATTGGTCTTCTTTAGCGTGTTTTACTAGGCATGGTGCCTGCAGGGTAGACATCACTAGTACAAAGAGTGATCACAAAAAAAATAGAAAGAAAATAAAATAAAATTTCCTGCATAGTTGACTGTACAGGGATGATGGCTCCACAAGACGGTTCGTCCTTTAAAAGGACGGGTCCATCCTGAGAGTTGTATTCTAACTTCAGACTTCAGATATGATTATGAGTCTAACAACGGGCCATAGTTCATAACTACGGTCCATCTTGTTGACTCGTACAATCGGGGCAACCATTTTTATGATCAAAACTCTCTCCCACTTCGTTTTCACTATGTTAACTCAATCTCCACAACATCAAATTCCCATATAGATTAAAAATTAAATACACCCCACCACACATATGCATCACACAATTTTCTAGGGTTTCAATAATGAAATTTTTGACTTTAAATCACTACCCTACTGATGGTTTGCTTGAATAATAAGAATGAGACAAAAAGAACTTACCCTTGATGATTCTAGTCTTTTTCGTGTGTGAGAAATGCGTGCCGGAGGTGTGCAAAATTTCTGTAATGTTTTGGGGGAATTTGAGTTAGATTAGGAGAAGGGGAGAGAGTATTTTGATCTCTTTTTACCTTTAAAAATGACAGTTACCCATTTGGAAGGGAGAAGTAGGTGGCAGCTGGGCCGGGTTCAAAAAATTTAAAATTGGGCTGACCCGACTGCTGTTACTGTACCTGGGACCTATGAGTCCAAACGACGATCCGTCGTTTGAAAGACGGTCCATTGTTAGACTCGTGGTCTACTTTTTTTGACTCATCAACTGCCAGGGATGATGGTTTTATCGATGGATCGTAGTTCGAACCACGGGTCTGTCCTGATGACACGTCGTTCCTCATCTGTGACCTGGTATCTCCCCAGGAACCACGACTTAGATCGACAGTCCGTCCTTTCAAAGGATGGTCCATAAACCAAGTAGTAGTTTCTGGAACTCCTGCAGTGTTGTACTTTTCCTCCTCATTTGCACAGACAACAAACTTTTAGCCTTGGGTTGCCCCCAAGCAGCGCTTGATTTAACGTTGCGGCACGACGCAAGTGTTTTGGCTACTCAGACTTTACCAAAACACTCCACAGTCTTTACACTACAACTAACATAAAGTAAATTACAAAATCATGGGTTGACTCCCATGTAGCGTCTTATTTAACGTCGCGGCACGACGCAGGCTACTTGACTAGTCAGACTTCATCAAGCTCCTTGGTTGGGACGAACTCATCTATGCTCCATGCTTCAATAGTCTTGATCTCCTCTGTTGTGCCAAAATACGCTTTGATCCTCTGCCCGTTTGCCTTGAACCATTTTCCTTCAAGGTTTTCAAGTTCAATAGCTCCACAAGGGAAAGCTTGAACCACCTTGAAGGGTCCAATCCACTTGGACTTTAACTTGCCAGGAAACAAGCGAAGTCTAGAGTTGAAAAGCAGGACCAAGTCACCTGGCTGAAAAATCTCTCTTCTCTATCTTCCGGTCATGATACAGCTTCATCCTCTCTTTGTACAGGGCTGAACTTTCATATGCATTCAGTCGGAACTCATCCAACTCATTCAACTGCCCTAACCTTTGAAATGATGATGTACCCCAATCTAAGTTCAGCTTCTTCAAAGCCCACATGGCCTTGTGATCTAGCTCAACCGGAAGGTGACAAGCTTTACCAAACACAAGCTGATATGGAGACATGCCTATTGGAGTATTATACGCAGTTCGGTATGCCCATTATGCATCCTCAAGCTTCCGTGACCAATCCTTTCTATTTGCATTACAGTCTTGGACAGGATTGATTTGATTTCTCTATTCGAGACCTCCACTTTCCCACTCGCCTACGGATGATAAGGGGTTGCAACTCTGTGTTTCACTCCATATTTTTCAAGCAAAGCACGAAACAATTTGTAGCAAAAGTGAAAGCCTCCATCGCTAATAATGGCCCTTGGCATACCAAATCTGGAGAAGATGTTCTTTTTCAAGAACAATGTGACACATTTACCTTCATTGCTTGGAAGCGCAACCGCCTCTACCCACTTAGACACATAGTCAACAACCACCAATATATATTGGTTCCCGTGAGATAGCACAAATAGCCCCATGAAGTCAATGTCCCACACATCAAATAGCTCAATCACAAGGATGGGATTCATAGAAAGCTCATGCCTCCTTTATATGCCTTCTTCCCTTTGACGCCTGCTACAAGCCTTTGCAAACTCATGGGCATCTTTATGAATAGTCAGCCAATAATAGCCGTATTGTAAAATCTTATGGGCTGTCCGGATACCACTATTATGACCTCCAACAAGGGATGAATGGCATGCTTCAAATATCTCCATCATCTCAGCTTCCAGCACACATCTCCGTATCATGGTATCAACACAGACATAAAATAAGAATGGCTCTTCCCAAAAGTATTTCTTCATGTCAGAATGAACTTTCTCCTTTGGTGAACGGACATATCATCAGGCACTAAATCACTTGCCAAGTAGTTGGCAATGTCCGCGAACCATGGGATCAAGTCCTGAGAAGCAGCCAATACCTGTTCGTCTGGAAACCAGTCATCAATCTCGAGCTCATCATTCAGCTTCATCAGAGCTTCTTCTTCCAACCTAGACAAATGATCTGCCACCTGACTTTCAGTACCCTTGCGGTCCTTAACTTCAAAGTCAAAATCCTGCAGCAGCAACACCCATCTAATCAACCTTGGCTTATCATCCTTTTTCACCATGAGATAGCGAAGAGCTGAATGGTCAGTATGCACCAATACCTTGGTGCCAAGCAAATAAGATCTGAATTTCTCGAAGGCGAAGACCACAATAAGGAGTTCATGTTCAGTCACTGTATAGTTCTTATGAGCCGTCCCTTGCTAGCGTAGTAAATAGGATGAAGAATCTTCTCGCGCCTTTGTCCTAGGACTGCTCCTAGCACCACCACACTAGCATCACACATAACCTCAAACGGTTGTGACCAATCAGGAGCAATAATGATGGGAGCTGTAACCAACTTCTCTTTGAAGCGCTCAAATGCCTTGAGACAAGTATCATCAAATACAAATCTTACCTCCTTCTCTAACAACTTGCATAATGGATTTGCAATTTTGGAGAAGTCCTTGATAAATCACCGATAAAACCCTGCATGACCCAAGAAACTCCGGATACCTTTCACAGAAACTGGTGGGGGCAATTTTTAAATCACCTCGATCTTTGCTCTATCAACTTCTATGCCCTTCTTCGAAATTCGGTGACCAAGTATGATGCCTTCTTTGACCATGAAGTGACACTTTTCCCAATTTAGCACTAGGTTACACTCTTCACACCATTTCAACACACAACCCAGATGATCTAGACAATCTTCAAATGAATCACCTACCACCGAAAAGTCATCCATAAAGACCTTTATAGTGTCCTACACCATATCTAAAAATAAAGACATCATACATTGCTGAAAAGTTATTGGCGCATTACAAAGACCGAACAACATCCTCTTGAAGGCAAATGTCCCATATAGGCATGTGAATGTGGTTTTCTCTTGGTCTTTGAGGGAAATAGAGATCTGATGATACCCCGAATAACCATCAAGAAAATAGTACCAACCTCTACCTGCAAGACGGTTTAGTATCTGATCCATGAATGGCATTGGAAAATGGTCCTTCTCAGTCCACACATTCAACTTAATGTAATCCATACATATGCGCCAGCCTATTACTGGCCTCATTTGAAGCAGCTCATTTTTAGAACTAGGAACCACAGTAATCCCTCTTTTCATTAGTACACACTGAACTAGTCTCACCCACTTGCTGTCAGAAATCGGGTAAACCACACCTGCATCAAACCACTTTATGATCTCTTTCTTGATGACTTCTTGCATAGGCTAATTCAACCTGCACTGATGCTCAATAGATGGAACACAATCAGGCTCGAGCTGGATTTTTTGAGTACAGATTTCAGGAAGAATCCCAGTAATGTGTGCGATGGTCCACCCAATAGCTCTCTTAAACTTCCTCAATACTGCAACTAGAGCCTCAACCTGTGCTTCACCCAAATCTGCAGCGATGATTACCGACAAAGTCTCATTCTCTCCCAAAAATACATACCGAAGATGAGCTGGCAGTGCTTTGAGAGGCTCCAGTCTTGAAGACACCAAGACTAGAGCCTCCTCAATAGATGGACGAGCCGGTGGTGTCGTCCTATTCTTCAAATCCAAATCCAGCCTCTTTGGTGCATAGGTGTAAGATCCCAAACCTGTAAGTGCTACAACCATCTCGTCATATTCATCAATGTTGTCACCCTCAAAATTCATGATGACTGCTGCAAGGGCTTCTACACTAAGTCGCTCCTCAACAGGTACAACCAGTTGGTCCTCATCAACTAAATCAATAACTGACACCACTCTCATATCATCATGGTGCTTCATCGACTTGCACACATTGAAGATCACCTCTTCATCATTTAGCCTGAATTTCATCTGACCCGTTTCCAAGTCAACCAAAGCATGCCCAGTAGCCAAGAATGGTTGCCCCAAGATAATGGGCACCTCAAAGTCAACCTCGCAATCTAGGATCACAAAATCTACAGGAAAGATGAAAGTGTCAACCTTTACCAATACGTCGTACAGAATTCCCACATGCCTCTTCACGTCCGGTCAGCCATAAATAGCTGTATTGTAATCAGAGAGGGGGCTCCCAAGCCCAAATAATTGTAGACTGCAAGCGACATCAGATTTATACTAGCACCCAGATCACACAAAGCTTTGGCGAAATAGAATGCTCCAATAGTGCACAGGATGGTGAAGGCTCCAGGATCTCTGTACCATAGAATGGGATGCTATTGCACTGCAGTGGTGCAAATTATTTACTGGCTCAAAACTGACCATTTTATTCCTCGTTACCAAATCCTTCATAAATTTTTCATAATCGGGCATCTGTTCTAATGCTTCGACCAAAGGAATATTGACTGACAGCTGCTTCAGCATGGAGATGAACTTGTGAAATTTTCCGTCCTCGATCTTTTTCTTCAACCTCTAGGGGTAAGGAGGAGGAGGTAGTGGCATGGGTTTCAAGATTGGTGCAACTTCTTTTCTCTTCTCCTTCTTTTCAGAAGGTTGTTTTTTAGATGACCTTTCACCACTATCTTTATCCTCAGACTCGGCTACAATTTCAGAATCATCCTTTTTAGCTTCGGCTGGCTCATCAACAACTATAGGCATAGGAGGATCAACAATGTTCTTTCCACTCCGAGTGGTCACCGCTATAACATGTCGATCATTTTTTGAATTCTGAACCGTGTCACTTGGGAGGGTACCTTTTTAGCGTGGATTCTGGTTGGTTGACAGTTGATGCATATATGCCTCAAGTTGTTTGATGGAGACAGCGTGGGACTCTACTTTCTAATTAATACTTGAGATTTCAGCTTTTATCTCCTTCATACTCACATCCGCGGAGTCAACCTTTTGGAACACTTTATTGATCAGCTCTCTCATGGTGGGTTATCTAGCCCACTTTTCGTGAGTTGTAGGTGGAACGTAGAGATTACTTCTATTGTTCTTGTACCCATCCTTCTTCTGCCAGTCACCATCTGCTCTATCTCTGTAACTGGACCGATTGTAGTAGTCATCCCTATCTCTATTCCGACCTTGATTTCCTTGGCCAGAGGCCCAAAAACCTGCCCCTTGATCATTCAGATAACCAATTTCTTCTTTAGATGAGTACCCGTCTGACCTTGGTGCTTTGCCTTTAGAACCTACCGCTTTAACTTTTTCTACTCCGTCCGCCAAGAATTTCTTTGCTAGAAACCCAAGTGTCGTGTTCATCTCAGCCTGGGTTTGCTTAATGTCTTCTATCTCATTAGGATTTACAGACTTGCCAACTGTATAAGTACCTACTGACATTTTCACATCTCTCGTATGCCATGCTCGATTTGTCTTTGCAACCCTATCCAAACTCTCTACAGCTTCAGGGTATGTGTTTTCCATGAATGCACCTCCAGTCACCGTATCAGCTACAGCTTTAGTATTTGCATTCAGGGCCTTATAGAATATCTCCATCATATGCCTGAGAGGGATTCCGTGTCTCGGAACTTGCTTCATCTTCTTATTAAACCTCAGCCATGCCTCATATAGATCTTTTGTAGGTAGCTGCCTGAAATTATATATCTCCTGCTTCAGCTGCAACATCCTTGATGGAGGAAAGAACCGCTCTAGAAACTGAGTCTTCAGCTAATACCATGAGTATATGGAACTATCAGGCAGTTCTAAGAGCCATGTAGTTGCCTCATTAGTCAATGAAAATGAGAACAACCTCAGTCTGATAGCCTCTTGACCCACTCTTGGCATGTTATATGATTTGTTGACGCTCACAAAGTTATTCACATATAGAATTGCATCTTCAGTGGGATTTTCTGAATAGAGTTCTTTCATGGTCAACAGTTGAATCATGGCACTAGTAATGTCAAACTTTGTCCCATCAACAGATGGTGGTAGCACTATCGTCCTAGTGGAGCCATATTCCTCCTCATCATAATCATCTACATCATAATATAGATGAGCTTACCTTTGCTGCTGCATTTGTCGACCCCTATTATATGGGGCGCGGTGAGGTGCTGCCTCATCCCGGACCCCTTGCTGCCTTCCATGTCTTGCTCGTTCAGCTGCGACATTTCGAGCTGCAAGATCTTGTGAAATTTTCTCATCTTTGGCAGCAAGGACATCTTCGCCTTTCTTCTGGCGTGCTACTTTATCCTTTTTTTGTTGCTCGGTTTCAGAAATTAATTGAGCTGTAATCTTCTCCAAAGTTTCATGCTCTCCATCCTTAGCCATGTTTCTCAGTGTTTTGGAAAGCTCCGGATTGTAAGGGATCAAGGGATTGCCTTGACTCCTTGTGCATGGCATGCACAAGTGTGCAATCTGTGATCAAAACAAAAACAACAGAAAAAGTAAAATTAGGAAATAAGGACTATAAGTGAAATAAACACAATCTCTCTTAGTCCTAAGCCGTATTCCCCAGCAATGACACCAAAAATTGATGTGCCCAAATTACACCTCTAAAAGAAGCGCAAACGTTCCTACTGTTCAAATATAGAACCCAACTAAAGGTTGGGGTCGATCCCACAGGGAATATGGAAGGACTATGGTCGATTAGTGTTTACTTCAAGATTTTAGTCAATTATTTCCGATAAAGGGGAGGTTTTGTAGTAACAAGTAATTATTGTAACAAGAACGTATCAAGTAACCAGTGTTAATTTCAAGAGTATTTATCAATAAGAGAAATGACTAGGGAAATGGTCCCCATGAGATCATAACTTATTAAGGCTTTCATACTTGGTTCAATAGTTTGGTGCTTAGCATGCAGAATCGGTAAGTTAGGTTCACCTAATTCCTTGGTCCGACAACTAGGTGAATTTCACCACACGCCTTGGTCCGGACGCGGGTGTCGCTTTAGCAGCCCTTACCCTTGATCCCAGATTAGCTATTCCCGGACAAGGTCAAGCTATTAGACGAGGGTTGATAGCCTCGAATCTCGTTGTTTACAACCCTTTTCCCATTCTTTACCTCCTTGGTCCGGCAAGTAAGGATAAGGCGAGTTCTAACGTTTGCAACCATTAAAAAGCAATCAAAGTGAAGGGAAGAGCAATACATGCATGAACACCTCCCTAGATTACCTAAGTACTTAGCCTACTTCGTTAATCCTTAATGGTTTCCCCAACCCTAGTTGTGGATTTAGCTACTCATGTTCATAAGCATGCAATCAATGTTTATTTGAGGAATCATCAGGAGATACTTACAAAGAAGAATAAGTAAAACCAGAATCTTGAGGAATAATCTCAAGAACACTTCAAATTATCAAGAACTAGTCTTCTAATTCAACATCAAAATCAAAGTAACAAAATATCTGAAAGTAACTTGAAATAATTCGTGAACCACCAACAATAAAACCTATGGAAAGTATTTATAGACAAAAAGAAATCATGTCCTAAACATACTAGGAAACTAGATCGACAGGGACCACGGGTCGGATTGACGGTCCGTCATTTGGGACGACGGTCCATAGTCTTCTCAGGTCAACCGTGGTCTTGCTGGTCAATGTATTCTGGCATGAAAACTTCAGGTGGAACCACGAGTTGTTCTTTGAATGAAGGCTCATCCTTGGACTCGTGGTTTCTTGGCCCACTTTGGTACCTTCTCTGCTTCAGTGATGAAGAGTCACAAAGACAGACCATCTTTTGGAAGTACGGTCCGTTCTTCAGAGTAGTCTTTTCATCCACACTTAGCCAGTTTTTTGAACTTTTTGTTGATGTGTCACAGAGACGGGTCTTCTTTTGGAAGTACGGTCCATTTTTTAGAGTCATTGTTTCATCCACACTTGGCCCATTTTAGGACTTGAGAGTACGAGTGTCAATGATGGGTCTGTCGTTTGAAAGCACGGCCCATCATCTTGACTTGTCTTCACTGTAATGACCATATTTCAGCTCAACTTCCACTTTTTTCTAAAGGAACATTTTTGCCTGCACACTTAACCAAAAGCATCAAATCCACAGATAAAATGCTAAAGAACTTGCGAAAATCTTGAGTATTAAGCATCGAAAGTGGCGTATTTCTATGCCACATCAACATGAAAATTTTCAGCTATTCACACACGACCTCACTTGTAGGCCTGACACTTCGAGATATACAGGGTGAGCTGTTCGACCAAGCTTCCTTAATTTCCATCTATTGAGTTGTAGCCCATTTGTTTTGGGCTTAGACAATTTTTATTTTTGGGGTTGCATCTCCGTACTCTAGTTTTTGGTAGATGTTTTTGGTACGATGATTTTTAGATTCTAGGGAGGGATTTTTGCAATTTATTTTATTTATAGAGTTACTTTTATTCATGAATGATTGCTAGTTTACATTTCTGCACACTGGTTTTAAGCTGTTAGGCTAGGCTAAGAGATGGACTTTATTGGTTTGCTCATCTGGGGTTAGGTGGGTACCACTCATTATGGTCTGGGTCATGAAAAGATGGTATCAGAGCCCTAGGTTTGTTGATCTCGTTGTACTAAAATAGGTCTAGTAGAGTCTTGTGGAACAGTGCTGAAACGTTCGTACTTTTCATCGAGAGGATATAGGACTTTAGGAAACTATCTCTTCTTTCTTCCATTGTGCTATAACTTAATTCTAATTGGTATCTGACTCTTTCAATTTTCTGTCCGCAGATGGTTAACACAAGGAAAAACAGAGCTAGACCGACGGTCCCAGCAGTGGGCCCGACTGTCCATGATAGAGGTAGGGAAGGGGTAGAGGATGAGGTAGAGCCATACCAGCCAGGGGTGGGGCTCAAACTGCTTTATGAACGAGAGAGGAAACCCCTCCCCCACCTCAAGAACCGGTTGTTGAAGATGTGAAAGTTGTTTTAGAGGATAAAGGGGAGTGGGTGGAGGCAGAGACGGCACCGACTGGAGGTGCAGGCCTTCCTTCTATGACGCCTGAAGCATTTCAGCAGGCTTTGAAATTCTTGAGTGGTTTTTTTGGTGCTTGAGCCATACCCGCGTGCGTTGCAAATCAGGCTCTAGGTACTCAAACAGCACATCCTACGGCTCTTAGGATGGATGTAGCTTTAGGCACAAATGACTTTTTCAAGCCAATGCTAGGCCCAGTGATGACAGGAAATGAACATGAGATGCTGACCAAGTTTCTCAAGTTGAAACCTCCTACGTTTCAGGGTACAGACAGGGAAGATGCTTATGAGTTCATACTGGATTGTTATAAGAGGTTACACAAGCTGGGAATTATGCACCAGTATCTGGTTGAGTTCGTCACATTTTAGTTGCAGGGTGATGCCAAGCAGTGCTGGAGATCTCATGTGGAGTGTCAGTCATCTATTTTACCTATACTGACTTGGGAGCAGTTCCAGTCTCTTTTCTTAGAAAAGTACGTACCCCGTACCTTGAGGGATCAGAAAAAGGATGAATTCTTGAATTTGGAGCACGGTAGCATGTCACTCTCCACTTACGAGTAAAAATTTCATGCCTTGTCTTATTTTGCTACCCAGTTGATGGGTTCCAAGGAGGAGCGGGTTCGGTTGTTTATCAAAGTTTTGAATACTGAACTTCAGATACTGTCTATGCATATGACTTCTTCAAGGAAAGGCTTTAATGAAGTGGCAGATTATGTCAAGAAACTTGAGGGAGTCAGGCAGGCAGGGCAGGCTAAGGTGTTAGCCAAGAAGCCCTGGAATGAGGGAAATTATGGTGATTTATACTCCAAGGGTCAGAATCAGCAGGTATACTCATCCCATCCTATTTAGTCAGCTCTGCCAAGTGCTACAGGTGGTCGTCTGAGAGCTAATCAGTAGTTTTCAGCTACTAAGGGACAGGGAGCTTCTTATTCATATGCTAGCAGGCCTGTACTTGATCGTGGTTATTTCTATTGTGGTGACCTGGGACACTTTAAAGGGGAGTGCACTTACAGGAAGACCGATAATCAGGTTCAGAAGTAGCCCAAGGCTGTGGTCCCGACAGGTAGAGGTGGTCATGCCAGAGGTCGTCCACAGAGTGGGCGAGGTACTTTAGGGTGGTCAAGAAGACAGAGGGTAGCGCAGGCAGGGGTGTAGCGTAACTGGCCAGGGAGGTTGCCCGGATTGATGATCGAGCTTACTGTTACGTATTTCCAGGGAGGATCTAGGCCGAGGCATCTGATGCGGTGATCACAAGTACCATTCTTGTCTGTGATAAAATCGCTTCAGTATTATTTGACCCAGGTTCTACATATTCTTATGTGTCTGTGAGTTTTGTGTTGGGTCTGGACTTGATATGTGATATCCTTGATTCCCCTATCCAGGTTTTTACCCCGATTGGAGAGTCGGTGATTGTGACTCATGTTTATCGTACTTGCTCGATTGTGTTTGTGGGGTTGTAAACTTGGGTAGACTTAGTAATTCTAGATATGGTCGACTTTGATATTATTTTGGGCAGTTATCCCCATATCATGCTGTGTTGAACTGTAACACCAAGACTGTGGCTCTAGAGATTCTGGGTAAAGATAGGTTAGAGTGGGAAGGTGTGTATAAGTCTAAGCCGACCAAAATTAGATCATTCATTTAGGCTAGGAAGCTAGAGGGGAGAGGGTTTTTAGACTTTCTGGATCATCTCTGGGATGATAGTATGGAGTCCCCATCTATTGAGTCAGTTCCAGTTGTTTCAGAGTTTCGTGAGGTGTTTCCAACGGATTTGCTTGGCATGCTTCTGAACAATGATATTGACTTTTGTATTGACTTGGAGCCGAGCACTCATCCCATTTCCCTTCCTCCATATCATATGGCTCTAGTAGAGTTAAGGGAACTTAAGACTTAGCTTTAAGAACTCCTAGATAAGGGATTTATCCATCCCAGTGCTTTGCCTTAGGGTGCTCTAGTATTGTTTGTAAAGAAGAAGGATGGTAGTATGCAGATGTGCATAGATTACAGGCAATTGAACAAGGTTACCATCCAGAATAAGTACCCTCTACCCCGTACTGATGATTTGTTTGAACAGTTACAGGGTGCATCAGTGTTTTGGAAAATTGACTTGAGGTCAGGGTATCATCAGTTGAAAATTAAGCCTGAGAATGTTCCTAAGACTGCTTTTCAGACTCGGTATGGGCATTACGAGTTCTTAGTGATGTCATTTGGTTTGACGAATGCACCAGCAGCATTCATGAGTCTGATGAATGGGGTGTTTAAATCTTACTTGGATTCGTTCATCATCATTTTCATTGATGATATTTTGATCTACTCCAAGAGTAGGGAGGAGCATGCTAAACATCTCCGTATAGTGCTGGACATTCTGAGACGTCAAAAGCTTTATGCGAAGTTCACCAAGTGTGAGTTCTGGTTGACTTTGGTAGCATTCTTGGGGCATGTAGTGTCAGAAAAGGGGGTGATGGTAGATCCCCAGAAGATAGAGGCAGTCAAGAGTTGGGCCCGACCTAGCTCTGTGACTGAGGTGAGGAGTTTTGTTGGGCTCGTAGGTTATTACTGGAGGTTTGTCAAGGATTTTGCCTCCATTGTTACCCACTTGACTAGGCTGACACAGAAAGATATACCTTTTGTATGGTTCGACAACTGCAAGGAGAGCTTCCAAATGCTCAAGACACTTCTGACCACGGCTCTTATCTTATCCTTGACGGTTAAAGGTAAAGACTTTATTGTTTACTGTGATGCTTCACATTCTGGTTTGGATGCTGTGTTGATGCAGGATAGGAATGTGATAGCATATGCTTCTAAGCAGTTGAAGGTGCATGAGAGAAACTATCTGACTCATGATTTAGAGTTGGCAGCGGTGGTCTTTGCACTCAATATTTAGAGACACTATCTTTATGGTGTCAAGTGTGAGGTGTTCACTGATCATCGCAACCTGCAACATATTTTCACTCAGAAGGACTTGAATCTAAGGTAGAGAAGATGGATGGAGTTGTTGAAGTACTATGATGTGACTATTTAGTACCATCCAGGTAAGGCTAATGTGGTGGCAGATGCATTGAGCTGGAAAATAGTTAGCATGGCAGTTTGGCTTATTTGGGGGTGTCCAAATGACCACTAGCAAGGGAAATTCAGGCATTGGAGTCCAAGTGCATACACTTGGATATTTCAAAACAAGGTGGGATTTTGGCCAGTGTTGAGGTCAAATCCATATTCATATAGGAGATAAAGGCCAAATAATTTTAGGATTCGCAGTTGAGCAGGTTTTGGAGCAAGGCAATATTCGGAGAGTCCGGGAATTCCACGTTGGACTCTGGCAGTGTGTTAAATTTTAGATAAAGGATATGTGTTCCTCGGGTTGATAACATGATTTAGAATATGTTGGCAGAGGCTCATGGTTTGTGGTATTCAATTCATCTGGGTGTAACCAAGATGTACAGGAATTTGAGGCAACTTTATTAGTGGCCTGGGATGAAAAAGGACATAGCTGATTTTGTGTCCAAGTGTCAGAATTGACAGCAGGTAAAGTATGAGCACAAGAGACTTGCAGGACTACTTCAGAGGATGCCCATTCCAGAGTGGAAGTGGGAGAGAATAGCCATGGATTTTATGGTGGGTCTCCCAAGACTTTGGGGAAGTATGACTCTATTTGGGTCATTATTGACAGGCTGACCAAGTCCGCTCACTTCATTCTGGTTAGGGTGGATTACAATTCGCAACAATTGGCTAAGATATAAATAAAGGAAATTGTGAGATTGTATGGGGTACCACTGACCATTATCTCAGACAGGGGTATGTAGTTTACTTCCAAGTTTTGGGGCATGTTGCATGAGGAGTTGGGCACTCAACTCACCTTTAGCACAACCTTTCATTCTCAGACTGATGATCAGTCGAAGAGGATGATTCAGGTATTGGAGGACATGCTGAGAGCATGTGTGATTGACATCGGGGGTCATTGGCACTAGTTTCTACCATTGTGAGAGTTCTCTTACAATAATAGCTGCCACTCCAGTATTGATATGGCACTATTCGAGAATCTGTATGGGAGGATTTGTAGGTCACCGATTGGGAGGTTTGAGAAAGGCGATGTAAAGCTTTTGGGCGTAGACTTGGTAAGGGAAGCGTAAGAAAAGGTAAGAAGCATTCAAACCAAGTTGCTAGCTTCCCAAAGCGGGCAGAAGGAATATGCGGATCGCAAGGTAAGGGACATGGAATTTCAAATTGGTGAGAAGGTGTTATTGAAAGTGTCACCAATGAAGGGTGTTATGCATTTCGGTAAGAAGGGCAAGCTCAACCCTCGATTCATCAAACCATTTGAGATTCTTGAGATCGTAGAGCTCGTCACTTACAGATTGGCGCTATCACCCAATCTGTTGGGTGTCAATCTGGTGTTTCATGTATCCATGCTAAATAAATACCATGGGGATGGGGACTACATCATCAAGTGGGATGAGGTACTACTTGATAAGGATCTTCACTATGAAGAGGAACCGGTTTTGATTCTTGATGGGGATGTCCAAAAATTGAGGACAAAGGTGATCAGTATGGTAAAAGTTCAATGGAAGCATCGTACGGTTGAGGAAGCCACTTGGGAAATCGAGAGAGACATATGGGACAAGTACCCTCACTTGTTTGAGGATACATGTACTACCCTTTTTGCTCTTTATTTTTTGTATTTTTGGGTTTGATCGTTCAGGGATGAATGATGGGTAAATTGGTATATGTTGTAATGACTAGGTTTGTCATTACAAGAAAATCATTTGTGCTAATTTTTAGAGTTCGAAAACTCCGAGTTTGGAAGTTTGAATTAGGACTAGGCTAGTCTCAGTCGGATTTGGAGCGGGGTATGGTCTAGGGAAATTCGGGTAATTATTGGGTTTGATGTCTTGATTTGAGCTAGTTTTCCTTGCAGCTAACACATAAAAGATCCCGAGGGACTTTTCGGAATCAAATTCGGGTAAGTAGAACTCCCGAAATCAAGGTTGACGTGAAGGGGTTATTCCGGGACATAAAAATAATAAGTGTGTTGTAAAATGGACTAGTTTTGGAGAGTTTATAACATTTTGTACCGTTTCAACTGCTATAGCGACACTCTGCCATAGCAACCTCTGTTGTAGCAGAGAAATTACTGCTACAGTGGAAGTTAATATCAGTCAGCCTCTGCCATAGCGGATGACTCCACTATGGCGGTACCGCTATAGCAGAGCGGACCGCTATAGCGGAGCATGATGGGATTTAATGCAGAAAATTCCCCAAAATAGTTCAATTTTTCTGCAACTCATTTTGGGAGAAAAAAGAGGCGATTTTGGGTGATTTCTACCAGTTTTCCATCCTAAAGTAAGGATTCTACTCCCCAAACTCCGTGGTATCTTTCCTATGCTATAGAATTTCTAGAGGTGGACTTGGGGAAAGGTTTGAGATGACCTAGGAATGGTAGAATCCGTAGAAAAGGGAGATTCTACGGTGCTAGAGTTCTTGGGTCTTGATTCTTGATAATGGGTAATGATCTTTTAGCCATAATTATGTAAGGGAATCCAAAAAATGATGAATTTAGGTGAATTAATGGTGGAAAAGCCCGAGAATGGGTGGAATGATCATGGTTGGCCTGGGGTTTGGGACTTTTCATAATTCGGGTAAATTGCAGGCCATAAGAATTGATTTGGGTTACTGTGTATTATTTCTAGACAAAGAACAAGCATGGGATCCTGAAAGGGGAAAAGCTCCGCACTGTAGAGTTCTCTTATTCGAGGTAGGTGATGGTTATTGATTCCTGTATACCTTGTATGTTCGTGTACTCTTATCTAAGTAATTGTATGGAAATTTCATTGCTTAGGGAATGATTTAGGAATGTCCAAAAGTCTTGTTTTTAGTCTTGTGAAATGAACTAAGTGTTGTTGCTTATTGGTTTACAAGTGTTAATTGTTCATTGTTTGTGACTGTGGATTTATGTGACATTCGGTTGGCTCGGGTACCATGCTAGGTATAGGAAATACTAATGGTTGGATCGGTACCATGCCTGGTATGGAATAACACTAATGGTTGGCTCAGGTACCACGCCTAGTACGAGTTTACTTTATTATATTATTGCATCTTTATTAATGGTTCCCTGAGTGGACCGGGTTGTCATTATGAATTATGGTTGTGTATTTTGGTTATTGATAGGCCGGGTTGTTGTATTATATTATGAATTTTGGTCTTGGTGTAGACCAGGTTGTATGTCTGACACTTAGGTGTTGTCTAGAGGGAATCCAGGTAGGTCCGGGATATACGAGGTATAATTATTATTGTTGTGGATTGTTGATCATAACTGTGAAGTGGTTTCCATGTGGGACAAGTTAGGTAGAGACTTGTAGTCTAGGAATACCTGTTGACTTGCCTATATATTTCTGTACTCTTACTTGATTTATGTACTACTCATACACTGTTTATTAGGAACTGGCTGATGATCCTACCAGTACATGGTGGTTGTGTATTGATATTGTACTTGCTTGTCTTTTTGTGAGTACAGAAAATCTTTTGGTGATTGACGCACGACCTCACTTGTAGGCCTGACACTTTGAGATATCAAGGGTGAGCTGTTCGACCAAGATGCCTTGATTTCCATCTATTGAGTTGTAGCCCATTTATTTCGGGGTTAGACTATTTCTATTTTTGGGGTTGCATCTCCGTACTCTAGTTTTGGTAGATGCTTTTGGTACGAGGACTTTCAGATTCTAGGGAGGGATTTTCACAGTTTATTTTATTTATAGAGATATTTTTATTCATGAATGATTGCTAGTTTACATTTCTGCACACTGGTTTTAAGCTATTAGGCTAGGCTAAGAGTTGGACTCTATTGGTTCACTCATCCGGGGGTTGGCTGGGCGCCACTCATGATGGTCTGGGTCGTGACACATTATGTCTCCATATATTAGACAGCAAGTTCAATTAAATAAGTAACAATAATTTATTGATCTTAGAGAAATTTTAAGAATGTATATACAATTTTGAACTCAAGAACCATAGAGGTATGAGTGGGAATCTATGTTGGTTGGACTCTTTCTTATGTTGAGACTCAAATAGTTGATCCACCTCAAAGCGATAATTCTTGTTACACCTTTAAAGTCTGAAACCAAACTAAACCAGTAAATTATAAAATTTCAGTCCAACAACATTGATTTTACATATGAAAATTTATATCACAAAATCAAGTATAATTTTATTTTATTTTGTAAGCATATTAAGTATACAAATATACTAATATTGTTGTGTTATCAGTATTGTAGAATACAAGGAAGAACAAGAAATTAATTACAATTGGTTAAGAAAAAAAACTTTCTCAGTAAGGACTTACTCCAACAGCCATATCCGCATTATTACTAATGATGTATTTGAGCCTTACAACTTCTTCAAGAAAGAAAAGGTCTCGTTCAAACTTCTGCTAATCATATCCATGATATTGGTTTTACTGTGTTAACATCCTGCACAGGTCCATCATCGAAAGTGAAGAGTCCTCACAACTTAGGTGGGAATGCCAGAAGGGATTTCTTTTCCTTTTGTTTTTTATTTGATTCTCATATTAACAACTGGCCAAGCAGGAAGGAATAAAACAAATTTCGGTTCCATTTGAATTCTCTATTCTTCTTGTAGCAGGTGTTGTTTCATCAATTTTGCTCTTCCAATTACACACAACAACATGAAAATTTGAAAAATGTCACATCTCTTCATATTGAAGGCAATGACCAATTGTAATTTGTGGAATAAACCTTTACCGATGAAGAAATCTACCGTTTGAATAATGGTAGCATTTGAAGGAGCCATCCCTTCATGTGAAATGGTAGTTTGCCCGTTAGGAAACTGTTGCTAAGCATAGCATTATTCGCTATTTATAAATAGGTATTAGGTTTTAAAGGGTATTTTAGTAATTTCACTTTAAATTTTTTGAGGTCATGCTTTTAAGGTAGTATATAAGTATATTATATATATATATATATATATATATATATTATTATATATATATATATATATATATATATATATTATATATATTTGTAGTTAATTGGTTTCCTATTAGATGGTGGAAGTTAGTGGTTGGCTATGTGAAAGCTACACCCACGCGGTTTGAATTGTTGGAGATTTGTGGTACTATGATTAGCTAGGAAGGTACCAAAGGTATGTGAAGCTAAAACTTTATTCACCGTTAAGGCACCATTCTATGTCACATATTTATTTTATAAAAGTCAATATAGTTTAGGTGAAATATGAAAATAAGATCGTTATTTTCTTTGCGCGCCATTATCCTTGTCCAGCCATCAAAGCTTATATGTATTCATATTACTCCCCTTTGGTGAAGTTTTTGTAATACTTTGGATTATCGTAAGTGTCTTCACTTGAAATTCTTAGGAGTCACATGGTATGTATGTTATTTTCTTAAAATGAGAATAATTGTCCATATTATAATAATTGCACTTGTTTATGTGAGAATATATTCAATATAACCATAAGCTGAAATAAGAATTAGCGTTTGGATACCTAATATAATTTTGTGGGAAGTTAAGTGTTATATAGAGATTCTACTGAAATAGCTAATGATCTTTACCATAATTTACTTGTATAGGCCATTAAGGCATTATGTGATAAAGGTTACCCCTAACTTTGGGAGGGTAGTCATAGGTTTTATATGACAGACCCGCGCAATGTGATTATGTGCACATGATTGAGACCAGACTATTATAGTGAGCCCAAATATTATGGTGTATCCGTTCATGTGAAATTATTTGAATTTAGAGTCAGTTGGAATATCATGTAGTAGTTTTCCTGACTCGAGTCAATATATGGAACATATGGACTTTGGATAAGACCCTCATATTAACCCCATAAAGGGTGTACCCCATGTCAAACCGCGATTACAGTTATATGCATAGAAACCTAAAGATTAGCATTTGGGCAACTTATGCCTTATAGTTGACCTAGATCACCTTCGGTAGGCCATCAAATAATCATTGTATTAGAAATAAGTTAAAGTACACCACCTAGGCAAATTATAGGTGCTAAATTATAGTGAACACTTATTTTTATATTATATGATAAAAAATAAGGCTGGTGCATAGGTTACAGTTTCATATTGTATATCTGTTACTTGTATGCTCATAAATGCTTTATTTTGATATTTGATTCATATGAGCTCATACTTATCTATCTATTATTCTGTCTATTTTACATATCAGTACATGTTGTACATATACTGACATTCCTATATTAGGGGCGTTGTATTTTATAAATGCAAAATCAAATTCAAAGGGGAGCAAACATCCATGCTAGGTTCTCTTGCCAACCTCAACCTATTTTTTTCGGTGAGCTCCATATATATCTGGAGCCATCTTGTGTCTAGTACTTTTGTCTATATGTATAGGTCGCTAGTTGGGTATGTTAGATCATGTCTTGACTAGTTATTAGTGTTATAGTGTTATAAACTCTTTAAAAGACATCATATAGCGCCATGTTGTATAGATTTTGTTCAAACAAATCTATTATATATATATATGCAGCACATGTTAGTTATTCTGCTCGCTTATAGGTGTATAACTTTATATATGCCATAGATTACTTAGAAATAAGGTGTTCATACAGTTTTTGTCCGCCCTTGTGATTTGTGGTGTGACAAACATGATATCAAAGCATAAATTTAAGTTGTCCTAGGGAGTCTATGAAGTTATGTCTAGTAGGACCTTACAGAATGTCTCCATAGAGCTTAAGGAATTAAAAGATCAGCAAAAACACCTCTTAGACAAAGGTTTCATTAGACCCATTATCTCTTCATGGGGGTAACACCCTAAATTAGGATTAGAAGTCCCACATTGGCAAAACACAGGAGAGATGTTGGGTATATAAGTAAGCCTGCTTTACTCCCTAGTGATATGTTTTACAGCCGTGCGAGTTTCGGCCCAGAGCAGACAATATCACTAGTGGACTGGGCCATTACAAATTTTATCAGAGCCACTCCTGTGTCAGCCTTGTCGATGTCGGCTAGAGTTCAAATTGAGTTTAGACAAATCCTGGTAAGGCTGGGTAAACCTCAGTCCTGAGTCTAGGCAAATCTTATTCAGTGGGGCAAACCTCAGCGAGGATGCTAAATCCATAAAAAGGTGTGTATGTAACACCCCAGATTAGGATTAGAAGTCCCACATCGACAAAACACAAGAGAGATGCTGGGTATATAAGTAAGAAGGCCTTACTCCCTAGTAATGCATTTTAAAGCCGTGTGGGTTTAGGCCCAGAGTGGACAATATCACTAGTGGGCTGGGCCGTTACAAATAATTGTAACACCCCAGATTTTAGACCAGCATTTAAAACTCAGAAAAACTCAATTCAGGGTCCCCGTGGGAAGATCCCAGTGGCTCTGCTCAGCAACCTCAGCAAGATGGAAGTCCCCACAGGTGGCAGAAGTCCGACGGGTCATAGGACAAGCTATGGGAAATTACCAGTGCCCATCTCAGCCTCCATTGTCTCGATGGGCAGTCCCTACGGTCGTCGTGGATGCGACAGGCCATGGGAACCGTCATGGAGATAGTCCAGAGGACCAACCCTAGTCTTCCCTTTTTCGATGCCATGGTACAATGTGCCATCGAAGGTCTGACGCCCATCAGGTAGCCCATCCGGCGAAGGAAAATTCTGCTATTAAGTTGGGGGGATTTTGGTCTTTTCCCAATCCTTTTAACTCGGACCCTAAGTCATTTTAGGGGTAATTAAAAGGGTTTTATTCTTTTCCCCTTATCATTCCTGAACTAATCAACACTTAAAAAATTCTAAAATAAAAATGAGTGTTTCCTCTCAAGAACAAGCAGAAGGTCTTTTTCAAGTTCAGCCCCAAGATCCAAAGGTTCATTTATAGAATCTTCTTTCAGGTATGTGGGATTTCATCAATGGGTTCCTTTCACCCATTGAGTCCCTAGATTCAGTCCAGTTCCTCAGCTCTCAATTAGTTTTTCAGACTTAGGGCTCCTAAACTTTATGAAATCCTTGCAATTCAGATTCTATTGCTTGTATGATATTTATTACATGTTTTCTTGGGAACCTAGGATATTCATATGTACTGAGCTCCAAAACCCTAGCTTATGTTAATTCCCATACTCATAATTTATACTTGATAATCAGATGATTCAGACAGTTATGCTTTAAAATTAGATGCTATCAGTTTAAGTATTATTATATAGAATTCTCAGATGATTATCAGTATTTGAGCTATCCAGCATTTCAGATTTTTGCATTCATTGCTTATGTATTCAGTTTGGAGTAGACTTAGCACCAAGTATACAAAGGGATGAAGGCTCACCCGCCAGTTTAGGGTGATACCTTTGGTAGCAGTCCCTGAGTTCGATAACTATGGTGCCAACGTAGGTTCAAAAGGGGTCACCCATCAGATTAGGCTTGACACCCTTGTCCCTTGTGGATATCAGTTTAGTGGATCCATGTTAGAATTGTTTGTACCCTTGGCAAGGTATGACTACCCTTCTATCCAGGGTTATAGGTTGGCCCCATAATTAGCTCAGCTTGGGGTATATCGATTAATAGTAGGTCCTACAGTCAGACTCATATTGCATTGACCTTGTACTCAGTATCTATTTCAGTTATTCAGTTCAGTTCAACATGTTATAGTGTTCATGTTACCTACTTGGTCACTACATTTGGCTTATCCTTTAGTTCATGCTTCAGTGTATATTTCTATGTTCAGTCTTTATATTGTACAGCTTTGCATATATCCCGCATGCTCATTACATTTGAAGTACTGACGCATACTTTTATGCTATATCTTATCATGATGTAGGTTCAGGCGTTTAGCATCCAGACTGTGCTTAGTGTGACTTTCCAGTCCTTACTCAATAGCTCAGTGGTGAGTCCTCATAGTTCGAGGATGGTACTTATGCTTACTTCATTCAGTTTTATATTTCAGTTTTAGACTATTAGAGTTAGCTTGGAGCTTGTCCCAACAACTCACATCAGTTAGAGGCTTTCAGAAATAGAACTAGAATTAGCTATTAGTTGTCAGTTTTATATTCACACTTACTATATTTTTGTTTTCATTATATATTCAGACATGTTTTGATTTCCCTTTATCCAACTTATATATATATATATATATATATATATATTGAGATCAGTTAAGTTTTCTGCACACTTCATATAGTATCAATTTTTTTTAGATATGCCAAACCATAGGTTAACTTGGGGTCACTTGTGTTACTAAGCACCGTGTTGCATCAAGGGAGGTATCCTCGGGGCATGACAATGGGGTGCTCCAGTCCTCTCCGTGTATAATAAAGATGGAACTCTCAGAATGTGCATTGACTACCTTCAGTTAAACAAGGTCACAATCAAGAATAAGTATCCCATCCCTAGAATTAATGACTTGTTCAACCAGCTTCAAGGTGCCAGTTATTTCACCAGGATCGACCTCAAATTCGGTTATCATCAGCTCAGAGTTAGAGAATGTGACATTTCAAAGATAACCTTCAGAACTCAGTATGGTCATTATGAATTTGTGGTTATGTATTTTGGACTAACAAATACTCTTACAACTTTTATGGACTTTATGAGCAAGGTATTCAAGTAGTACTTCGATATGTTTGTCACTGTCTTTATAAATGACATCTTTGTCTATTCTCGGAGTGAAGAAGAGCATGCAAACTATTTGAGAGTTGTTATGCAAACTCAAGGATCACTAGTAATTCGCTAAGTTCAGCAAGTGTGAGTTTTAGTTGCAGTCAGTTGCTTTTCTTGGTTATGTGATGTCTAAAGAGGGAATTCGAGTAAATTTGCAGATAAGTAAAGAACTGGCCTAGACCCACTTCTCTGACAAATATTAGAAGCTTTTTGGGTTTTTTTTGGTACCACAGGAGATTTATTGAGGGGTTTTCATCCATAGCTTCCCTATTGACCAGGTTGACTCAGAAAAATGTCAAGTTTCAGTGGTTCGATGAGTGTGAAAAGAACTTCTAGGAATTGAAGACTAGGTTGACCACAACTCTAGTTTTGGCTCTACCAGAGGGTTTAGATGGCTTTGTGGTGTATTGCGATGCATCTAGAGTTGGCCTAGGTTGTGTTCTATTGCAGTGTGGATAGGCATCACCTATACTTCCTGACATCTTAAGGTTCATGAGAAGAACTACTCGACTCATGATCATAAGCTAGCAATAGTAGTTTTTCCTTTGAAGATTTGGAGATAGTACTTGTATGGTTTCCATGTGCACATGTTTACCGACCATAAGAGCCTCTAATATGTGTTCACTCAGAAGGAACAGAATCTTCATCAGAGAAGGTGTCTTGAGCTTCTTAAGTATTATGAAATAAGTGTGCTTTACCATATGGGTAAGACTAATGTAGTGGCTAACGCACTTAGTAGATTGTTTATGGGTAGTGTGTCACTGGTTGAGGAAGAAAAGAAGGAATTAGACAAGGATGTTCATAGGCTTGCTCATTTAGGGGTTTGCCTTATGATTCAGCAGATGGTGGTGTTATAGTTCAGAATGGGTCAGAATATTCCTTGGTAGTTGAGGTGAAGAAGAAACAAGACAGTGACCCTATCTTGCATCAGTTGAAGGGTGCAGTCCATCAACACAGAGTAGAGGTTTTATTCCAAGAGGGAGATGGTGTGCTTCATTATGAGGGTTATTTATGTGTTACTAATGTGGATGAGTTGATATAGCATATTCTGACAGAGGCTCACAACTCCAAATATTCTATTCATCTAGGTGCCACCAAGATTTACTGTGATCTACAGAAAGTTTATTGGTGGAATGACATGAAGAGGGACATAGTAGATTTTGTGGCTAAGTGTCCAAACTGCCAACAGGTGAAGATAGAATATCAGAGGTAAGGAGGTATGACCCAAGATATTGACATTCCTACTTGGAAGTGGGAAGTGATCAATATGGACTTCATTACAGGTCTACTGCGTACTCATCGACAACATGATTCTATTTGGGTGGTAGTAGGAAGAATGACCAAGTTATCCCACTTTTTAGCTGTCAAGACTATCGATTTGGCCGAGGACTATGCCAAACTCTACATTCGAGAGTTAGTCAGATTGGATGAGGTTCCCCTGTCTATCATCTCAGATAGGGGTACTCAGTTTATGTCCCAGTTTTGGAAGTCTTTCCAGAAAGGTCTTGGTACTCAGGTGAATCTCAGTAAAACTTTTTATTCGCAGACCGATGGTCAGGTAGAGCATACCATCCAGACCTTAGAGGACCCATTGAGGGCTTGTGTGATCGACTTTAAAGATAATTGGGATGATCACTTTCTTCTTATAAAGTTTGCCTACAATAACAGTTTTCATTCTAGCATTCAAATGGCTCCGTATGAGGCACTTTATGGGCGGAGGTGTAGGTCACCTATAGGTTATTTGAAGTAGGTGAAATAGCATTGATAGGGACAGATTCAGTCCATGAGACTATGGAAAAGGTTTATCTCATTAGGGAGAGGTTGATGACTGCACAGAGTCGACAGAAATCCTATGCAGATGTGAGGAGAAAAGACTTAGAGTTCAAAATTGATGATTGGGTGTTTTTGAAGGTTTCACCTATGAAAGGTGTAATGAGATTTAGTAAAAATGGGAAGATTAGTCCCCAATATATAGGACCCTACATGATTTTGAGGAGAGTTGGTAATGTGGCTTATGAGTTAGAGCTGCCAACAAAGTTAGCAGCGGTACACCCAGTCTTTTATGTGTCTTTGTTGAAAAAGTGTATTGGTAATCCGACCCCAGTTATGCCATTAGAGAGCGTGGTCTTGAAGGATAGTCTCACAAATGAAGAGGTCCCAGTCGAGATTCTTGATTGTTAGGTTTTCAAGTTGAGGAATAAGGAAGTCGCTTTGGTGAAAATTGTTTGGAGGAACCAGTCAGCTGAGAGAGCTACTTGGGAAGCAGAAGCAACTATGATAACCAAGTACCCTCACTTATTCCTTCCCATTCCAGTTTTAGTTTGAGGTAATAGTTTCCACCTTAGTATATTCCATCGGTTATTCCCATGCTCCTTGTATGCAGTATATTCCATCGGTTATTCCCATGCTCCTTGTATGCATTCATGTTAACAACTACAGTTTTTTGTGACACCCCAGAGAAATCCTAAGCCTAGAACCAGCTTAAAATCCTAAGTGTGAAACTGTTTAGGTGTCACACAGGATCCATAAGCCAGATTCATGAGTCGTGGAATAGTCTACAAGCCATGGACTGAACTCGTGAAATCAGATCAGAGACCAGAAGATTTGGTCTGAGAACCATGACCAGTATCTACAAATCGTGGATTGATTCATGACCCATAGATTAGGTCCGTGGAACTCAGACCTGAGGCCTACTATTTCTTTGAGAACCACGAACTGGTTCTACGGACCGTGGAATTATCCACGAGTCATGAACCCAGTTTGTGGAAATCAGACCTGAGTCTCGACAAAAGGCCAGAAACCACGACAGGGTTTCTATGGGCCATAGAAGCATCTACGGACCATAGAACCTGTCCGTGAAACATGAGTCGTGATTTTCCCAGCAGATTTCTTTTATTTTCCCAGGGGTGTTTTGGACTTTTCCTCTCTCTTTTAAGGCCTAAGCTATGTCATTTTGCTTAGTCTAAGCCTAATTAATAAGTCAAAAACTTCCTAAATCTCTCATTCTCTTTAAAATCATCCGACACTTAGAAAAAATAGAGAAAAGAAGCGACGAATTCTCTCAAGAACAAGAATGAGGTTTTCTTTAAGCTCAGCCCCAAGATCCCAAAGGTTTCACCATAGAACCTCCTTCCAAGTATGTGGGATTTCATCAATGGGTCCCTTTCACCTATTAAGTCCCTAGATTCAGTCTGGTTATTTAGTTTTCAATTAGTTCTTTAGACCTAGGGTTCCTAAACCTTATGAAATCATTGCAATTCAGATTCTATTGTTTGTATGAAATTCATTACATGTTTTCTTGGAAACCTATGATAGTCATATGTACAGAATTCAGTAACCCCAGCATGTGTTAATTTCAGTACTCATAATTTATACTTGCTAGTCAGATAATTCAGTCAGTCATTGATGTGCCGCCATTTTACGGCACTTTCGACTCCTTTAAACTAAGAACAATCGTACGTTTTCAAGCAACCGTTGTCATTTTTGATGGTTTTATGTTATATTTGTAGGAAATAGAGGCAAACATAGAAAAGGAAGGAAATACGATCAAAAGCGTGCCACTGCTTAAGAGTGACGGCCACCATGACGGTCCGTCACACATGTGACGGTCCGTCACAGAGACCGTCAAGTGGAGGCAGCCCACTGCCTAGTGGTGATGGTTCAAGCGATGGTCCGTCAAGCCAGTGATGGTCCGTCACCCAAACCGTCACCCTGAGGCAGCACCACTGCCTAGTGGTGACGGCCACCGTGATGGTCCGTCAAGGAGGTGACGGTCCGTCACCCCAAGCCGTCATACCTAGGCAGTCCGCTACGCGGAATCCGAACGATTTTGGGATTACTTCCTGGACTCCTATAAATACCCTATGTTAGGTTTATTTTATTTATGCACTTAATAATTCATTACCCAATAGTTTTAGGAAAGTTTTGAGAGAGAAATTGAGAGCAACAACACGTTTTCTCTTCTTGAAATCGTGTTCTTGAATTGTTCTTGGGATCTTGGTTCTTGTTCTTGGATTATTGAAGCTTGTTTTCATTATATTGTAAGAATATTTTCTCTTTATTATGAATATGACTTTCTTCTCTTCTCCTAATAGCATGAGTAACTAAACTCCCACAACTAGGATTGTGGGAGCCATGGCAAAAGTAGCGTTATAGATTCCGGGTAGCGTCGGGTTCAATATATATGTGGTCACGTTGTTAATCATTCATTATTTAACATTTTCTAGTGGTTGCAAACATTAGAACATGCCTAGGTTTAATTTGCTTGAGTAAAGAGATTAAAACCGGGAAACTTGATTAACAACGAGGATTCGAGACTACCAACTCTCGTCTTATGATTAATGCTGTAACTAGATTAATCTACTTGATATTTAGGATTGAAATCTAAAAATCACACCTTTTCAAGTTCAAGAGAATTGAAAAGTAAATTCGTCTATTTGGTTGAGAAACGTTTAGATGATACCATTAATTCAATCACATTGTGACACGCATATAGAAAGAACCCGGTTAAGCCTAGAATCGACATTGTTACCAACGCCATGGTAAACACTTCCCTAGTTCATTCTCCTATTGATTATTTCTCATACATTGTTATTTACTTTTGTTCACGTTTTGATCACACAAACCCCCCCTCCCCTTATTTACCGGAAACTATTGACCATTAGTCAACTAATTCACTAAAGACTTAACTTTCACCATATTCTCTGTGGGATCGACCCCAACCTTTGTTGGGTTCTATATTTGACAACGATCGGTTACGCTTCTTCATTGGAGTGGTACTTTGAGCGTTATCAAATTTTGGCGCCGTTGCCGGGGAATACGGTTGTTTATTAAGTCCGATGTGTTTATTTGACTCTTAGTCATAATTTCCTGCTTTTACGTTTATTTGTTGTTTTTGTTTTTGACAGGGTACAGAGTTGTGCATGCTAAGTACCCGGCGCTCGGGTGAATCAACATTACCTTACGACCCCGAGCTTGCTAGAACGTTAAGGCAGAATATGGCCGCACAACAAGAGGCAGCAAGGCTCGCTGCAGAACTGCAGGCCCAACAAAATCTGAATGTTGGTGGTCTGCAGGACGATGTTATGCTGAATGATGAGGATATCGACTTGGATGGAGTTGGCGCTACGGGCGCCATTGCTCTTCCACCGCTAGCGCCCGGAGCCAAGTTTAACATCACTAGCACGATGAGCCAGCTGTTGAACTTGAGAGGAGTGTTCCGTGGTGCCGCTGGGGATGATCCAAACCAGCACCTGATGAATTTCGTGGGCATCTGCAAGTCGTTCGAGTTGCCTGGAGTGATTCAGACAGCAATCAGGCTCAGGTTGTTCCCGTTGTCTCTGTCTGATGAGGCAGCATTATGGTTGACAGAGCTGACCCCCGACTCTATCGCAACTTGGGGAGAGTTTAAAGGAGCTTTCCTAGAAAGGTTCTTTCCTCCCTCTAGGATGATACAGTTGAGGGATGAGATTAGCAATTTCAGACAGCAACCTCACGAAGCATTACACGAGACCTGGTTGTGATTCAAAAAGAAGCTAACACAATGCCCTAACCATCAGTTGAACGACGAATTTTTGATGCAAACATTCTACAGGGCACTGAATTCGGCTACCAAGCCAACGTTGGACAACGCAGCAGGTGGAGCGTTTATGGGTCGCACTTTTGCCGATTCGACAGCTATTTTGGACAGGCTCACCAAAACCAACAGGGCCTGGCATACACGAGATTCAGAGGTACCAGCTAGTAATTATGCAGTTGGTATTTCAGTAGAGCAGCGCAGAAAAGAGGAGGAGCGCGACCAAGACATGGCGCATCTGAAAACACAGTTGGACCTACTGACAAAGCACTTATTCTCAGGAGGTATGGAGAAGGTAAAAGCTGTGGGTTCCCAAGGTAGAGCAGCAGAGTTGGAAACTGATGAGGAGGCGAATTACTTGGGGGGTTTCCAGGCCAATGGCCAAGGAAACCAAGGTCGGACCTATCAGAAGGACAACTACTATGATAAAGCTGGTTACAGAGATTGCGATCAAGGAAACTGGAGGAATAACACTGATAGAGGTGGGTTGTATGTACCACCTGGTAATCGGGACAAAGCTAGCAACGAGGAAGGGACTTCCAAGCTAGAGAACATGATGGCGAAGATGCTGCTGAAGGTAGAATCGACTGACTCTAGGGTGAAGGAGATAAGGACTGAGTTATCGGCCATGAGTCAAATAGTGGAGGCGCATTCCACTTCGATTAAGCAATTGGGGCAGCAAGTGGGCTTAATCTCGGCATCTCTAAACCAAAGGAAGATAGGTACCTTGCCGAGTGACACGATTCAAAACCCGAGGAATGACGCGAGCTGTATGGCGATCACTACAAGAAGCGATAAAATATTACCGGAATCACATCCGGTAATTCAGACTCAAGAGGGTGAGATTGCGGACGACAAGGAAGTCGAGGAGGCTACTCTAAACCCGCGGAGAAAAGCAAAAAAGCTGAAAAGCATCCAACTATGATGCCTCGACCACCACCTCCTTTCCCACAACGCCTGAAGAAGAAAGCGGAAGATGGTAGGTTCCTGAATTTCCTGACCATGCTCAAGCAAATATCAATAAACATCCCATTGGTGGAAGCGCTTGAACAAATGCCCGATTATGCCAAGTTCATGAAGGACTTGATTACAAAGAAGAGGTCGGTACGTTTTGAACTGGAAGACAACCTCCACCACTGTAGTGCTATTTCCTCAAGGTCATTAGTAGACAAAAAGGAAGATCCAGGTGCGTTTACTGTTCCCTGTACTATTAGGAAACTCGGCTTTGGAAGAGCCTTGTGTGATCTTGGTGCTAGCATCAACCTGATGCCACTAGCAGTCTATAAATAATTGGGGTTGGGAGCTCCTAAACCAACGTCCATGAGAGTGTTGATGGCTGACCGTTCGGTAAAGTGACCCATGGGAATATTGTCTGATGTACTAGTTAAGATCGGTAAGCTTATCTTCCCAGCTGACTTTGTGATCTTGGATTGCGAAGTGGATTTTGAAGTTCCCATAATCTTGGGACGACCACTGTTAGCCACGGCAAGAGTGTTGGTTGAAATGGAAAGAAATGAACTGACCTTCAGACTAAATAATGAAGTTGTCAAGTTTGATGTGTCCAAATTGATGAAGCAACCAAGTGACATGAGGGTGGTCGCGGTCGTCAATGTTATTGAGGAAGCTCCTACGGATGTGCATCTTGAGGAAAAGGGTTTGGTCGAGACTCTAGCTGTTGTGAGAAGGATGCTGCGAGAAGGGAAACATGTAGAGGAAGGCGGTGAAAATAGATCAAGGAAACGAAAACACCGCAAGAGAATCTGCAAAGAAAGAGCGAAGAAGTTGTCACGACTAACTGTGGAGCCAATGAAAGAAGAAGCTGGAACGCAATATGAGGTTGTCGCGTGCACACGCTCCATCGAGTTCTCCTATTTTGGAGACCCTGGCGGTCTCCAACATCATTCCAGAATCTGAGTCCTATCGACTTCACAGGTATTCCTTTCTCTCACAGTTTTTAGCTTTCATATGGATGCATTGGGGACAATGCATGAGTCTAAGTTGAGGGTGTGGGAAAACCTGTGAGTCACCACCGAGGGTTTTTGTTGCCATGTTTCTTTTCCCTCCGGTGTGCTATCTAGTAGAACCGGCATGTTTAGGTTGTTATTTTAAATTTTGTTAAGTTGTTTTCTTGTGTCTATAGCAAAGCATCATGGCGTTTTTCTTTGACTAAAAAGAGCCCCCTTTAAAAATTTTCTGGTTTTGTACTTATGTTGAAACGAAAAATTTTCTGGTTTTGTACTTATGTTGAAACGATTGACTGTCTGGATCCTTGAATGTCATTGTGTGATTATGATTAGAATGAGTATGCTTAAGCCGAGCGGTTGTTTGATAGTTGGTAGTGATATAGTTTCTTGGTGCAAAGTGTTTGTGAGATTATTG
Source organism: Jaltomata sinuosa (assembly GCA_003996215.1). Classification (NCBI taxonomy): domain Eukaryota; kingdom Viridiplantae; phylum Streptophyta; class Magnoliopsida; order Solanales; family Solanaceae; genus Jaltomata; species Jaltomata sinuosa. The sequence continues at coordinate 49,658 of QJPP01007368.1, forward strand.
TTATAAATTCTTAATCTGTGCATGCATCTAGAACTTGCCCGGTCTATTTGGTTAAAGTTCGAAGTTGGTTGCTTAGGAAAGGATCTCAGGCCCTTTTTTGTGCAGTCCACTTAACCTATAAGACCGTCCAAGTGCAAATAGTCCCTTTTAACCCTGTTTGAGCCGTAATTGACCTTGTTCTTTCAATAACCTGTCACCATTCCTGTTTAACTTTGAATTCCTATTTTGGCCCTGGTCCTTCCTTGGACATCGTGCACCTCAAACGCAGGCAATCAGCCGAAGTTGAGGGTGGCTACTATAGAGGTAAATGATAAGAAAAAGAGGATGGAGAAGATTGGTTGTGAATAGAATGAGGGTGTGTGCCTAAGAAAAGAAAAGAAAAAAAAAAGAGATGAAAAAGATCGAAAAAGTAATAAAAAGAATTGTCAAAATAAAGAGGTCGCACCTGTAGCTAGAGAGAAGGAAATAAAAAGGTGAATAAGGATGGACAAAGTAAAGTTATGTGGTAATAAGACGTCGGTGGTTCCAAGGAGGGCTTAGTCAGTAACCCCTAAATGTATCCTACCTGCACCTGAAGCCTCATTACAAGCCTAAACAAGTCCTGTTGTGATCCTGAGCGGCTTTCTGAAGAACTGAAATAAAATAGTAAGGGCAAGCCTATGGTATCGCATGTGCATTGCTTGAAATCGTTTGTGAGTGTGAGCGCTTACCTAGTCCCAAATCGTGTGTGTGGGATTTCTTTATGGTGAGGGCACCAAGATTTCTGTTTTATCTATTGACTGTTAGGATAGCTGCGCGTGTGTATGTAAAGTGTTCTATCATATCGGAATGACATGTTTGGATCCTTGCAAGTTAGTGTTTCATACATTTGTGTGCTACGAGGGAGCTTGATTTAAAATTGAATAAGATGTTGAATGACCATGAGTTGCTAGAGACACGAGTTTGTTTTCTTAGTTGAGTCGTCTTATTGTTTTCTTTTATGTTATGTTGCTTGAGGACAAGCGAACGTCTAAGTTGAGGGTGTTGATGTGCCGCCATTTTACGGCACTTTCGACTCCTTTAAACTAAGAACAATCGTACGTTTTCAAGCAACCGTTGTTGTTTTTGATGGTTTTATGTTATATTTGTAGGAAATGGAGGCAAACATAGAAAAGAAAGGAAATACGATCAAAAGCGCGCCACTGCTTAAGAGTGACGGCCACCATGACGGTCCGTCACACATGTGACGGTCCATCACAGAGACCATCAAGTGGAGGCAGCCCACTGCCTAGTGGTGATGGTTCAAGCGACGGTCCGTCAAGCCAGTGATGGTCCGTCACCCAAACCGTCACCCTGAGGCAGCACCACTGCCTAGTGGTGACGGCCACCGTGACGGTCCGTCAAGGAGGTGACGGTCTGTCACCCCAAGCCGTTACACCTAGGCAGTCCACTACGCGGAATCCGAATGATTTTGGGATTACTTCCTGGACTCCTATAAATACCCTATGTTAGGTTTATTTTATTCATGCACTTAATAATTCATTACCCAATAGTTTTAGGAGAGTTTTGAGAGAGAAATTGAGAGCAACAACATGTTTTCTCTTCTTGAAATCGTGTTCTTGAATTGTTCTTGGGATCTTGGTTCTTGTTCTTGGATTATTGAAGCTTGTTTTCATTATATTGTAAGAATCTTTTCTCTTTATTATGAATATGACTTTCTTCTCTTCTCCTAATAGCATGAGTAACTAAACTCCCACAACTAGGGTTGTGGGAGCCATGGCAAACGTAGCATTATAGATTCCGGGTAGCGTCGGGTTCAATATATATGTGGTCACGTTGTTAATCATTCATTATTTAACATTTTCTAGTGGTTGCAAATATTAGAACATGCCTAGGTTTAATTTGCTTGAGTAAAGAGATTAAAATCGGGAAATTTGGTTAACTACGAGGATTCGAGACTACTAACTCTCGTCTTATGATTAATGCTGTAACTAGATTAATCTACTTGATGTTTAGGATTGAAATATAAGAAGCACACCTTTTCAAGTTCGAGAGAATTGAAAAGTAAATTCGTCTATTTGGTTGAGAAACGTTTAGATGATACCATTAATTCAATCACATCGTGACACGCATATAGAAAGAACCCGGTTAAGCCTAGAATCGACATTGTTACCAACGCCATGGTAAACACTTCCCTAGTTCATTCTCCTATTGATTATTTCTCATACATTGTTATTTGCTTTTGTTCACATTTTGATCACACAAAACCCCCCCTTTATTTACCGGAAACTATTGACCATTAGTCAACTAATTCACTAAAGACTTAACTTTTACCATATTCTCTGTGGGATCGACCCCAACCTTTGTTGGGTTCTATATTTGACAACGATCGCTTACGCTTCTTAATTGGAGTGGTACTTTGAGCGTTATCAGTCATGTTTCAAAATTTGAATGCTTTCAGTTTTTACTGTGCATTCTCAGTTATATCAGTATTTGAGCTATCCAGTATTTCAGTTTGCATTCATTTCGTTACATTCAGTTGGGAGTAGGCTTAGCACCGAGCGGACGAAGGGATAAAGGCCCAGCTTTCAGGTTAGGCTGAGACCTTTAGTAGAAGTCCCCAAATCCTAAAACTATGGCACCACCATAGGTATAAAGGGGTCAGCTGTCAGATTAGGCTGGTCACTCTTGTCCCTTGTGGACATCAGTTAGTGGATCCACATTAGATTTGTTTGTACCCTTGGAAAGGTATGAACACCCTTCTATCCAGGGTTACAGGTTGGCCCCACAGTTAGCTTAGCTTGGAGTATGTCAGTTAATAGTAACTCTCACAGTTCAGGTTCATTACATGCACTGACCTTGCATTCAGTTATTCAGTTCAGCATGTTACAGGACATGACTTAACACTTGGTCATTGCATCCAGTTTATCTCTCAGTTCATGCTTCAGTATATATTTCTTTATTCAGTATTCATGCTTTACAGCTTTGCATATATCCCGCATGCTCAGTACATTTAAAGTACTGACGCATACTTTTGTGCTACACTTATCATGATATAGGTTCAGGCACCCAGTATCCAGACCGCGCTTAGTACGACTTCCCAGTCCTTACTCAGCAGCTCAGTGGATAGTACTCCTAGTTCGAGGATAATAGTTATGCTTATGCATTTCAGTTTTACTATTTTAGTTTTCAAACTTTTAGAGTTAGCTGGGGGCTTGTCCCAGCAACTCGCTTTAGCTAGAGACTTTTAGACATAGATCTAGAATCAGCTTTTGGGTTGTTAGTTTCACTTTCTGACTTACTACATTCTTAGGTATTTATATTTTCAGATATGCTTGGATTATTTTTTCAAATCTATTTATTTAAACCAGTTTAGCTTCCACACAGATTGTATTTGAGTTAAACATGCCTAAATATACCATACCATGGGTTAGCTTAGGGTCACTCATGACACTAGGCACCGTGTTGCGTCTAGGGGATAGTCTCGGGGAGTGACACTTTTAGAATTCTGTTGGTAGGGATTATAATTCTTTTCCTCTAAAATTAGCTTATTTAGTCTTTATTCGAGGATGAATGATCCTAAGGGAGAGATATTGTAACACCTCAAAATTTGAACTAATGTTTAGACTTGAAATTCAACTATTTTCTATAGGTTCCAAATCCTACGAGAAGCACTAAGAGCTATGGGAGGCTCAACGATCCATTGACCCGACTGTGGGAACTTCCCCAACCTCATCAACCCTGAAAAGATGGACCATGAGCCATGGGGAGACCCACAAGCCATGGGAGCCCATTATGGAAATAGTCTAGAGGCTCAGTAGCCTCCCCTAATCTAGTAACTAAGGCCACATGATGTAGGAGCCACCAAGGGCCATGGGCCTCCACCATGGGAATGGTCCAGAGGAAGAGCCAAGTTATCTCTATTCTCAAGGCCCACGCCATGGGATGTGATGGGTTCGACGTTCCATAGGACAGCTCATCCGATGGGATTTTTCTGCAACTTCTTGTTCTTAAGTCAGAGGTATTCTAGTCTTTTTGAACACTCTTTTAAACCCTAAGCTATGTCATTTTAGGCCTTGTTGGAGGGATTTTATTCTAACTTAGTCATATTCCTCTTGATTCTCATGATTCAAAACTCAGAAACAAGAAAAGAAGCATTCTCTCAAGCTTCAAGACCTAGGGTTCCTTCTCCAATTCTCTATCTTCAAATTCTAGCTTGGGAATCTCCCAAGTTCAGGTATGTGAGTATTCAGTAAGGGTTTTCTTCCACCCTTATGCCCAAAACTTCAAGTTTTACTTTGATTTTATGAGTTTATGAACCTAGGGCTCTTACCCAATTATGAGTTTTCTTGTAAATTTGATTTACTTATATCATTATATGATTTATAATCCTTAATATATGATTATGCATGAGTTTTTATAAGTATTTATTACCCTCATGATTTGGCCTCATTATCTGTTTTAAGCAAAATTAGGCATGTTTAGATAACATGGCCTCAAGTAATTATGAAAAGAGCATGCCTAGTTCCTCAAGTTATGAAATTTAGCAAGAATATGTTTTTGAACTAGTGTCATGCTATGACTTTAAGAAATATGTTTTCAAGATATATATGATCTATATGATATATTTTGGGAGTAGTATTTAGCACCGAGCAGACAAGGATTCCAAATAACCTAAGTCCATAACTATGTTACCATCATAGGTTTTATTTCGTCCAATGGGCTCATGATAGTGATTCCACTCTAAAATGGTCTTGTACACTGGCAAAGTACAGGGTAGCTCTGCCAACTAGGGCACAAAATTTGAATTCCATATAGCTCACATGGTCTATGTCAGTTACAAGAAACTCTCACAAGAAATAGTTTTAAGTTCTTAAATGTATATGACTCATCGATTTTAAGTTATGATTTACTACTTATGTTTTATGGTTATAAACATGCTTCCAGCTTGTGATTTTACTTTGAGTCATTACATTATAACTTCTACTATTACTGCATGATTTCAATGCCAAGTATGTTTTATCATGACATATGCATAGCTCATATACTCAGTACATTCTATAGTACTGATCATATACCTCTTTTTACTATATCCTATCATGATGTAGATTCGGGAACTCACTCCTAGACTCATGGCTAGACCCAGTATGATTTTAAGTCAGAGTTGATGAGTCCTTATCCTTTGAGGACTACTTATAAGTTTTGTTTAGTATTATGTATTCCTTTCAGTACTTGGAGTTAGCTAGGGATCTTGTCGTAGTAACTCATCTTATCAGTTTATATAAGCTTTTCAGACATAGTTTATACAATATATTCAGATTGTCATTTTTAGACTCATTTCTTATCTTATTGATTTGTTCATTACTTCAGTTATGCTTCCTCTATAAATGTCACTACTGGAAATTAGGTGTATGGCGACGGTTTATCTATCGTTGCTATAGACAGGAAAGCCGTCGCGGATTACCTATGGCGACGGTTGAGCCACCCGCTACAACTGATCTCATTACAATAGCGCTGCTACGACGGTGTAGTCCGATGGTTCAAACAATCGTCGCCATATAAGGCCTTATAGCGATGGTTTCTAGTCCTGAAAAATTGTGACGGTTGCCTATCTATTGAGACGATTATGAACCGTTCCCATAGATCTTTATGCAACGGTTGTTGATATGTTATTGTAACATTTATTTCTATTAAATATATGCCTGTTTTGATAATTAAATTGATCTAACGTGATGGTTGCGACCGTTACTCCCCTGGCTATTGCAACGATTCTGATAAGGGTGATGCAATAGTTATTGTTAGTTTATTGCAATAATTATTTAAAGCTACTGCAATAGTTATTTATTAGGCTAATGCAACAGTTATTTATTAGGCTAATGCAACCGTTATTATAGGCTATTGCAATAATTTTATAAAGCATAACATAATATATATTATATAAATTGATCACTATAGTAGAAACTATTCATGATCATTACCAAAATTACAACCCAAGAATCAAATATTCTTTGACCATTCAAAAAGTGCAATTACATGTGCATAAGTTTTCAATATTCAAAAATAAAAGATGTTTGAAACTTAGTCAAATATTTCAACAAGCTAGATGAACTCAATCTAATCAATCTCCTAGGTCAGGTCTAGTTCATCGCTTTGATTTTCATCTTCAATGTCATCACTTACAACAATAATATAGAAAATAATTAATAAAAGGCATATATATATATATATATATATATATATATATACTAATTAAGGCTAGAACATATACATGCATACATATGCACACATCAATGTAACTCAATAATACTGTATGACAAAAATAAATCAGAATTGTTTCAACACATCAACTAAAAAAATTTCTTCACGAAGGTACAGAAATTGAATTTAATGGGCAGTGGAATATATAGCTGAATAATACAAATCAGAATCAAGGCCAGCAGTATGTTCAAGCTTGAAAAGTCACCCGCCCCAGAAAAACTACATGTCATGTATCACAGTCTTCCCATAATCTAGCTCGAGCCTACCTATACACACTCATACCTGTATACCAATAGGAGTACTAATGTGAATTCTATTATAGTTGGGAGAAAGTGAATTCTTTAGCAGAAATTGCTTAGGTCATGAATGCAATATTCTAAGGACATTCAAATCTCAAATAAAATCCCATATGAATTCTGTTAGGTAACCTTTTTAAGAAATTATGTTCTCTGAAAAAAAAAATTATTGCACCAACTTTAAGCTACAAGACTGCAAACACATGTGCAGCTTTAGTATATTCATATGAAAGAGAAGATTGTTCAACATTAGGCACGACAAACTTGCCTTCAAGCAACTAACAAAATTTGATACACAATTAGCTAGCATATGTAAGTCTTGCTCAAAGGAGCAAAGAAACAACATCAGTACATGACAAAGAACCCAGAATTTAGCTATAAACCATCATAGCAGGCTAGCTACTACAGAAAAAATCAATGAACCAAACACATGTGCACACATTTAATAAACTATCCCTCTGGCGGGATATTTTAGCTATAAAACACCACATAGCAGCTACAAGTGCACATATTCAATCAAATGAGTCACTCGTCATATCTACTATGACTGTACTATTTTGCAACACTGTATTTAAAGGAGAAAGTATGTTGGAGGTCATCACCATAGAAGACGACACTCTGGGAGGATGCTACCTCCATCTATATTCCAATACCGCAACAAGATCAAAACATTTCTAGAATGGCAGACTATTGAAGGGCAAAATCAGTACCAAAGACCAATAAAATAAAAAGTTACTAAAGATGTTTTTCATAAGAAAAACTTGTTCTGTCACATTTCTTATTTATTTAAATGGATCTTTAGAATAAGTTCACAAATGAAGTAAAGTTTAATTTATAGCTGACTTATTTAAGCAAGAAGAAAACTGTCTTAGAGACAAGTATTAATGGAAACTTAGCTACAAACAAACATATTCATTTCCATATTCACTAATGACTAAAGAACAAGAACCAAAGTGTCACAGTATGAGACAACAAAATAAACTCTATGAACCCAGTTAATCAAAAAATTAATGTCAAATCTTCAATACAAACCATATCAGAAACAGCTCTCATACAAATAACTCTATAAAAAATTTAAAACATCTCTCTGTAATTACAATCTAGAATAAATCAACTGAACTCTTTCAGTTATCCAAAAAATAAAATCCTAGCTATGTACAACAGTCCAACACAGTCCAACACAGTCCAAGAGAAGAAGAATAAGAAGAAGAAAAAGAAAAAGAAAAAGAGAAGAAGAAGAGGGGGAAGAAAAACAATCATAACAGAGAAGTCACAACACTAACCTTGATTGTTTCTCGGCCCTATTATTGCTGGTGTAGAAGTAGATTCTCTTGGTGAAGGAATGGACAATGCTGCTAGTATGTTAGGATCAATTAATCCTACACGCTGAAGTTGAGCAAGTACATCTGTAATAACTTCTTGTCGTATAGTTCTCTTTTGTTCCTCGATTTGGTTCTCCATATTTTACATCCTTTCTTGCATTTATTGCACGACATCATTAGTGGAATTTAATGTTGGTACAGAATTGACATTTCTTCTTTTCAAAGAAGTCTTTGTACCCCTCCTCCATACAGTCTTAGGCGTCCCGGATGTTCAGGACCCATGACGGCTGAAAATGGATCAATAGACTGATCATCTGCAGTCAGTTGTGTTTCAACTTTCTCTATTTCAGCCTAATAAAGTATACCCAAAAAGCACATTCAAGTAAGTAAAAACTAGGAACAAATACTTCATGTCAATAAAAACTTGAAATTAGATAAGTTTCATACAATTTTACTAGTTGTGTCTTCATTCGAAGCCTTATATGAACGATTGGGTTTTCTTGCTCTTGTGTCCATAAAGATATCCTTAAGTGATACAGTTCCCCCCTTCTCTTTTTCCTAGTCATATGAAAATGAATATTAAAAATTATTTAAAAGGACAGGTTAAAACTCGATAATAAATAAGAGAACACACCAATTTATTGTGAATTAAAGCAAAACTCTTTTTGCCGGCAGTGTGTGGATTCATCAGCTTCTTCGAATTCGTAGTATTTGTTTTAGATATTTTCTGTAAAATGAATCAATATTATTAACTAAAGCAATAAGGGGCAACAGAACATATCTTGATGACAGCAATATAATCATAAATTCTGAAATATGTTTTACCTTGAATTTTTTTGACTTCCAATATAAGAGGAGCTCTTTAAATTGACATTGTGGAATATGACCGGGATTTTTGGCCATTCTAACTTCATCATTTTCATATGGATCATAATGATCTTCCTTCAAATCAGTTCTATGTTTTCTCCAAGCTTCTCGAATTCTTTCCAAAGCCCAACATTTTGCAACATTAGGGATATCATATTTCATCTATAATTTGGTATCATTCAGTTAGCTAATATATGTAAAATAATTTTACGAGTAACTAAATATTTAAAACTTCAAACCTTGATATACTCCCATAAATCATCTTTAGTGTCCATGCGCCTCCAATCAAATATATCAAGTGGGCAAAGGGTCACATTTCTTGCGAGTGTGCCTAGAAAGATACTTAACTCTGTTACAACTTCATCAGTAGGACCAACGGGTTGATATTCCCTATTTAGTAGGATCAATTTTTGCTTAGTTCAGCCATGTACCTTGTGCATTTGTGTTCTACCTCTTGTTTTTTTAGTGGAAAGCCCTTTAGCTATAAAAAAAATAAGAAATTAGAAGTCGTGAAATAATTCTATGTGTTCTAAGCTATATGTTACCTTGTTCTTCAGAATGTTCATTTGTTGGAAGATTGGTCGAATCTATTTGCACTTGAACCTCTACAGGTTGTTCCTCTACGAATTGCTCAGCTATAGATTGTTCCTCCATGAGTTTCTCCGCTACAGATTCTTCACTTGCTTGGGATTGTGCTACTACTGGCTGTTGTTCATCAATTAATTTCAGCAAATGTTGTTTCACCGATCGTATGGATTGAACTGTTTCATTTGTTGTCAATATCCATTGTTTTTTGTTTGCCATAGCTGATAACGTTTCAGGTTTAGCAAATGTCCTTTTTTTCCCTCCTTTTCTTCTTTTTGAAGACCCTTGTTGATCCATGACTATTCAAATCTGTGTAAATTAAAAAAGGAACAAGTTAAAAAATCTGACGGATCGAAGTACAACTGCACTTAAACATAATCACTAGATGAACTCTACTATTCTTTTGCTGGTTAATACACTAAGATTCATTTAGTAATCTCACTTATTCCTATATATAGAGCAACCATTACCCACTGTTCTACAAAAATTAGATGAACTGATTTCAACCAATTGGATTATGACTGTTAGAACAGTGGTAATAACTCGATAAGTAAAAAAAATCATCATGCCTATCTTTTTTACATCACAATCAACCTACTAGTTATCTCTCTATTCCCTATTCCAGCATTCTCTTAATTTTAGATTAACACATTACCTGTGCCACTCAAAATCCATTGCAACCAACAAGGAGAAAACAAATAACAGAAAACTAGTACAAACTCGACAAGTGAAAACTATCAAAGACTTACATTTCTTATAATAGCTTAACTAATCCACTATTATTAGCTATCTTACACCAACACAACTGTGTAACAATACAATGCATGTACATTACCTTTGTCACTCAAAATCCATAGCCACCAACAAGGAGAAAACAGAAAATAGAATACTAATACAAACTCGACAAGTGGAAACTATCAAACTTACATTTTTATAACAACTCAACTAATTCACTATTTTCAGTTATCTTACACCAATACAACTATAGCAATACACGTGCATTGCCTGTGTAACTCAAAATCCATAGCCAGCAAGGAGAACACACAAAACATAACACAACTGGTACAAACTCGACAAGTGAAATCTATCAAAGGCTTAAATATTTTATAACAACTCAACTAATTCACGATTATTAGCTATCTTACACCAACACAGCTGTAGCAATACATGTACATTAACTGTAGCACTCAAAATCCATAGCCAACAAACAGAAAACAGTGACAAAAAATATCTTATTGAAACATTCTGTAGCATTAACAGATATAACAACTTTTTACCAAATAAACCACAAAACAGTGATACAAAAATCAATTTATCAGTCATCAGCTTCCATTCAATCCCAATTAGTATCATCAATGTCATCCTCCTCTTCCGATGTTTCCGTTGTTTCCGTTGTTACATCTATAGAATGTTATGGAACAGAATACACATCAATGATATCAACAGGGAGATCTTCTCTCGACCATCTGACATCAATATTGGGTACTCTTTCTGATGTACTAATATCATCATTAGGCTCGCTCCAAAATATTTCTTCAATATTCGAACAAATCTCTTCCTCTAAATCATACAAATCAACTGGAACTTTATGCATAGTAAATTTCTTTCTCAACTGGATCATCCACATAAAAAACTTGATGTTCTTGAGATGCTAGTACAAAAGGGTCATCTGTGCTGCAGTTTTTGTTAAAGTATACCCGAGTCAGCCCATATTCATCTACTTCATTATGAAATCAGTCACATCTAAACAGCACAACACTAAAGCAACTCCAATAATCAATCTCAATGATATCCTGAATTACTCCATAATAGATAACTATTCCATCAATAGGATTCTGGTCCCTAGCACTAGCAAAACTATTTGTTATGGCTGACAAAGTCACCCTACAGTTTTGAGTCTTGCATGGGGCATCCTGTGTCATCATATGAAATCGATATCCATTATTGAAATATATCGTATATCTTTTAGCCACATAATTAGGCTCTTTAGCTAGCCATCTTAAATGATTTGGCACTTCAACTTTAATATTTTTAACTTTTCTCCTAAACCAATCACCAAATTCTTGACTGTGAATCCGTGCTTTTACCCATGCATTCCCTCTAACATGTTTATCAATTAAATCCTTATGTTCCCTACAAGCATGTATTATAAATTTAATCAATAATGGTACAGATAAATAAAATTTAAATAGATTATTATAACATATAACTAAAGTTAAAATATAAATAACTATTTCATCTTACTTGATAAATGTCTCTACTTGTTCATCTCCAGTATTGAATAAAGCATACCGATGTGCTTCAACCCATTGATTGTTATCCATTTCAAATGTCTTGCCTTTCCTTTTCTTCTTACTTCCGATTGGATGACCTGTCTTAGGAAATATATGTGAAAACTCATCTTCCTCTGTTTGAATGCCCTCATCATCCTCTGTTGGATACCTACTGAATTGTTTCTTCACCCCATCATCTAGGTATCTCGAACAAAAGTTTAAATATTTTGTAGCCAAAACACCCTCTATTATTGATGCTTCTGTAGTATTTTGATTACGAACAAGCTCTTTAAAGTCACACAGATCTCTTTTAACAGGATACATCCAACGCAAATGAGTCAGACCCCCAAGCTTAATTTCATCTACTAAATGAATAGGCAGATGTGTCATTATATCAAAAAAGATTGGAGGAAAAATCTTTTCGAGTTTGTATTCTATATCTATGATTTCAGCTTTTAGTTTATCAAGATCACTTCTTCTTATAACCTTACTACATATGTCTCTAAAATAATTCCCCAACCTAATCAAGGCCAAAGACACATTCTTGGGTAACACTTTCCTAACTGCAATCTGGAGCAAATAATGCAATATGAAATTAGCATCATGGCTTTTGTATCCTGATACCTTCATCTCATTTATCTGCACACGATTTGATATATTAGAGGCAAACCCTTTCGGTAATTTGACATCTTTTAAAATAGTGCAAAATAGTTTTTTTCCTCTGGTTCCATGGAGAAACAAGCTTTAGCCAGATGAACTTTTCCACTGTTATCATCTTCTACTGGTTGAAGCTCTTTGCGTATCCCCATTTTATGCAAGTCATAGCATAAATTTACATGATCTTTGGACTTTTCAGGTACATCCAACAAAGTACCAAGCAAACTATCATACACATTCTTCTCTATGTGCATCGCGACAAGATTGTGCCTCAATTTATTTTGTGCCCAATACGGCAGCTCAAAAATATGGATTTCTTTTCCATGGACCTTCGCTGCTTCATTTTCTTTTTCTTGGCTCTTTCCAAAAATATTATTGAATTCACATAGCTCTTCAAGGACTTGTTCACCTAATAAGGGAGTAGGTGTAGCTTTATGCTCCTCTTTACCATTAAATGATTTCTTATCTTTTCGATATGGATGATCAGGAGGAAAAAATTTCCGATGACCCAAGTAACACATCTTATGACTATATTTAAGATATTGGGAGCAAGTATCATGATTACAAGTAGGGCATGCCCATCTCCCCTTTGTGCTCCATCCAGAAAGCATTGCAAATGCTGGAAAATCACTAATTGTCCACAATAAAGCTGCAAGCATATTAAATGTTTCCTTAGTTTCAGCATCATATGTTTCCACTCCCACTTTCCATAGCTCATTCAACTCTGCAATTAGTGGCTGTAAGTATACATCTATATCATTTCCAGGATACGAGGGACCTGGAATAATCATAGACAATATTATATACTTTGGCTTCATGCATAACCATGGTGCTAAATTATAATTCATTAACACAACTGTCCATGTGCTATGGGAAATGTTCATAGTTCGGAATGGATTAAAACCATCACTTGAAAGACCCAATCTAAAATCTTTAGAGAAATTGGGGTGCAAGGAATCAAAATCTTTCCAAGCTTCCCCATCAGCAGGATGCCTTAAATTTCCATCTTCAGGTCATTCAGTACCATGCCATCTCATAGCTACAGATATTTCAGAACACATGAATATCCTCTGGAGCCTTGGCTTTAAAGGAAAGTACCTTAACACCTTTGCTGGAACTTTAGTGGTCTTGTTAGTCAACTCATCAGGAATATTTTTCCATCTAGAAGACCCACACACAGAGCAATTATCTAGTTTTGTATTGTCATTCCAGAATAACATGCACTCTTTAGGGCATGCATGAATTTTTTCATAATTAAGACCCAAATCTTTTATCACCTTTCTTGCTTTGTGGAAAGACTCGGGTATCTGAGCAAATGAAATAGCCTCTTTTATGAAGTTTAACAAGTCTAAAAAGGCTACATTACTCAGACCATGAATGTATTTAAACAAGTATAATCGGATGGTGAAACTTAACTTAGAAAAATTCTTGCACCCCGGATAAAACTATTCTTTCCCTTCATCCACTAATTTAACTTTTTTTTTGCATCTTCAGATGGTCCCTCTCTTACTCCTTCATTCCTCTGGTCATCTTCAACATTTCTAAAAGTATCATAAAGTAGTTTATCAATATCATCATGCATTTCAGAAGTTTCATCATCATTGGTTGGATGTGCCATATTTGGATGTGCCATATTTGGATGTGGCATATTTATTGAGGAAAACCCTTCTCCGTGAAAAACCCATTGAGTGTATTTAGAAATAAATCCATGACCAAATAAGTGATTCTTTACCACATCTCAGTAATGCCAATAACGATTAAAGCACCTTTTACAAGGGCATAATATTTCACTTCCTAGAGAAGCTCGTTCAACTTCCTTAATGAGAAAATCCTTTACTCCAGATTTATACTCATTAGTGGATCTTGGGAGATACATCCAACTTTTATCTCCAATATCCATTGAATATCCTATGTGACAAGAATAAAACACCAAAGCCAAAAAATTATGAGTACAGACAGTCTAGAGAACATAACGTTTCATGTGTATGTACAGGCAGTATTATTAGGTAAGTTAAATTATTTGTATAACATATATTTAATAGAGAATAAAACAAAGAAATGCTAGCCATACATTTAGTTATATATTTTAGTTACTATATAAAAAACAGTAAGAACAAACAGAAAATTATTTACTAACAGACCTCTAAATAGACAAACATATAAGTTTTCATGTGATTTTTTTTTCAATTCGACTATTAAAGAGGCATGCCAACTGTAAGCTATTTACTTGGGTGAAAATCCAAAAAAGAGACAAGAATGATGATCAAGTTGTTATTACAAAGGAAATACATACTTATCAAAACATATATGTACATCGACAACTTCTCTACTCTTTTTCTCTTGCTGTCTCTCTCACACTCTACTAGTATGACATAGCAACAGTCCTCATTTTCATGCAGCTACCTATTGTTTAAAAAATTCATTACCTTCTTATATAGGATAATTCTAAACTTCCACATTAATTAAAGATAAAATGTGGCAGTCTTAAGAGTAGAACCCAACAAACATTGAGGAATTAACTGATTTACCAGCTTTTATCATTTTAGAAGCTCTGTATAAATGGATGACAAATAATCAGATGCAAAACTAATTAAAGAAATATCATAATCAAATATTCGACTAATTGAAAGAAACCTTATAATCTAGTAAACTTTTGACTATCTACAAATAAATTATTGGATCAACACATCTTGCCCATCATATTTACCACAAAAATAGTAAAATCACATCAATGCAACTTCAACTTTAATTTTCTTTAAAGTATGAAGAACATGATAACTTCACTTAACATTTTTTACTAAATCTACCTCATTAAAGATAAGGCAATACATATACATGCACAATAGAGAACCTGGCAGCTTCCAGCTTTCAAATATTACACTTCTAGTAAAGGTTTGAGAAGTACCAAACCAGACGATAGAACAACAAGACAGGCTACACAAGGTTGCTGGTGCAAAACTTGATCAAACAGATCATGTAAAATCATATGTTAAAGAATGATTTTATTACAGACAAATATAAATGGATACATTACCTGCTGACCAAGGCAGAGGTATGGTATCGAGATATCAAAGTACTTAAGCAAAAAATTTCAACCAATAATGGATATTAGTTCACACTCAGAGACATCTTGAGAATGTCTTTAAATCAGTATTCCACATCAAGTGTGAACTCAAAAATTTAATCAACAAGTTAGCTACAAATTACAATATTATGAATTCAACAGAACTAGCTAGGTTCGACATCAGTTGAATAAAATGTTCTTCACATTTGTCAGACCAAACTCAAAACACAAATCAAAATTCTCAAAGCCTTAGTACAAAATTAACTACGAATCAGAATATGACTCATAAAGCTGAAACCTTTCTAATTTTAGAGACTACTAAATACTTTTCCTTCAGAAACTATTATATCACAATATATAGTTAGTGCACCAACTAAACCATGCATTGTTCACATCAGCTCTAACTAAATCATTGTTAGTGAAACTTTTTGCAGTGACACCATGTAACGACCGGGTTCATCATTATGGGTAGTTTAATCGTGCCAAGTTTTAGAATTAGAAAACTCCGGGTTTGGAAGTTTGAAATTCTGGGCTGGGCTACCCTCAGCTGGTTTTAGAGCGGGGTAGAGTCTAGGGAAATCCAGATAAAAATGGGTTTAGGTGTCTTACATTGAGCTAGTTTTCCACGTAGCCAAAGACATAAAGGAGTCCGGGAGACTTTTCAAAATCAAATTTGGGTAAGTAAAACTCTCGGAATCGCGTTTGATGTGAAATGGTTGTTTCGGGATATCAGGGGAACCAAGTGTGTTGTGAAATTGCCAAAAGTGGTAAATTTAAGGACTTTCTACCCGTGATGAGCGCTGTCACGCGCAATAGCGGCCACCACTATAGCGGTAGAAATTACCACTATAGCGGCGGTCAAGGGGTGGTCAACTCACTTAAGACCGCTATAGCAGTAGATGACTGCTATAACAGGACCGCTATAGCAGAGCGGGAACCTCTATAGCGGGCCAACGGGTTTTTAATACAGAAATAGCTCTCAAAACATCAGAATTTCACAAGTTTGTTTTGGGAGAAGGGCTGGGCAAATTCAAGCGATTTTCTTCATTCCTCCGCCAAAAATCATTCCTAAGGTAAGGTTTTCGTTCCCCACACTTTGTACTATATTTCCTATGCGGTAGAATTGCTAGGAGGGAAATTGGGGAAGGTTGAAATGACCTAGGGATGATGAAATTCGGGGAAGAACGGTGTTTCAAATATGTATGCTTTTGGGTGTTGATTTAGGTACGTTAAAATGATCATAGACTATTTAATTTCCTATTTTGTTCGTAAAAAATGATAAGACTAGGAGAATTAATGGTGGAAAAGCCCGGGAAAGGGTGGGATGATCATGGGTTGCTTGAGGTTTGGGGATTTGGTATAATCCGGGTAATGTACAGGCCTGTATGTTAATTGTATGTGTTATGTGTTATTTTTAGACCAAGAACGTGAGAGGAATCCGGAACACGGGAAAGTTCGGGTTGAATAGAGCTTGGAACATTTGAGGTAGGTGATGGCTTCATATTTCTACGAATATGTATATTCATTGTACTCGTTGTCTAAGTAATTGTGTGTATTACATTGCTTAGGGGATTTGTGTGGAATTTCTAAGTTTGGTTTACAGTCTATGTTTGAATGGTTTTTACTTGCTGGCTTTACAAGGGGTGTGCATTTATTCTATTGTCTGTTATTGTTGACATTCGGTTGGCTCGGGTACCACATTTGGTACGGGTATAACACATAGTTGGCACGGGTATAACATTCGGTTGGCATGGGTACCACACCTGGTGTGGGTTTACTTTATTGCATCCTGCACTATTTCATTGATTATTGTATTGCATTGGCTGATATTAGTTCCGTGAGAGGACCGGTCTATTTTACTGAATGTGATACTTGATATTGGTTCAGTGAGTGGACCGGTTTGTTATCAAAAAGTGTTATTGATTGGTGGTCCTTGAGTGGCCGGGAACTGTTGTATGACTGTTGAATTGGTCTTGGTTTAGACTGGGTAATCACTTCTTGTGGTAGTTGTCTAGAGGGGATTCCAGGGTGGGTCTGGGCTAGACAGTAAGGTGTGGTTATGGTTATTCTCTTTGGTGGAATAGAACTGTAAGAGATGGATTCATGCGGTAATAAACTAGGTAGAGACCTGTAGTCTAGAGATACCTGTGATATTGTTTCATGTTTGCCATACTTGTTACTAGATTTTGTGTACTATTTATATACAATTTTCTTGAATATTGATTGATGATCCTACCAGTACACAGTGGTGGTGTACTGATACTGCACTTGTCTTTCTTTTGGTGAGTACAGAAAATCTTCCAGCGGCTGAGACGAGACCTCATATTTAGCACCAACATTTATGATCTTCAAGGGTGAGTTGTCGATTCGAGCTACCTTGGGATTATCATTAGAGTTTTAGTCCATTTGTTCGGACTTAAAAACTATTCTTATTTTGTTTGGGGTTGCATCCCCGTACTCTAAATTTGGTATTGATGTTTGGTACGATGACTTTCAGTTCCTAGGTGGGATTTTTTGCAGATTATTAATTATGATAAGTATTCTGAGTAGTTGATCTTATTTTCATTGCTAGTTTACTTTGATGCTTGCTGGTTTTAGGCTGTTAGTATAGGCAAGGGTGGAACTCTATTGGTTCACTCATCCGAGGGTTGGGTGGATGTCACTCGCAACGGGTTAGGTCATCACAAAGATGGTATCAGAGGCTATTTTTGTTGATCTCGTTGTACCAAATATTTCTAGTAGAGTCTTGCAGAACTGTACGTAGATGTCCGTAGTTTTCTTCAAGAGGCTATGGGGCTTTAGGAAAAAACTATCTCTTCCTTCTTTTCTTTTGTGCTATAACTCGATTCCAATTGGTATCTGGTGATACGAATTGGTATCTAACCTCATTCACTCTTCTGTCTATAGATGGTCACTACAAGGAATAATGGATCAAGGCCAGCGATCCCAGCAGCGGGCCCGAAAGTTTGTGACAGAGGTAGGGGAAGGGGCAGGGGATGAGCTAGAGCCGCACTCGCCAGGGGTGGAGCTCGAGCTGCTGCTGCTGCACGTGAGGTAACCTCTCCCCCACCTCAGGACCCTGTGGCTGCGGATGTAGAAGAAGTAGTGGTAGAGGATGGAGGAGCTCAGGAAGAGGCGGCACCGGTTGGGGGTGCAGTCCTTCCTAATATGACACTAGAGGCTTTCAGGCAGGCATGGGATATTTTGAGTGGGTTGGTTGGTGCTGGAGCCATACCCGTCGCTTATGAGAATCAGGCCTTGGATACTCAGCTGGCAGTTACTACTACACCAAGGATGGATGCAACTTTGGGCACAAACGATTTTCTTAGGCTAATGTTCAGCCCAGTGATGACAGGTAATGAGCATGAGATACCAAATAAGTTCCTTAAGATGAAACCTCCAATGTTTCAGGGTACAGGCAAGAAGGATGCCTATGAGTTCATCCTGGATTGCCATGAGAGGTTGCAAAAGTTGGGTATTGTACGTCAGCATGGGGTGGAGTTTGTCACTTTTCAGCTGCAGGGTGATGCCAAGCACTGGTGGAGGTCTTATGTTGAGTGTCGGTCATCTATCTTAACTCCACTAACTTGGGAGCAGTTCCAT
Organism: Jaltomata sinuosa; assembly: GCA_003996215.1. Lineage (NCBI taxonomy): Eukaryota > Viridiplantae > Streptophyta > Magnoliopsida > Solanales > Solanaceae > Jaltomata > Jaltomata sinuosa. The sequence continues at coordinate 68,562 of QJPP01007368.1, forward strand.
GGCTGGTTTCTAGAGAAGTATGTTCCCCGTACTTTGAGGGATCGGAATAAGGGTGAGTTTCAGAACTTGGAACAAAGTGGCATGTCGATCTCAGCTTATGAGGCTAAGTTTCATGCGTTGTCTCATTTTGCTACACAGATGTTGGGTTCCGAGGAGGAACGAGTTCGGTTATTTGTCAAGGGTCTGAATAGTGATCTGCAGGTACTGACAGTGCATATGACTTCTTCAGGAAAGGGTTTTAATGATGTGGTGGACTATCTGAAGAAGATTAAGAGAGTTAGGCAAGCGGGGCAGGCTAAGGCTTTAGCAAAAGGTCCCGGAATGAGGGAAATTTTGGTGGTTCATACTCCAGGAGCCAGCATCAGTAGCCTTACTCGGCCTGTCCAATTCAGTCAGCTCTCCTAGCTACTACAGGTGGTCGTCAGGGAGCTCAGTCTTAAGCTCCTAGAGGCCAGGGGGAATCTTATACATCAGCTAGCAGGCCTACTTTGGACCATGGTTGCTTCCATTGTGGTGAGTTGGGACATTTTAAGAGGGAGTGTCCACATAGGAAGGCAGGTAATCAGGGTCAGCAGCATACTAGAGAAGTGGTCCCGACAGGCAGAGGTGGTAATGTTAGGGGTCGTCCACAGGGTGGGCGAGGTAATTTCCAAGGAGACCGAGGGAATGGAAGCGCAGGCAGGGGTGCGGTACAGCCAGCCCGGGACGTTGCTCGGATTGATAATTGGGCACATTGCTATGCTTTTCCAGGAAGGACTGAGGCAGAAGCCTCAGATGCGGTGATCACAGGTACTATTCTTGTCTGTGATAAAATGGCCTGAGTATTATTTGACCCAGGATCTACATATTCTTATGTGTCTGTTAGTTTTTCTTTGGATCTGAATTTGAATTGCGATATCCTTGATTCCCCTATCCATGTATCTACCCTGGTTGGAGAGTTGGTGATTGTGACTCATGTGTATCGTGATTGTTCTGTGGTATTTGTGGAGCTACGTATTTGGGTAGACTTAGTAATTCTGGATATGGTTGATTTTGATATTATCTTGGGTATGACCTGGCTATATCCTTATCATGCTGTGTTGAAATGTAACACCAAAATTGTGACTCTAGAAATTCTGGTTAAGGATAGATTAGAGTGGGAAGGTGTATACAGGCCTAAGCCAGTTAAGATAATATCATTTTTTCAGGCTAGGAAGCTAGTAGGAAGGGGGTGTCTAGCCTTCTTGGCTCATCTCAGGGATGATAGTATGGAGTCCCTTTCTATTGAGTCAGTTCCGGTGGTGTCAGAATTTGTAGAGGTGTTTCCAGCGGATTTTCCTGGTATGCCTCCGGACAGGGATATAGTTTTTTATATTGATTTGGAGCCAGGCACTCATCCCATCTCTATTCCTCCGTATAGAATGGCTCCGACAGAGTTAAGGGAACATAACACTCAACTACAAGAACTCATAAATAAGGGATTTATACGTCCCAGTGCTTCACCTTGAGGTCTTTGGTTTTGTTTGTGAAAAAGAAGGATGGTAGCATGCGGATGTGCATAGACTACAAATAGTTGAACAAGGTGGCCATCCGGAATAAGTATCCTTTACCCCGGATAGATGATTTGCTTGACCAGCTTCAGGGTGCATCGGTGTTTTTGAAAATCGACTTGAGGTCGGGGTACCATCAACTAAAAATTAGGCCTGAGGATATTCCGAAAACTGCTTTTCATACTTGGTATGGACATTACGATTTTCTAGTAATGTCGTTTGGTTTGACCAATGCGCCGGCGGCATTCATGAGATTGATGAATGGGGGTGTTTAAGTCCTACTTGAATTCTTTTGTTATCGTGTTCATTGACGATATTTTGATCTACTCTAAGAGTAGGGAGGAGCATGCTAATCATCTTCGCATTGTGCTGGACATCTTGAGGCACCAAAAGCTTTATGCAAAATTCACTAAGTGTGTGTTTTGGTTGACATTTGTGGCATTTTTAGGGCATGTGGTGTCAAAAAAAGGGGTGATGTTGGATCCAGAAAATTGAGGCAGTTAAGAATTGGGTCGGCCTAGCTCTGTGATAGAGGTAAGAAGTTTTGTTGGGCTCGCGGGGTACTACCAGAGGTTTGTGAAGGACTTTGCTTCTATTGCTACTCACCTGACCAGGCTGACACAGAAGGAGGTACCATTTGTGTGGTCCAACAAGTGCGAGGAGAGCTTCTAAAAGCTCAAGACACTTTTGACCACGAATCCTATATTATCCATGCCGCTTGAAGGTAAATACTTTATTGTTTACTGTGATGCTTCACATTCTGGTTTGGGTGCTGTGTTGATGCAGGATAGGAATGTGATAGCCTATGCATCCAGGCAGTTGAAGGTGCATGAGAGGAATTACCCGACTCACGATTTAGAGTTGGCAGCGGTGGTTTTTGCCTTGAAAATCTGGAGACACTCCCTTTATGATGTCAAGTGTGCAGTATTCACAGATCATCACAGTCTGCAGCACGTTTTCACTCAGAAGGATTTGAATCTGAGGCAGAGAAGGTGGATGGAGTTATTGAAAGATTATGATATAACCATTCAGTACCATCCGGGTAAGGCTAATGTGGTGGAAGACGCATTGAGCCAGAAAACTGTTAGCATGGGTAGCTTGGCTTGTTTGGGGGTGTCCAAACGACCGCTAGCTAAGGAAATTCAGGCTCTGGAGGCCAAGTTCATGAACTTGGGTGTATCAGACCAAGGCGGGTTATTGGACAGCATTGAGGTCAAGGCCACCTTCATAGAAGAAATAAAGGCAAAACAGTTTCAGGATCCGAAACTGGGCAAGTTACGGAGTAAAGTGATATCCGGGGAGTCCAGAGATGTCATGTTAGACTCTGGTGGTGTATTTCATTTCAGGGAGAGGATTTGTGTTCCTCGAGTTGATGATATGATTTTGAAAATTTTGACAGAAGCTCATGGTTTGCGGTACTCGATCCATCCGGGTGTAACCAAAATGTACAGGAACTTGAGGCAGCATTACTGGTGGCCCGGGATGAAAAGGGACATAGTTTATTTTGTGTCCAAGTGCCAGAATTGCCAGCAGGTAAAATATGAATATCAGAGAACTGCAGGACTACTTCAGAGAATGCCAATTCTAGAGTGGAAGTGGGAAAGGATAGCCATGGATTTCGTGGTGGGTCTTCCCAAGACATTGGGGAAGTATGACTCAATTTGGGTCATTGTTGACAGGTTGACCAAGTCCACTCATTTCATTCTGGTCAGGGTAGATTACAATTTGCAGCAGTTGTCCAAGATCTATGTGAAGGAGATTGTAAGACTGCATGGGGTACTACTATCCATCATTTCAGACAGGGGTACGCAGTTTACTTCTAAGTTCTGGGGTAAGTTACATGAAGAGTTGGATACACAACTCACCTTTAGCACAACCTTCCATCCTGAGACTGATGGTTAGTCAGAGAGGACGATTCAGGTATTGGAGGACATGTTGAGAGCATGTGTAATGTACTTCGGTGGTCATTGGGACCAATTTCTACCGTTGTGTGAATTCTTGTATAAAAACAACTACCACTCCAGTATTGATATAGCACCGTTTGAGGCCCTGTATGGGAGAAACTGCAGATCACCAGTTGGGTGGTTTGAGGAAGCTGATGTGAAGCCTCTAGGCATACACTTAGTGAAGGAAGTGCAGGAAAAATTAAGGGGCATACAGATCAAGTTATTGGCTGCTCAAAGCAGGCAGAAGGATTATGCAGATTGTAAGGTCCGGGACATGGACTTTCAGGTTGGTGAACAAATATTACTAAAAGTGTCACCAATGAAAGGGGTTATGCGGTTTGGTAAGAAGGGCAAGCTTAGCCCTCGGTTTATCAGTTCATTTGAGGTTCTTGAGATAGTGGGGCCAGTGGCTTACAAGTTAGCACTGCCACATAGTGTATCAGGGGTCCATCTGATATTCTATGTATCCATGCTCAAGCTATACCATGGGGATGGGGACTACATCATCAAGTGGGATGAGGTACTTTTTGATAAGGAGCTTCGTTATGAGAAGGAACTGGTATTGATTCTTGCTCGGGATGTCCAGAGGTTGAGGACAAAGGTGATTGATATGGTGAAGGTTCAATGGAAGCATCGTCTGGTTGAGGAAGCCACTTGGGAAACTGAGAAGGACTTGCAGAACAAGTACACTTAATTTTTTTTGAGGATTCAGGTACTACACTTCCTTCCTGTTATTTCTGTAATTTTGGGTTTGATTTCAGGGATGAACGATGGGTAAATTGGTATCTGTTGTAATGATCGGGTCCATCATTATGGGTAGTTCAATCGTGCCAAGTTTTAGAGTTAGAAAACTCCAGGTTTGGGAGTTTGAAATTCTGGGCTAGGCTAGCCTCGGCCGATTTTCGAGCGAGGTAGAGTCTAGGGAAATTTGGGTAAAAATGGGTTTAGGTGTCTTGGATTGAGCTAGTTTTCCACATAACCAACACAAAATGGAGTTTGGGGGACTTTTCAGAATCAAATTTGGGTAAGTAGAACTCTCGGAATCGCGTTTGATGTGAAATGGTTGTTTCAGGACGTCGGGGGGAACCAAGTGTGTTGTGAAATAGCCAAAACTGGCAGATTTATGGACTTTCTTCCAATGAAGAGTGTTGTCATGTGCGATAGTGTCCACCGCTATAGAGGTAGAAATTACCGCTATAGCGGCGGTCAAGGGGCGGTCAACTCACGTAAGATCGCTATAGCGGCATATGACCGCTATAGAGGAGCGGGGACCGCTATAGCGGCCGATGAGCTTTTAATGCAGAAATAGCTCTCAAAATATTAGAATTTCACAAGTTCGTTTTGGGAGAAGGGCTGGGCAAATTCAAGCGATTTTCTTCATTCCTCCGCCAAAAAACATTCCTAAGGTAATGTTTTTGTTCCCCACACTTTGTACTATGTTTCCTATGTGGTAGAATTGCTAGGAGGGAAATTGGGGAAGGTTGGAATGACCTAGGGATGATGAAATTTGGGGAATAAGGGGGTTCCAAACAGGTATGTTCTTGGTTGTTGATTTAGGTACGTTAAGATGATCATAGACTGTTTAATTTCCTGTTTTGTCCATAAAAAATGATAAGACTAGGAGAATTAATGGTGGAAAAGATCATGAGTGGCCTGGGGTTTAGGGATTTGGTATAATCCGAGTAATGTACAGGCCTGTATGTTAATTGTATTCATTATGTGTTATTTTTAGACTAAGAACATGAGAGGAATCCAGAACACAGGAAAGCTCGGATTGAATAGAGCTTGGAATATTCGAGGTAGGTGATGGCTTTTGTATTTTTGCGAATGTGTATATTCATTGTACTCATTGTCTAAGTAATTGTGTGCATTACATTACTTAGGGGATTTGTGTGGAATGTCTAAGTTTGGTTTACAGTCTATGTTTGAATGCTTTTTACTTGTTGGCTTTACAAGGGGTGTGCATTCATTCTATTGACTGTTGTTGTTGACATTCGGTTGGCTCGGGTACCATGCCTAGTATGGGTATAACACATGATTGGCATGGGTACCACGCCTGGTACGGGTATAACATTCGGTTGGAACGAGTACCTCGCCTGGTACGGGTTTACTTTATTGCATCTTGCACTGTTTCATTGATTATTGATTTGCATTGGTTGATATTGGTTCCGTGAGAGGAACGGGTTGTTTTATTGAATGTGATACTTGATATTGGTTCCGTGAGTGGACCGGGTTGTTATCAAAAAGTGTTATTGATTGGTGGTCCTTGAGTGGCCGGGAACTGTTGTATGACTATTGAATTGGTCTTGGTTTAGGTCGGGTAATCACTTCTTGTGGTAGTGGTCAAGAGGGTATTCCAGGGTGGGTCCGGGCTAGATTGTAAATGTGGTTATGGTTATTGTTTTTGGTGGAATAGAACTATAAGAGATGGATTCATGCGGTAACAAGCTAGGTAGAGACATGTAGTCTAGAGATGCCTGTGATATTGTTGCATGTTTGCCATACTTGTTACTGGATTTTGTGTACTATTTATAAACTATTTTCTTGAATACTGGATGATGATCCTACCAGTCCACAGTGGTGGTGTACTGATACTGCACTTGTCTTTATTTTGGTGAGTACAAGAAATCTTCCAACGGCTGAGACGAGACCTCAAATTTAGCACCGATGTTTCCGATCTTCAAGGGTGAGCTGTCGATTCAAGCTACCTTGGGATTATCATTAGAGTTTTAGTCCATTTGTTCGAACTTAAAAACTATTCTTATTTTGTTTGGGGTTGCATCCCCGTACTCTATATTTGGTATTGATGTTTGGTACGATGACTTTCAGTTCCTAGGTGGGATTTTCCGCAGATTATTAATTATGATAAGTGTTTTGAGTAGTTGATCTTATTTTCATTGCTAGTTTACTTTGATGCTTGCTGGTTTTAGGTTGTTAGTATAGGCAAGAGTGGAACTCTATTATTTCGCTCATCCGGGGGTTGGGTGGGTTCCACTCACGACGAGTTGGGTCGTGACACACCAATAATCTATACAACACATATCAAATCCAGCAGAAATAACTAACCAAACAAATGAGACCACAAAATCCCCCTAAAACCCTAACAAAATTCTCTAACAGTAAAAAATAAAAACATAAATGTTTCTCTTTTTCTATGTTAATTTTTGTATAGATAACCCATAATTTTTTTCTCTGAACCACAAATAGATTATATTGCAGACACAAATTAGAACATTAACATAGATTTCATAGAAACTCATTTGTGTATTCTTTAAGTTTTTTCAAAAAACACATCTGATTTTCAAAAATAGCACATGCATGACAAATTAGAGACAGAGGGTCCATGGATTCTTACATGTAAAGAGTTTGATGCCGGAGAAGAACACTGTTGGAGAAAAAGACCCACAAAGAACCCTGTCAGAAAAGAATACCCACAAAGAAAAACACTTTCAACAAGAAGACCTTTCCCCAGAGAAGAATACCCACAAAGAAAAATACTTTCAAGAAGAAGACATTATACCTGAGAAGAAGACCAAAAACCTTTTGCGGGAGAACAAGAACTTTTCACCGAAGAACAAAAAACCTTTTACCGAAAAAGATGACCTGCCGGAGAAAAAGACAATACTGGAGTTTGCTCAACCAGCTAGTCTAGAGAGAAGTCTTCAGAGCATTTCATTTTTAATTTGTGTGTAAAATGAGAATAGTTTGTCTGAGTTCAATATTATAAATGACATTTTTAATTTTTTTTAATGAAAAAATAAATATTCCCGGGTCACCAAATTATTGGAGGGAAAAATTCTCAACTAATTAATTTTAGCCTTAAAAAATAGTTGCCACAGATCATCTATGGCGACGATTAAAGCTACCGTTAACATAGATGCCTTTAATACGACGATTGTGGAGAATTTGCGATGGTTTATTTTAACAAGTGTGCTATTAGAGCCAATAACATTATGTGATAGTTATAACCATCTCCATAGGTTTTCTATTGTAACGGTTCTATAACTGTCGCAAAATAATTGTTGCCATATGCCCAATTTCCAGTAGTATGTCTATGTTATGTTTTAAGTCATGTTAAGGCCAAGGGTTAGCTTGAGATCACTTCAGGTCTCAGGTCCCATGTTACGTTCAGGTGGTAGGCTCTGGGTGTGACATTTATGATTCATTATATTTGTGAGGTGACTTATATGTTCTTGACTGGTTGACATTAATGTGTTCAGATATTGTTATTACTCGTGTTGTGGACTACTTGATTTCCTGTGTTACTGGGTCAGCTTGATTTGAATTAATACACCTCCAATTGGTTGATCGAGTCCTTAATTGATTCCTTATTTATGAGAATCAGATGTATGAACGGTTGTACCTTATTGATGGGTTGACTTGGGTTTTGGGCTAGGAATCAGTAATAAGTGATAAGTGACTGAGGAGGAATACTTAATCATAGGTAAACTGTAACATCCTGGAAACCTATTCAGCTGTCTAAGTTAAAATCACAGAAAATTTTCAAGTCTCCAGAGACGATGAGCCAGTTGACAGTTCGTGGTTTGGAGCCACGGTCCATCCTGTGCACTCGTCGTCCAAGTTTAAGAAACCCCAAAAAAGAGTCCCAGAGAAGACGAGTCGAAGCACGGTCCATCCTTCTGGACAACGGACCATCATCCCACCCTAGACTGAGACTCATCATTCAAAGTTGAGAAACATCCCCTTCGGGTCCTAGAAATAATGGGTTACAGGACGGCCCATCCTTCTTAACAACGGGTCATCGTTTCACCCGTAGTCCCTGAGATCCAGAAGCTTCCAGACTTCTCCAGTCAAACAACGGATCCCTTTGACGGTCATTCCTCTTGGACGATGGACTGTCGACCAACCCGTGGTCCCTGAGACCGACCATTTCCCAGTTTTTTCTTATTTAAGTCCCAGGGATATTTTAGTCATTTTCCACTCTTTTAATTCCTTAGTGAGGTTGTTTTGACTATTTCAAGTAGGGTTTTCACCCTTATTACCCTAAGCTCCTCCTAAATCATCCATTCACCTCCCAAAATAAGAAAAGTTCTTCCTCAAGCTTCAAGTCTCCAAGCTCCAAGTAAAGCCTCCTAAGTCTATCCATTGAAGTGGGGTATCTTCACCCCAAGGTATGTGGGTCTTCAACAATGGATTCCTCTCACCCTTATGCAAAAAATCCCCAATCCTTATGTTGAATTATGAACTTATGAAATTAGAGTTTTGATCTAAAGTTGTGGAAAGTTTATGAAATCTGTTTCTATGTTTAAATTCATGGTTTCCTACTGATTATTCATGATTTGATTATGATTATCTTATTGGTTTTAAAACCCCAAGCATGAAAGTTGATTTCTAGTATGAATCCATGAAATTTCATATTTTCAAGAGAAATTTGGCATGATTAGATATCATGACCTTTATTAATTTATGAAATTGCATACCCACCTATTCAAGTATGAATTTAGAAAGGGAAAAGTATATTTTGAGTTATGGCTATGCACATTCTTTAGATGTATGGTTTTGAATTTCATGACATCAGATATGTCACTAGTTATAAATAGTTTTAACATCAGATATGTCACTAGTTATGAACAGTTTTGGCATCAGATTTCCTAGTATTTTATGAGCTATATGTATATGTTTTAGGAGTAGTATTTAGCACCGAGTTGGACTGGGTGAGAGTACCCTTAGTCCCAAAACTACGTGCCCCCGTAGGTTTGCAAGTCCCCTCTGTTTCTCTGTTGGGCATCAGTTTTTAGTGATCACACCACAGTCATGCCTTTATACCCTAGAAAGGTATATTGGGTCCTCTTGATGGGGCATATACATCGGATTCCATGTAGCTCACATGGTCTATGTCGGTTAGAGAACCTCCCACTAAAATGGTTTATGCTTTAAAGATGCACTTGACTCTTATTTAGATTTCTGACTCTTGTTTATGATCATGTTTTCAGCTTATGGTGTTTCAAAGGGTCATTTGCATCCAGTTTTGCTCTTAAAGTATGATTTTTATTGTTAAAGCATATTTAGCATGTTTTAAACCATTTATCATGTTCATGCATCATTCACATACTCGATACATCCTATAGTACTGACGCATATCTTGTGTTGTATCCTTTAATATTACAGATTCAGGTGTACCTCCTCAGATTCATGGCTAGAGTCTCCCGGCCACATCCAGACAGTTTTTGGTGAGTCCTCTTAGGTTGAGGACTAGTTATGTTTCTAGATTTGTTGGATTTCATTTCCCTACTTCGAGTTAGCTAGGGTCTTGTCCTAGCAACTCCTTATGTTATGATTAGAGGCTTTCAGACATAGACCATATGTAACCCTTCGGGGGTGTCATATCTCTTGACTCGACTATCTACCTTATGCTATGTTATCTTTATCCTTGATACTTCCGCTTTATTTTCTTTATGTATGCTTGAGAATGCTATGACCAAGGGTTAGCTTAGGATCTTTGTGGTCCTAAGTCCCATGTTACGTATAGGGGTTAACCTCGGGGCGTGACAAACTTGGTATCAGAGCCTGAAGTTCAAGAGTCCTAGGGTGTCTGAAAGTCATATCGAGTAGAGTCTTTTTCATGTGTGTGAAGCACGCCACACATATGAGAGGGAATCTATGAGATGTCTTAGGAAAAAAAACTTCACTTCTTTCATGATCATGTCGTGCGATAGAGCTTAACTCTTATGTTCCTTTAATCCTCATCTTCTATGTTCCAGATTATGCCTCCTCGAGGTGCTATGCCTCCCCGAGCCGCTTGAAATATTGTTCCTCCCATTCCGGTCCCCGATGTCATGAATGAGGAGTTCAGAAATGCCATCCATTTGCTAGCCCAGACTTTGGCCAATCAGCAGGCTCTTACCCCCGTTCATCCTTAAGGTGGGGTAGCGGCCCGAGTTCGTGACTTCATCCGAATAAACCCACCTGAATTTTGGGGTTCGAAAGTGAGTGAGGACCTACTCAACTTTATTAATGAAGTGAAGAAGATGTTCGACGTTATGTAAGTGGTTGGGGTTGATTGTGTTGAGCTTACATCCTATCAACTCAAGGATGTAGCTCATATTTGGTTCACGCAATGGAAGGAGTCTAGGGTGAGGGACACGGTCCCCATAACTTGGGAGTGTTTTGAGAGGGTCTTCCTTGATAGGTTCTTTCCTCGAGAGTTAAGGAAAGCGAAGGTGGAAGAATTTGTGAACTTGAGATAAGGTTCGATGTCGATGCAAGAGTATAGTCTGAAGTTCACTTAGTTGTCTAGATATGCTCCCTCCATGGTAGTAGACCCGCATGATCAAATGAGTAAGTTTATATATAGGGTTTCTGATGTGGTGAAAAAAGAATGTAGGTCTGCTTTGTTGTTGAGCGATATGAACATTTCCCGATTCATGACTCATGCCCATCAGATTGAGGGTGACAAGCTTAGGTAGATGGAAAGGGAGAACAAGAGGGTTAGATCTGAGGGATCAGGTTTTGGTCATCACGGGTCCGGAGGTGGACATCGCTCTTATTTTCAGAAGAAGTCATCAGGATCCATTCATTCTTCTGCTAGTGCTCCCACCCAGGCTCAGAAACCTCATCATGATCAGGGTGGTAGAGGATCTAGTTCTTATTCCCATTCTCAAGGTAGTGTTGCTAAGGGGTCTTCCCACCCATCTTGTGTTAAGTGTGGGAAGAATCATCCCGGTGAGTGTTTGGCTAGAAGAGAGGGTTGTTATGGGTGTGGTCAGGCTGGGAATTATATCAGAGATTGCCCTTCAGCTAGGAAGGGACAGGGAGGTAGGACTCATCCTAACCCAGCAGCTTCAAGAGGTAGACCAGCCCCGTAGGGCGCAACTTCTAGTTCTGGTGGTCAGAACCATCTTTATGCTATGTCCTCCCGTCAGGATCAGGAGAGCTCCCCATATGTGGTTACTGGTATGTTGAAAGTCTTCTCTCTTGATGTGTATGATTTGTTAGATCCCGGTGCTTCCTTATATTTTCTGACCCCTTTTATAGCATGCAAATTCGAAGTATGTCCTGAATTGCTTTTAAAACCCTTTTGTGTTTCTACTCCTATTGGTGAGTCAGTATTAGCCAAAAGAATCTACCGAGATTGCCCTATCTCAGTCCTTCATAGAGTCACTTCAGTGGATCTATTAGAGTTGGAGATGATTGATTTTGATGTCATTCTTGGTATGGACTTGTTGTATGCATGTTATGCTTCTGTTGATTGTCGTACTCGGGTTGTCAGTTTCAAGTTTCCTAATGAACCCATTGTAGAATGGCAAGGTAGCCCCCCTTCCTCGAGAGGTCATTTCATATCTTATCTTAAGGCTAGAAAGATGATTTCAAGGGGGTATATTTATCACATAGTGCAGGTTATGGACACGGAGTCTGAAACCCCATCCCTTCAGTCTGTTCCTGTTATGAATGAGTTTCCAGAAGTGTTTACCAAAGATTTTCCCGGAGTCCCTCCTGAGCAAGAGATAGACTTTGGAATACATCTTCTTCCGGAAAAAAATCCTATCTCTATTCCTCCCTATAGAATATCCCCCATGGAACTTAAAGAGTTGAAAGATCAGTTGAAGGATCTTCTTAATAAAGATTTCATCAGACCTAGCATTTCTCCATGGGGTGCCCCAGTTTTGTTTGTTCAAAAGAAAGATGGCTCTCTTAGAATATGTATTGACTACCGTCAGTTGAACAAGGTCACAATCAAGAATAAGTATCCCATTCCTAGGATTGATGACTTGTTTGATCAGCTTCAGGGTGCTAGTTTCTTCTACAAAATCGACCTTAGGTCTGGGTATCATCAGCTTCGTGTTAGAGAGTGTGATATTCCGAAGATAGCCTTCAGAACTCGTTATGGTCATTATGAATTTGTAGTGATGTCTTTTGGTCTAACGAATGCTCCTGTAGCCTTTATGGATTTGATGAACTGTGTGTTCAGACAGTATTTGGATGTGTTTGTGATTGTTTTCATAGATGATATCCTCATTTACTCTCGGAGTGAGGAGGAGCATGCGGATCCCTTGAGGGTTGTGTTGCAAACTCTCAAGGATAGACAGTTGTTTGCTAAGTTTAGCAAGTGTGAGTTTTTGATGCAGTCTGTTGCTTTGATGGGCCATATTGTGACTAAAGATGGTATTCGGGTTAATTTTCAAAAGATAGAGGCAGTAAAGAACTGGCCTAGACCTACTTCTCTGTCTGATATTAGGAGATTTTTGGGTTTGGCTGGTTACTACAGGAGGTTTGTGGAAGGTTTTTCTTCCATTGCTTCCCCTTTGACCCGATTGACTCAGAAGAAGGTAAACTTTTAGTGGTCCGACTCGTGTGAGAAGAACTTTCAGAAATTAAAGACTAGATTGACCACCGCTCCAGTGTTAGCTCTACCCGAGGGCTTAGATGATTTTGTTATGTATTGTGATGCTTCTAGGATTGGTTTGGGTTATGTCTTGGTGCAGTGTGGTAAGGGGCTTGCCTATGCTTCGAGAAAACTTAAGACTCATGATAAGAACTATCCTACTCATGATCTTGAGTTGGCAGCCGTGGTCTTTGCTTTGAAGATTTGGAGGCATTATTTGTATAGGGTGCATGTGGATGTATTCACCGATCATAAGAGTCTTCAGTATGTGTTCACTCAAAAGGAATTGAATTTGTGACAAAAAAGATGGCTTGAGCTTTTTAAAGATTATGATATGAGTGTGCTTTACCATCCGGGTAAGGCCAATGTTGTGGCAGATGCTTTGAGTAGATTGTCCATGGGGAGTGTAGCTTCTATTGAAGAGGGAAAGAAGGAATTGGTGAAATAGGTTCATAGGCTTGATCGGTTGGGAGTTTGCCTTATGGACTCGACCGAAGGTGGTGTGATTGTGCAAAATGGTTCCGCATCTTCCTTAGTGGCCGAGGTGAAGGCAAGGCAAGATGATGATCCAGTTTTACTTCAGCTTAAGGGTGCAGTTCATCAGAAGCGGGTTGAGGTTTTCTCCCAAGGGGGAGATAGTGTGCTTTGCTACCAGGGTCATTTATGTGTACCAGATATTGATGGTTTGAGACAGCAGATTTTGACCGAGGCTCACAGTTCTAGATATTCCATCCATCCGGGTGCTACTAAGATGTACCGTGATCTATGAGAAGTCTTTTGGTGGAATGGTATGAAGAAGGACATAGCCGGGTTTGTGGCTAAGTGTCCCAACTGTCAACAAGTCAAAGTGGAACATCAAAGGACAGGTGGCATGCTTCAAGATATTGAACTTCCCACTTGGAAATAGGAAGCAATCAATATGGATTTTATTACGGGTTTGCCTCGTACTCGAAGGCAACATGATTCCATTTGGGTGATGTCACCCTTTTCTTGGCTGTTAAGACTACTGATTCAGCAGACGACTATGCCAGACTCTATATCCAGGAGATAGTAAGATTTCATGGTGTTCCCTTGTCTATCATTTCTGACAGGGGTCCTCATTTTACATCTCAGTTTTGGAGATCATTTCAGAAAGGTCTTGGTACTCAGGTGAAGCTTAGCACAGCTTTCCATCCTCAGACAGAAGGCAAGGCAGAGCGTACTATTAAGACTTTGGAGGATATGGTGAGAGCATGTGTGATTTATTTCAAAGGTAATTGGGATGATCACTTACCTCTTATCGAGTTTGCCTACAACGACAACTTTCACTCTAGCATCCAGATGGCTCCATATGAGGCACTTTATGGATGGAGGTGTAGATCTCCTATTGGTTGGTTCAAGGTTGGTGAGGCAGCCTTGATTGGTCCATATTTTATCCATGAGACTATGGAGAAGGTTCAGCTTATTAGGGAGAGGTTGAATACCTCTCAGAGTCAACAGAAATCTTATGCGGATGTGAGGAGAAGGGAGTTGGAATTTGAGGTTGAGGATTGGGTTTTCCTTAAGGTGTCACCCATGAAGGATGTGATAAGGTTTGGAAAGAAAGGAAATCTTAGTCCCCATTTTGTAGGTCCTTATCGAATTCTAAGTAATGTTAGTAAGGTTGCTTATGAGTTGGATTTTCTATCGGAGTTGGAAGCGGTTCATCCAGTTTTCCATGTTTCCTTGTTGAAGAAGTGTGTTGGTGATCCGACCTTGATTGTTACTTTGCAAGATTTGGGTGTGAAGGATAGTCTAACTTATGAGGAGGTTCTTGTGGAGATCCTTGATCATCGGGTTCGGAGGTTGAGAAATAATGAAGTCGCTTCGGTGAAAGTCCTTTGGAGGAATTAACTTGTTAAGGGTGCTACTTGGGAAGCGAAAGAGGCCATGAGAGCCAAATATCCTCATCTCTTTCCTTCCAATTTATTTCCATCTTGGGGTACTAGTTTCCTCCTTAGTATGACACGCCGATTCTATTCCATCAGTTCCATTTATGATTCTAGCATGCATCCATGTTTTACGAAGTTAGTTTATCATGTTTTCAAGTTGAGAAGTTCAGTTTTCATGATATTTCCTTGATTTCCATGTTTTGATGTTTGGTTGGGCTGTTTTCTCCTCAGTTTTCCTTGTTTAGTCTTCATTCGAGGACGAATGATTCCAAGGGGGAGATATTGTAACACCCCGGAAACCTATTCAGCTGTCTAAGTTAAAATCGCAAAAAAATTTCAAGTTCCCAAAGACGACTAGTCAGTTGATGGTTCATGGTTTGGAACCACGGTTCGTCCTGTGCACTCGTCGTCCAAGTTTCAGAAACCCTAGAAAAGAGTCCCAGAGAAGACGAGTCAAAGCACGGTCTATCCTTTTAGACGACGGACCGTCATCCCACCCTAGACTGAGACTCGTCATTCAGAGTTCAGAAACCTCCCCTTCGGGTCCCAGAAATAATGGGTTACAGGACGGCCCATCCTTCTGGACGACGGGTCATCATTTCACCCATAGACCCTGAGATCCAGAAGCTTCTAGACTCCTCCAGTCAAACTATGGATCCCTTTGACTGTCAGTCCTCATGGAAGATGGACCGTCGACCAACCCATGGTCCCTGAGACCGACCATTTCCCAGCTTTTTCTTATTTAAGTCCTAGAGGTATTTTAGTCATTCCCTACCCTTTTAACTCCTAAGTGAGGTCGTTTTGACTATTTCAAGTAGGGTTTTCACCCTTATTACCCTAAGCTCCTCTTAAATCATCTATTCACCTCCCAAAAGAAGAAAAGTTCTTCCTCAAGCTTCAAGTCTCCAAGCTCCAAGTCAAGCCTCCTAAGTCTTTTCCATTGAAGTGGAGTATCTTCACCCAAGGTATGTGGGTCTTCAACAATGGGTTCCTCTCACCCTTGTGCCCAAAATCCCCAATCCTTATATTGAATTATGAACTTATGAAATTAGGATTTTGATCTAAAGTTGGGGAAAGTTTATGAAATCAGTTTCTATGTTTAAATTCATGGTTTCCTACTGATTATTCATGATTTGATTATGATTCTCTTATTGGTTTTAAAATCTCAAGCATGAAAGTTGATTTCTAGTATGAATCCATGAAATTGCATGTTTTCAAGAGAAACTTAGCATGATTAGATATCATGGCTTTTATGTATTTATGAAATTGCATACCCACCTATTCAAGTATGAATTTAGAAAGGGAAAAGTATATTTTGAGTTATGGCTATGCACATTCTTTAGATATGTCACTAGTTATAAATAGTTTTGACATCAGATATGTCACTAGTTATGAACATCAGATATGTCACCAGTTATAAATAGTTTTGACATCAGATATGTCACTAGTTATGAACAGTTTTGGCATCAGATATGCCCAGTATTATATGAGCTATATGTATATATTTTGGGAGTAGTATTTAGAACCGAGTTAGACCGGGTGAGAGTACCCTTAGTCCTAGAACTATGTGCCCCCAGAAAGTGAAACAAAATTCTTAGTAATAATTACTACGGTCCAATTGAAGTAAGAAGAATAATCTGAAATCTTCAGACTTGTTGGAAATTCATAGTAAGTGGCGTAAAATTATGAGGTACGGTTGTTGCATAATATTATCTACTGATTTTATTAATTTATATATGGTGTTACATGAACTAATCTTAGTCGATCAATGATACCTACCAATACATATGGTGTATTGATACTACTCTCGTTACACACTTCTGGGGTGTAGGTATGTACAGGTAAATTTAAGTTTCTTGCTTGCAGTGACGGGTATCCAGCATCAACTTCTACATTTCATATTCCCTCAGGGGAAGTTGTGTCTTTCATTTTCTAGTCGTTATTCATTATTTGTAGCTCTTGTACATGTCTAGACTAAGTCCTTGGAAATTGTTGTATTTTATTGGATCAACGACTTGTATGGTTTTAAAAAAAATAATTAAATATGACTGAGTTTTACTCGAGTTGATTATTATAAGAAAGTTATTTTAAAGAACTTCCGCTTAAAAATGTTAGGCAATAAGGGGTTCTCTTATCGAGTAGATGCCCACACAATTCTGTAATTTGGGTCGTGACAATGGGTAGCAATGAAGGATATCAGGGAGGCATCAATAGATCATTCTTCAGCAGGAGGTTAGACGAACTGTCACCATCTGCGGTTAACACTCCATCTCAGATCCATATATATGACCAAAGAGGTCAGGTTAGTCAGAATTCCAGTTCTCCAGGCTCACAATTAAATGTTAGTATGGCACAAATGAGTTTACAATGTCCACCTTATAACAAGTGTGGCAAGGGTCACACAGGCAAATATTGCATGGGCATGGATATATTTTATAATTGTGGCCTTCGTGGATATTTCCAGAGAGACTTCCCAGTATCTAGATAAGGTAAAAGTAATGTATCTTAGTCTACCAACTCAGCAGCTCCAAGAGATTTGCAAGCACCAACTGTATGAGATACATAAAAAGGCAAAGGTCAAAACTGCTTATACGCTTTAGTCGGTTATCAGAACTTATAAGCATCTTCATATGTCTCTACAGGTATATTGACAGTCTTCACCCTTGACATTTATACTCTTATGGATCCTCAATCCGCTTTGTCTTATGTGACCCTTTATATTGCTAAGAAGTTTGGGATAGAGCCCGAATGATTACCAAACCATTCTCTGTATCCACTTCTAGTCGGTGAGTCAGTTAATATTAAACGAGTTTATAGAGATTGTACAATGACAGTGTGTCATAGTGATACTATGGCTGACTTAGTCGAATTAGAGATGGTTGATTATGATGTTATAATGGGGATGGACTGGTTTTCACCATTTTATGCTACGCTAGATTGTCAAACCAAAATGGTTAAGTTTCAAGTCCCTAATGAGCCGGTCCTAGAGTGAAAAGGTGATGTGGTTATACCAAAGGGTAGATTTATTTTGTACCTTGGATAAAAAAAAACATTGATTTTTAATTGTTGTTTCTACTACCTAGTTCAAGTTAGAGATGCATCTGTTGAGACACCGAGTCTTTAGTACATGTCAGTTATCAATGAGTATGCAGAGGTTTTTCCAAAGGAACTTCCAGGGATTTTTCCTAATAAGGAGATTAATTTCGGTATCAATATGCTTCACGGCACTAAGACGATATCTACTCCTCCATATAGAATGGCTCCAACAGAATTGAAAATTTTAAAGGATCTTCTAGATAAATATTTATTGGACCAAGCATTTCACCTTAAGGCACACCAATTTTATTTGTTTGAATGAAGAATGAATTATTATGCATGTTCATTACCACTCGTTGAAAAAGGTCACAATAAAGAGCAAGTATCTACTTTTCTAAATTGATAACTTGTTTGACCAACTTCAAGGAGCTAAATGTGTTTTCAAGATTGAACTCAGATCAGGTTGCCATCAGCTCAAAGTGAAAGAAGAAGATATTTTGAAAACACCTTCAGAATGCAATATGATCATCATGAATACTTTGTTATGTCTTTTGGATTGACAAATGCCCAAGCTGCTCTTATGGACCTTATGAATAGGGTTTTAAGATCTATTTTGACTTGTTCGTGATTATACTTATCGATGACATTTCGATATACTCGAGAAGTGAGGGTGAATATGTAGATCACCTCAGGTTAGTGTTGCAGATGCTTTAGGATCGCAAGTTTTACACTAAATTTTCTAAATGCGAGTTTTGGCTGAACTCAGTGGTATTCATAAGCCATGTGGTTTCCAGCGAGGGTATCAAGGTTGATTCCCAAAATATCAAGGAAGTAAAATATTAGCCAAGGCCCATGACTCCCACATAGATTAGAATTTTCATGAGTTTGACAGGTTACTACAAAAGGTTTGTAGAGGGTTTTTCCCATATTTCATCTCCATTGACTAAGCTGACTCAGAAGAAGACCACATTTCAATGTCATATGTATGTAAGAAAAGTTTCCAGGAATTAAAGGTGAAGTTGACTACTGCTCCACCATTTGAGAGAATTGGGATAGTCCCGTTTATAAAGGAATTCTGCTAAAATTTTCAGAAATCCTAAAATTAGATTTTATTTCTATCCATGATCATCATTAGAGGATGAATGATCTAAAGAAAGAGATATTTTAATACCTCATACCATCATACTAAGACTCGACCCATTGTATATGAATAACCCAACCCAAGCCAAGAGGATATGATCACATGTATGAACTATGAAGTTATGTTGCAGTATGATGTCATTGCATAAGTATAGAAGTGTTAAGAAACTGAAAGAATTGAATTCTGAAAATTTTGAGTGAAATATGACCCGTATATATGCTATACAATGTGTACAATGATCCACAAATAATACTGCACAATTACGGCTAAGGTAGCCCAATCCATAGTCTGTGAAACTAACTTACGATCTGTATAATGATCTACATGAGGATAATATTTTGAGATTTCAAGTATGGGGATTTGTACGGCCGTAAAATAGATATACAGACCATACATTTTACCATGGTTAAGTCCTCTCTAAAATTGAGTTACTATTAAGAAGAGGTGTCCATGTATGACCACTTTCACGGATCATAAATGAGACATACAATTATATCTGGTACCGTTAGTGGCGAGAGGAGAATTTGAAGGTTCTGTTTATGAACTTGATGAGATTTATGGCCAAGATCTATGGACTATAAATAGATCTTACAATTCATAAACAGTGTCGAGCCCACCATAAGTCACCCTGATACAGCAGCTATAAATTCAAGTCTTATGATTGTTCTTCCACTTTTTCACAACTCCAAACCCTAGAATGAAGAAATTGTCTTCTCCACTTCCTCCAATATCAAGGTAAGCATATTTCATGATTTTCAAGTGATTCTAGCGTATGATTATGGTTTCTAAGTAAGATCTTATCTTAAAATCATAAGGTTTCTAAGAGAACACATCTCAAGGTTGAAGAGAGGAATTCGATATTTATTTCATAAAGTTGTAGTTTTTCTTCTATTGCTTGATATAGAAATTAACGTATGTAAGGCTATATCACATGCAAAAACTTTATTGTTCTTCCCTACGCTATGATTCTAGAAAGAAACTATAAATTCTCCTTTATGAGACAAGTAGGGTAAATATGAAAGTTGTGTTTCATTCAAGAAAATTTCACTACAAAATATCATAAACTCCTAGATGCTCATTATGATCCTATTCCATATGCCATATAACTTTTACAAGAAAAATATGAAATACACAAAAGATAATTTTCCTTAAAGAAATATCTCTATATGATTTTCTAAGACATGATGAATATGAATATGATTTTTCTTCAAAGAGGGAAGAACTTTATGATTTTTATAATATGTTGAACATATCCATGAAATATGATATCAAGGGCTAAACGATATCACATAATAAATAGGGAGTAGTATCAATAACCAAAAAGACATTCTTGCTTAAAACTATGTCTACCAATGTAGAATATGGACCATTCTGTTGGTTTGAGCAAATCCTCTATGTGATCCTATTAAGGGTTTATTATGGATTCTTTGCTAGAAAATATATTATGTATTTTCATATACCGTCAAGGTATGTGATGACTTAGCTGATCGGGCTGAGATCAGATTGCATATTTTCCTTTGGACTATGTCGATTAAATTAAAGAACCTTCAATAATGAACTAATGAATGATGAAAAATGAACACAATAAGATCAACCTACTGATTTTGAATTCCTTCATTACTTACATGCTATGATTATGATTCTTGGTTGTCGGTTTTACTTCAATTATATTTTATGTTCAATTCAACTGTGTTACACACAATACTATTCTATATGTACTTAGGTACCTTTTGTCAGGAGAGTGTTGTATTTTAAATAATGCAGATTGGGGTACGCATATAAATAATTGAGTAGCACACCAGGTTTCCTACATCCAGCTAATTGTTGAGACTCACTTTCTCTTGGGATCTAGTCTTTATTTCAGCATTATAGTTTTAGTCAAAGTTATGTTTGTGGCCTTGTTCCGATAAGACATTTGTTCATATTATGTTATAGATTTCACAGATTAGACGAGTCTAGAATAGTTATGATCTAAACTTGTAAAATCTTCATATATATATATGTTAAGCATATCTGTTTTGACATAATGAAAGCTTATGATCAAATGGAACTTTTCTTCTTAAGGAACTTTACTTATGATATGAATCTATTTTATTCCTTTTTACGTATATCTCATGATAAGGTTATGTTAGCTGGTTTGCTCGAGCAATTTAAGATATCAAGTTCTAGTCTCACGTAATCCCAGGATCGTGGAATGAAATTTGAGATACTTGAGCATTGATCGTAATCCCAGGATCGTGGAATGAAATTTGAGATACTTGAGCATTGATCCTGGACAAAGGTTTCACATGAAAGTTGATTCTTCATTCTCCATCTTGGATTTCAGTGATATAATTGGACATCGTGCATTGATTCTATGCATTCCATTAGTGGGTACTTCATCAGTCTTGGTGGTTCCCCCATATCTTAGAAGTCTATGAAATAAGTATTCATTTACCTATCATTGGCTGAAGCAAAGTATCGTTATATGAGATGTTTAATGGCAGAGCTGACACAGTTGAATTGACTTCTCTCTGATCAATCAACTCCACCTACTCTGCCTATTCCTTTTCACTCCGATAGTCCGAATACTCTCCATATTGCTCGAAATTCTATCTTTCATGAATGAATAAAGCACGACAAATTTGACTGCCACTTTATCTGACATCAATTTCTCTCATGACTGATTTCTCTCAAATTTGTTCCCTTTTCTACTCAATTAATTGACATTGTCACAAAGTCTTTGTTTGGGCCATCTCATACTTTCATTCTCCATAATTAGGGGTTTCTTTGATACCCTCCACTTTTGTAACACCCCAAAATTTGAACCAGTTACTTTACAGTACTTAGAAGAAAATTTTAAACTTTCAAGAACCACAGACAGGACCATGGTACGTCGTTATGGTCCATGGCCAGTGATACCACCCGTGGTTTGGCTCTAGTGTTTATCCCCCTTGATTCTATGGGTGATTTCACAGATAGTGATTTGAAACCATGGTCTGTCATGTCACTCATTGATTAGCCATCAGAGAAGTTCCAATTTTCCACCTCAAGAACCACATATCAATCCACGAACTGTAGTTTAGAACCACGGTCCATCCTGTCAACCGTGGTCCAGCTCTTCAGAGGACCCTCAGTTCACGGTCTAAGAACCATGGCTCAAATGACGGTCCGTTATTCTAATCCACAGATCATCTTGTCACTCATAAATCAGCTAATCAGAGGACCTTTAAAATCTCAGAGATAGAATCACAGGTCAAACAACAGTCCATCATTCAGAACCACGGCCCGTCGACTCAACCGTGGTTCACCGATCCAAAAATTTCAAAAATTTTCTATTTAATTTCGAGGGGTATTTTAGACCTTTTCCATTCTTTTTAAAGGCTAAACCATATCATTTTGACTCATCTAATCCTATTTACTAAGCTTAAAACTACCCAAATCTCTTATTCCCTCAAATTTTCATTCTACACTTAGGAAAAGAAATAAAAAGAAGCGTTCTTCTTCTCCAAAGTAGAAACCAGGTTCTTCAAAGTCCAGGCTCCAAACCCAAGGAATTCTTCAAGGATTTCGCTCACATGTATGTGGTACTTCATCAATGGGTTTCCTTTCACCCATCAAGTCCCTAAATTAACCTAGTTCTTTAGATTTAGTTCAGTTTTCATAACCTAGGATTCCTAAGATTTTGGTAAATTCCTTCGTATTTTAGTTTCCCTATTATATATGAAACCCTATTGCATGTTTCTTTGAAGTCTAATATTATTATAGTCTCAAAATCCTCAAACCCTCATTATGTGATATTATCCTTGATTTTGAACTATAATTATTAATTCCATATTTTAGTCAGATTCTAGAATTGTTAAGAGTAGTTCAATATCTTAGGATAGTGGGTTATGAACACCCAATCAGTTTAGGGTTTCATGCATTTTTAGTTAGATGCTCAGTTATTCATAATTACTTGATCAGAATGCTTTCAGTTTCAATATTATTATGCATTCTCAGAAAGTCAATATTTGAGCTATCCAACATGTTAGTTTGTTTACTTACTTATTCAGTTGGGAGTAGTACTTAGCACCGAGCGGACAAAGGGATGAAGGCTCACTCGTCAATTTAGGCTAAGAACTTTAGTAAAAGTCCCTAAGTCCCAGAATTATGCCACCACCATAGGTTTTAAAGGGGTCACCCATCAAATCAGGCTTGACACCCTAGTCCCTTTGGACATCAAATTAGTGGATCCAAACATTGCTTTAATAAGAATGCTTAGTATATGATAGGCCATCGGTTAGCTTGGGTCACTTATGACTCTAAGCACCGTGTTACATCTAGGGGTAGCCTCAGGGCCTGATAAACTTGGTATCAGAGCATCCTGCTTACTGTGTCCTAGTGTGTTTGAAAGTCATGCCAAATAGATTCTTTTCTATAGGTGTAAAGCACGCCACACTTATGAGAGAGGCTACAAGATGTTTTTAGGAAAAATGTCCCTTCTTTATTTTCTATCTCATGTTATAGAGTATGAACTCTATTTAATCTCCTTCTAATTCATGCTCTATACATTACAAAAAATGTCTCCTAGAAGAGCTGATGGAAGGAGGAATGAAAATGGGAATCAGCAAGCACTACTGGCTCTGGACGACCCTTTGAATGAGCAAGTCACTCATGCTAAGTTCAGAGCTGCTTTTTAAGAGCTAGCCTAGGCCATGACTACTCAGGTGAACCAACAGTCTATGGCACCAGTCCGACAACAGAATAACTCCACAGTAGCTAGAGTCCGAGACTTCACTCAGATGAATCCTCTGGAGTTCTATAGTTCTAAGACTGAGGAGGATCTATAAGAATTCCTTGATGATATCCAGAAGGTTACAAAGATTATGAGTGTTATTCTGATTGAGAATGGAGACTTATCCACTTAGAGGTCAGATGGTGGAAATTGCTCTCATTTCTACTAGAAATCTTTAGCTCTAGCCCCATCCTCTTCTAGTGCCCAAGTGTCTAAATTTAGACAGGATCATCGTGATAGGTCACCAGGCTCTATGTCCCAAGGTAGTGTCACTAGCGGATGTACTCATCCAGTTTGCAAGTAATATGGTAGGAACACCAAGATGAGTGTATGCCTGCAGTGCTAATTGCTTCGGATGCAGCAAGCCCGGTCATAGGATGAAAGAGTGTCCAATGGCTTCTCAAAGATGCAAGGATACTTATCAGCAAAATCAGGCTAACTCCTCAATAGATCCAGTAGGTCTCCTAACTCATCAGGGTGCCTTATCCAATATAGATGGTGGTCAGTGCCACAATAAACTTTATGCTCTCCGAACTCATCAAGACCAGGAGGGTTCCCTCGATATGGTCATTTTTACATT
Source organism: Jaltomata sinuosa (assembly GCA_003996215.1). NCBI lineage: Eukaryota > Viridiplantae > Streptophyta > Magnoliopsida > Solanales > Solanaceae > Jaltomata > Jaltomata sinuosa. Next base: position 92,803 of record QJPP01007368.1, read on the forward strand.
TTGAGTCTTTTATATTGACGTGTATGCATTGTTAGATCTAGGGTACATACATTCTTTTGTGACCCCCTATATAGCAGTACACTTTGGTGTCAGTCCAAATATCCTCCCAGAACCTTTCTCAGTTTCTACCCCAGTTGGTGACTCATTCATAGCCAGACGAGTATACAAAATTACCCAGTCATAGTCTCTCAGAAATTCACCTCAGCTGATGTAACACCCCAGAAACATATTCAGCTTTTAAACTCATAATCTCAGTAAAATTTCATATTTCCAGGAATAATGGGTCCAAACCACGGATCGTGGTCTGAACCACGGGTTATGGAATGGAGCCGTAGTTTAAGTCTGTCAGGTTCAGACTCTGGTCTGAGAACCACGAGTTAGTTCTATGGACCGTAGTTCAGTCTACGGCCTGTCCTGTCAACTCGTGGAACTTGATTCAGAGGATTGCATGTTTTCCAGAAACTACGGCTCAGGTCTACGGGCCGTTGTTCAATTGACAAGTCATCTTTTTAACTCATGGTTTACCTTCTGCGGCTTGTTTATTTGGCCAGGAACGACGGATGGAAACCACGAGCCATGGTTTTGTCTATGACCCGTGGAATCCATATGTGGTCCCTGAAAGTCAACTTTTTCTAGCTTTTTCCTAATTATGTCCCAAGAATATTTTCGTCATTACCCACCCTTTTAACTCCTAAATGAGGTCATTTTTATTATTTCTAGAAGGGTTTTCCTCTCATTAGCCTAAGTCCCTTCAAAAATCTTCATTCATCTCCCAAAAAGGAAAAGAACTCTCTCAAGCTCAAGGTCTCAAGCTCAAAGTTCAAGTCTCCTAGTCTTTTCAATTTCAAGTGGGTTAGATTCAATCAAGGTATGTGGGTATTCAACAATGGGTTCCTTTCACCCTTGTTCCAAAAACCCCTAATTCTTATCTTGAGTTATGAACTTATGAAATTAGGGTTTAAAAGCTAAATTGGAGAAAACTTATGAAATCAGTTTCTATGCATCAATTCATGGTTCCTTATGGTTTATTTATGATTTGAATAAGATTCCTTAATTGGTTTCAAAAGCCCATGCATTAAGGTTGATTTCTAGTATGATTTCATTGAATTGTATGACTTCAAGTAAAATTGGTATATTTAGATAATATGACCTCTATTTTCATGAAATTGCATGCCAAATTCTTCAAGTTATGATATTAGAAAGGAAAGTATATTTTGAATTATGGCTTTGCAATGCATTAAGACTCCTGACTTGTGAATTGTATGACATCAGATATGTCCTCATGCTTTTACAACAGTTTTGGACATTAGATATGTCCCTATGTTTTATGAAAGGTTTGGCATCCAGATATGTCTACCTAAGTTATGAGTTGGATTTGCCAACAGAGTTAGAAGTGGTTCATCCGGTTTTCCATGTTTCCTTGTAGAAGAAGTGTGTTGATGATCCGACCTTGATTGTTTCTTTGGAGGACGTAGGTGTGAAGGATAGTCTCACTTATGAGGAGGTTCCCGTGGAGAACCTTGATCGTCAGATTTGGAGGTTGAGAAACAAAGAAGTCAGGTTGGTAAAAGTTCTTTGGAGAAACCAGCTTGTTGAAGGAGCTACTTGGGAAGCGAAATCAGCCATGAAAGCCAAGTACCCTCATCTCTTTCCTTCCGACCCTGTTTCAGCTTGAGGTAATAATTTCCTCCTTCATATGTCCCTACCCTACTCCACTAGTTCCTCTCATGATCCTAGCATGCATTCATATTTTTGAAGTTGATTCAGTCATGTTTCAAGTTGAAAAGCTCAGTTTTCATGTTTACTCCTCAAAATTTTATGTATTGTTGACTGGTTGGGCCTCTTTCTCTTCAGTTTCTCTTGCTTAGTCTACATTTGAGGATGAATGATTCCAAGAGGGAGATATTGTAACACCCCAAAAACTTATTCATCTTTTAAACTCAGAATCTTAGTAAAATTTCATGCTTCCAGGAATGACGGGTCCAAACCACGGACCGTGGTCTAAACCACAAGTTGTGGAATGGAGCCGTAGTTTAAGTTTGCTAGGTTCAGACTGTGTTCTGAGAACCATGAGTTTGTTCTATAGACCATAGTTCAGTCTACAGCCCGTCCTGTCAACTCGTGGAACTTGATTCAGAGGATTGCATGTTTCCCAAAAACTACGGCTCAAGTCTACGGGCCATTATTTACTTGACGAGTCATCCCGTTGACTCATGGTTTACCATCTGCAGCTTGTTCCTTTGGCTAGGAATGACAGATGGAAACCACGAGCCGTGGTTTGGTCTACGACCCGTGGAATCCATCTGTGGTCCCTGAAAGTCAATTTTTACCAACTTTTTCCTAATTATATCTCAGGGGTATTTTAGTCATTACCCACCCTTTTAACTCCTAAATGAGGTCATTTTGACTATTTCTAGAAGGGTTTTCACCCTCATTAGCCTAAGTCCCTTCACAAATCTTCATTCATCTCCCAAAAAGGAAAAGAACTCTCAAAAGCTCAGGGTCTCAAGCTCCAAGTTCAAGTATCCTAGTCTATTCAATTTCAAGTGGATTAGCTTCAATCAAGGTATGTGGGTATTCAATAATGGGTTCCTTTCACCCTTGTGCCCAAATCCCCCAATTCTTATCTTGATTTATGAACTTGTGAAATTAGGGTTTAAAATCTAAATTGGAGAAAACTTATGAAATCGGTTTCTATGCATCAATTGATGGATCCTTATGGTTTATTTATGATTTGAATAAGATTCCTTAATTGGTTTCAAAAGCCCATTCATTAAGGTTGATTTCTAGTATGATTTCATTGAATTGTATGCCTTCAAGTAAAATTGGTATGTTTAGATAACATGACCTCTATTTTCATGAAATTGCATGCCAAATTCTTCAAGTTTTGATATTACAAAGGAAAGTATATTTTGAATTATCGTTTTGCAAAGCATTAAGACTCATGACTTGTGAATTGCATGACATCAGATATGTCCTCATGCTTTTCCAACAGTTTTGGACATTAGATATGTCCCTATGTTTTATGAAAGGTTTGGCATCCAGATATGTCTACCTAAGTTATGAATAGATTTGACATGAGATATGTCACCAGTATTATGAGCTATACGTATATGTTTTGGGAGTAGTATTAGCACCAAGTTGGACAGGGTGAGAATACACATGGTCCCAAAACTACGTGCCCTCGTAGGTACTAAGTCCCCTTAGTTGGGCATTAGATTTAGTGATCACACCACAATCATGCCTCTATACCCTGGCAAGGTATATTGGGTCCTTTCGATGGGGCGTATACATCAGATTCCATGTAGCTCACATGGTCTATGTCGGTTAGAGAACCTCCCACAGAAATAGTATCAGGTTTTAAAATGCATCGACTCCTTGCTTTCAGACTTCAAAACTACTATGATTACCTATGATATTTATTATATATTACTTTGGAATAGCGTTGAGTCTCTTGCATTTCAGTTTTATACTTGTAGCATGATCTCAGTTTTACAAGTGTTATTAGCATGCTCATCTCAGATTCATGCATGTATCACATACTCGGTACATCCTCTAGTACTGACGCATTTTACGTTGCATCCTTTAACGATGCAGATTCAGGTTCCTGCCCTCAAACACGTGGCTAGATTATGCTAGATACTCAGCTGATTATTGGTGAGTCCTCATTATTCGAGGATCAGAGTTCTGTTAGCATTTTTATGTCTCTTTTCTTTGGATTATCCGAGTTAGTTGGGGTCTTGTCCCATCAACTCTTATTTCAGATTTAGAGGCTTCAGACATAGCTAGTTTGTATTCTGGATGGGTTCTTTGTAGGCTTTTACTATTTCAGTTATGGATTTATATCTCTTCTCTATGTATGCTTCCGCTTATTTTCCTTAAGTTTATCTAAGTATGTGATGACCAAGGGTTAATCTAGGATATTCATGTCCCGAATCCCGTGTTACATCTAGGGGTAGCCTCGGGGCGTGACAGCTAATCTTGTAGAGTTAAATATGATTGACTTTGATGTTATCTTATGCATGGATTGGTTACATGTTTGTTATGCCTCAGTCGATTGTAGAATCAAAATAGTCCTATTCTAGTTTCAAAATGAGCAAGTCATAATGGAAAGGTAGTACCTCAATGCGTGTCGGTCGGTTCGTCTCTTACCTTAAGGCCAGAAAAATGATTTCAAAAAGGTGTATCTATCATCTTGTTTGGGTTAAGGATTCAGAATTCGAGACCCCGACTCTTAAATCAGTCCCTATGGTTAGTGAATTTCCAAAAGTGTTTCCAGAAGATCTTCCTGGAGTTTCTCCCAAAAGGTAAATTGACATCGGAATAGATCTCCTTACGAGTTTCTATCCCATGTCAGCACCGCCATAGTGGTGGATTCCGCTACAGCGGTGCCGCTATAGTGGTAACTGCTATAGTAGATTGAGTCGGGTATAATGCTGAAACTTCCCCAAAAACATTCAGAAACTTTCAATAACGTTTTGGGGAAGGGCATAGATGAAGGGAGGGGCAAACTTTAGTGATTTCCACCAAACTCCATCGAAAAGGTAAGGTTTTCTCACCTTACTTTGTTATTTTGATTTCCAAGCCATAGAAGCTATAATCTATGGGTTTAGAGAAAGGTTTGGGTTAATCTAAGAATGTGAAATCCGAAAAAAAGGAGATATTAGGGTGTTGAGTTCTTGGATTATGTTGTTTATGAGTCATTCATGCCTTAATCACCATTATTCGCTAAATGTAACCGTAAAAATGATAGTTTAGGTTGAATTAGTGGTGAAAAAGCCCGCGATTGAGTGGAATGATTATGATTTGGCCTGGAGGATTGGGATTTTGCATAATCCGAGTAATTTTAGGCCTTTGGACTGATTTTCATATATTGTGTACTTATTTTTATACCAAGAGCAAAAGAAAACTTCCAGAAATGGGAAGGCTCCGGTCAGAAAGGTTTAGGCTATTCGAGGTAGGTCATGATTATTGTCTTGCCAAATGCAATGTATATACATGTAACTATAGCTTAGTAATGTATGTTCTTTCCTGCATAGGAAAGGAAGTTATGAATGTCCAAGTATTTGGGGTGTCAATTATGTGAAATGAACTTGATTGTTGCTTGTTGGTTTTATAAGGGTATTTTCTATTCATATAAGTATTGACTGTTGGCTTTGTGTGATACTCGGTTGGCTTGGATACCACACCTGGTACGGGATACTAACGGTTGACTCTGGTACCACGCCTGGTACAGGTTCTATATTGGTTAGCTCGGGTACCACGCCTGATACAGGTTCTATATTATTTGGCTCGGGTACTATGCCTGGTACAGATTTAATTTGCATTGTTGATTGTGTTTGTCGAAGGTTTCATGAGTGGACCAGATTAATTGCTGAATTCGTGATATTGCATGTTGATCCTTGAAAGGCTGAATTGTTACACTTAAATATGGGGTTGGTCCTGGGGTGGATCGGGCATTGCATGTTAATACTAAGTGTTGGTCTAAGAATCCGTAGTTGGTCCGGATAATGTAAGGAGGGTAATTGTCTTGGTTATTTGTTTATTGGTAAATAATTGTTGAACCTGTTTCATGTGATTGATAAGTTAGAAGGTAAGGTGAGAGCTTGGAAATTATATAATTGGTTGTTGCTACATATTTGTGCTGCTTTACTCAATTTTGGTTTATTATATTTATATTATTTATTGGACCTGGCCGATGATCATATCAGTACACGATGATTGTGTACTGATTCTGCACTTGTTTTTTTTCTATGAGTGTAAGACATCTTTCGGCGGCTCCTACGCGACCTCAGATCTAGTCCCAGTGATTTCAGACTTCAAGGGTGAGCTGCTTCTGTCGGGCTACCTTGTTTTCTTCCAGTTAGTTATAGTTCAATTATTTTCGGACTTAAACTCTTATTTTTTGGGGGGTTGCATCCATGTTCTTGCCTTTTGATAGATTATTTTGGTACGATGACTTTCAGTTTCTAAGGATAATTCCGCAGGATGTTATTAATTTTTTATTAGATGTGAATGATAGTTTATTTTCAATGCAAATTAGTTTTGAGCTGTTAGATTTGTTAAGTGTTGGGGTGTTGACTGGTTCGCTAATTCGGAGAATTCGGATGGGTGCTGCTCACGACGAGTTAGGTCGTGACATGATTGGTACTATGATCGTTTTCATAGATGTATTTGTCAAATTGATAAAATTGGGGAAATGAATGCATAACGATGGACTACTATCTGAAGCGGAGACATTGATCTTTCCATGTCCATTTTCATTTTCAAAATCATATCTGAGTTTCATCAAAAATTCAAAATTCTTTCTGGATTTGGATTAAAATTGTCAAATTGGAGCTCCGATGAACCAAGATAAGAATTTACCAACCCAATTAAATTTATGGATTGACATGGAAAAGGATGATTAACAACTCTAATAATATCAACAAGGAGTTGGTTTTCAAAATTTTCTAATTCCATGCACAAATTGAAGAATCAAAATTCAAGAATAAGAGGAATCCTGAAATTTCATGGTGAATCTGGTGGAGATGGTGGTGGTGGCGGTTTAGAAATGGTGAGTGGTGAAAAGATTTTGTCTATGTTGCTATGAAGAAGAAGAAAGAAAACAAATAAAGAAAAAAGAATAATTAAAAATACATATAATTATGAAAGAACTATTAAAAATAAAATTTTAATATTTATTTTTGGTGCTCACCCTCCTCAAAGAGAGTGAAATACACTCACTTTGTCACGTAGGTATTTAGGGGGGGGGGAGTCATTTGGTAGGGTGTATAAGAATAATATTGAATATGATGTATTAGTAATGCTGGTATTAATTATGCTGAGATTATTTCTTATGCATTGTTTGATTTGGTATATTACAAATAACATGCATTGCATAATTGCTAAAAAACTTATTTGTTTATAAAAATATCCTCCATAAATATGGTGGAAAGAATGTGAAAAATATTTTGAGGGGCAATTGTGTCTTTAACCATGCTAATGCATACATCAAAATCCCTTGCATTACTAATACCATGAATTTTTATGTATTAGTTATACATACATTAGTACCAAATAGAGTATATATCTTAATACCATTAATTATACATAGGCTGAAAAAGTGTACCAAACAAGGCAAGTAATACACAAAACTAATGCATACATTATTTTTTCTAACGCACTCTATCAAACGACCTCTTAGGGAGGTAATAATTTCAATTTTAAATAGTTCAGGGGGGTGATAAGACTCCCGTGAAGTTGAAGTGTATGTAGTTGGAAATCCGGTAATAGGTTTGGGCGGGGGGGGGGGGGGGGGGGGGGGAGTTGAAGTGTTTGTAGTTGGAAATCCGGTAATAGGTTTGGTTGGGGGGGGGGGAGACTGGGGAGTAAATTTGGTTATTTTTTCTATTAATAAAGTTAGTTAAGTAAAATATATCTCTAATTAAAAATCTCTTAAGAGATGTCTCAGATCAACATGGACTAAATAATATAAAACGAAGGCAATACCGGTTAGTCATGATTTTATTTAGTTTTGTTGCAATATATTTTTGTAAATAGAAGAATCAATTGCTGGAGTACTGTAGGGTTGGCGCTTTGTCAAAAGCCTATGTAACATCACTTTAGGAGGAAATATTGATTCATTCATGAATTCCCAATGGGAGGAGAGAAAAGTAGCATTAATGTGTACGTTATAGTCATTGCATGAAGGAAATGGGAAGCATTTGCATTTCCCAAAGAGAATCGAATCATTCTTCCTTTCTTTTTGCTTTTTCACAGTTTGCTACAGCTCTCTTTACCACTCCCCAAGAAAATGGTGGGTGGTTCCTTTGTTTAGCTTGGGGGCAGGGGGTACTTAAATTATTATGATGACATTTAATCACTTTATTCTTTAATTTGGTATTTTCTTATGGTGGTATTATCTTTGGCTTAGCCAATTTGACAGCATCCACGTAAATATGACTTTTTGCTCATATATAAGTTAATCAGATTTCAAAATGAGTATCGAACATTTTATAAAAAATAAAAATTATATTTTCTTTATTATAATCATTTAGTATTGATAGACCTGACTAATTCAAATTCGCACGAAAAAATGCTCGCACTTGGAGTTTTCGCTGCATTAGACTTTAAATAATAGACTATGTTATGAAATTTTGTATATGTAGTCAGAGGCTCAGAGCACGGAAATTCTAAATATAAGTTGATGGTGTATGTACAAAATTGAAGGGAAGCCTTGGAGTTATGGTATTTGTATGATTTATAGATGACGAGTTTGAATTGTGGAAGCGATCTACATCACACCCTTTAGATCACAAGGGAGAGAGAATTTACATGCAAATATGGGGCACGTGAACCGTGATCTCTGCGTATAATTAGGTGTTTATTATATATTTTAAAAATTAATATAATATTATATGGTGGCACTCATGCTAAAATAAGATTAAATGTTGCACTTGATTGAATGTTGATTTATTTATCTTAAAGACTATGGATTAATTCTCACTTAATATGTTTTTCCACTTCTTTTTATAATGGTGCACCATATTCTAAAAAATTTAAATTTACCTCTACTTTAAGATGTGGGCCGCCCTCAAATCCTGCTAATGCGCAATACTTTGTGCACCAAACTACCTTTAGTTCTCTGTCAAAAATATTATTTTAACACTAAACTAATAGTTATGAAAATGAGTATTTCATGTGAAAATACATGTTTTTCAAGTAAAAGTATTACAATTTTTACAAGGGCTATCTATAGGGAAGAGTGCTTAATTAGTAGTATTCCCTCCATTCCAATATATATTTCACAGTTAAAATTTGAGAGATAATTACAAAAAAAAATCTGAGGAGATTTTTTATATCTTTTAAATATTTTATGTTGTTAATTATTGTGATTTACAGTATTTTTATATAGTTTTAAAATATATAAATTTTATTTTAAAAAACTGAAAACTTCTATATCTGAATTCACGGTCAAAATTTAAAAGTTTAAAAGTTTTTTGGATTCTTTTATTTTGAAATTTGTGAAGAACTTCATTCTATCTTTCCCTCGTTACGAACAAAAAAGTGGAATGAATTCTATTTATACACTCCCTTTTTTCTATGAATCTCGAAATTTTGATTGTGCCACATAAACTGAGACAGAGGGTATTATTTTTCTTTCCAATTCTTCATTTGGCGGTGTTTCTTTTTTTACTCTTCTCAGTGTTTTATTTCTTGGAGAATGGTGTGCTTGGTGGTTCCTGTCTTTACACCTAAAAGAAGAGAGAGAGTGATTCAGAAAAACAAATATAAGAATGAGAGAGAGAGAGAAGGGGGAAAAAGAAAAGAAAAATGACAGCAAAAAAGCCAAGGCAGTGCTTGGAAGAAAAAGAAAAGAGAGAGTATTACATACACTAAAAAGAAAAGATGGTCAAATTGGACCTCGAAGACTACCTATGCCATCATCAGCTTCGACTATCTTTATCGAAAATCTACCATTTTCACTTTCTTCCATTTTGAAAACCATCCACTCTCTTCTTCTTTTTTTCATCCGATATTCAAAATTTACTAATTTAACTTATTTAAATTTGTGATAATAAACTCATTAATGAGTAAATCATAATCTAACATTTGACATTTATTAATTCGATTTATGTCAATAAGTTCAGTATGAAGTAAACCATCATATACTTATATATTTTCCACATATTTCTAAGTTCATATTCGAAATCTCTAATTAAAAATAAAAAAAATCCTTAAAAGCTTACCTTCCCACAATTCCAATTGATTGAAATTATCAGCCATAATCCTACATAGTCAGATTAAAAATTTAAACTTTATGAAAAATTATTTTTTATAATAATTTTAAATTAATATACGATAATAATTATGTTCATCATTAAATATTTAAATATATTTCTTAATATATATATACAAATTTGAATAAAAGTTACGAAGTTCACGTGAACCTCGTTATACCGTGAATCCGCCCTTGCTACCCTCAACCTCATCTCATAATATTCCTTATTATATCTCACATTCATATATGTTAGTATTAAATAAAGAAGAAAAAGATATCTAACGTACTTACATAGATGCTGTAGCCATGCAACTTTAACTTCGGCTTCGATTTTAGCTTGGAATTCGTCCATTTTACGAAATCTGACACACACACGAGTGCACATCATCCCCCCTCCCCCTTCCAAATTAACCCCCAATTTTTTCTTTATCTTTTTTGGAATAGATTATTTAGTTAAATATGTTATGCTGAGTTTATGATCTTTTCTTTTTTATTTAGGCTTCTTTCATATTTATTTTGTGGGCCAAAATTAATTATTGGCGCTAGTTTAAATATACAAAACTTATTCATTAAAGTCGTTTGGTACGCAAAATAAGACAGAATATATATTTCTTGATTAAGCTTGAAATAAAATTTATAGTGTGTTTGATTGACAGTATGAAATTTAACTCAGGATGAATTTATACTGTTAATCAAACACTATATTTATAGATTTTATCTCAGGCTTAAACATGAGATATCTGTTAACCTTATCCTATATTGATTAATTTGAGATTATTTTATTCTATCTCGCAAATGGAATTAATTAATCAAGAAATTATAATCTCATGACTATAATACTAGGATATTTAATCTTACCAAAAGATAATTATGTATATTTATTCTTAAATATATAAAATTCATATATCTATTAACTATTTTATAAACTAAATCACCAAAAATATTGAACAATAATTATCTCTTTTTATTTTTGCTGCATCTGCTATGGATTTACCATCAAGACATTTCTTTTATCAGGGTGTTTTGGGACTTGGGGTTGGGGCAAGGGGAAGGAGTAGTATTTGGTGACTCGATATCTTAAAATGACCAATTAACCCCTATTTTTGGTCTGATGCAAATTTTATTGGTGTAAAACATTTATACAATCAAATATTTTTATAAGGTAATTACAAGTAAATTATTTATATGGATAGTATAATAAAATAATTTACACCGTTAATGTAATTAGACTTGTTATAATAAATTACTTACTATTTATTTAAGTTTATCAATCAATGTTATATAATAGAATTAGCTGTTTTTGTCTTTTTAAGTGACTTGATTAACTATATGAATAATTTTTACACCATCAATATATAAACTCAAGTTCAATAAAAAATTTCTAATTAATTACGTATTAAAAATGAAAACTAACATATGATCATCACATATTAACGGTATTGATAGTGTAAAAACAAATACATTGATAGTACAACAACAACAACAACAACATACCCAGTGTATTCCCACAACGTGGGGTCTGGGGAGGGTAGAGTGTACGCAGTCCATACCACTACCTCAGAGGTGAGGTAGAGAGGCTGTTTCCGATAGACTCCCGGCTCAAGACAAAACAGTCTAAAAATAGGCTAAAAAGGACGTAACAATGATATAGGATAAAAATACAAGATAAAACTACAAGAGACGATAGGAAGTAATATGTAGTAGCACACAACAGACAGAAACAGAGCACTGCCACAAAATACTACCACGAGGAATCCAAGAACAAGAAACTATAAGCGTAACACTACGATTACTAGTCGGGACAATAAGGAAAAACACTCCTACCTACTAGCCTACACACACTTCTACCTACTACTCTTCTACCCTAATCCGCGTTCTCCACACCTTCCTATCTAGGGTCATGTCCTCGGTAAGCTGCAACTGCGCCATGTCCTGTCGAATCACCTCTCCCCAATACTTTTTCGGTCTACCTCGTCCTCTCCTGTAACCATCCATAGCCAACCTCTCACACCTCCGCACTGGAGCATCCGTGCCTCTCCTCCTCACATGTCCGAACCATCTCAACCTCGCTTCCCGCATCTTATCTTCCACCGACGCCACACCCACCTTATCTCGGATATCCTCATTCCTAATCCTATCTCTCCTAGTAAACCCGCACATCCATCGCAACATCCTCATCTCCGCCACCTTCATCTTTTGAATATGGGAGTTCTTTACTGGCCAACACTCAACTCCATACAACAAAGCTGGTCGGACCACCACTCTGTAGAATTTGCCTTTAAGTTTAGTAGGCACCTTCTTATCGCACAAGACTCCAGATGCGAGCCTCCATTTCATCCACCCAACACCAATACGATGAGTGACATCCTCATCAATCTCTCCATTTCCTTGGATAATAGACCCAAGATACTTGAAACTCCCTTTCTTTTGGATGACCTGCGTATCCAGCTTCACTTCTACGTCATCATCCTGAGTCGCCTATTAGTTTAACTTAAATCCATCTCAATATGTAGAGTTTAAGTTTTATACACTATTAGTATAAAATAATCTTTTACACTTGAGGTGATACAAAAGATGGTTACATGTAAGCATCTTTGACATGTGAGATTTAAAATTTCAAAAATAAGATATGTTATTTTCTACTACAAATAAAGACAGTCTAATGATGTAAAAATTATTTATACTTGATATATACTACTAAGCCATTTCATTTCTCGCAACCTATGCTAAAAGCATATTAATTTCTCCCTATTTATTTTTATAGCTAATGTGATACTCTTCCGATCTATTTTATTTGTCATGATTATTAATTTAAAATACATATTATTTTAGAAAATCAAGATAGGATTAATTATGTTTTTCTCATTTATTCTTGCTTTAATAAATATGAAGAAAAATTAATACAAATAGTGAAAAGAATAGCAGTATTAAATCAAAATAAAAGAATACATCAAAATAATTTAATTAAATTATTTTTTGATAAATTTTTTTTAAGGACGTGAATTCATATTATAACATAGTAGTAGAGATTTGGAACTAAATATTCTCCATTACAAATGACCATGAGGAATAAAGTAATTTGGTCATAGTGTAGTTTATAAAATGACTAACCCGCCCTTACCTCGGTTTGATATAAAGAAAAATGTGTTCAATGAGTGTCCTTTTGACTTACTTATGCAACTTTGACCTTCAAGTACAAAATTGGAATATTCAAAAAATATTAAAGGAATGGCCATTTTTTCCCATGTATAGCGACGTACCGTTACCCTAATATTACAATGTGGGACTCTTTTTTCTTTTTTATTTCTTTTGAAAGGGAGACATGACCCCTCCTCTGCAGGTGAATTTGAGATAAGAATAAATTGTGGGGGTCAATTTAAATAGACCGAATATTCATTTTGTCTGGCTCCAAGTCGAAACCTATTTAGCTTATGTTTATTTTCATCCAATCACGAGCCAACATGCATGCAAGCAAATTTTTTGCCATGTGGGACATGCATGGGACCCATGGTGTCTGCCACGTAAGCAAATTAAGGGCCCTAAAATGATTTAGTCAAAAGGTTTTTTTTAAAATGCTTCAAAGGATTCTCATGCATGCATTAAACATATCATATCATTAATTCCTTTCACTTTAATTTGTGTTTAAGTGAGTTGTATGTTGTGAAACAATCATATCGGCCACTCTTGATATTATCTGAAGCAGTAATTAACATTAAGTCCCTACCCTTTCATAGCACACTTCTTTTTTAAAAATAAAAATCAAATAAAACAGTCAATTATATTCTTTAAGTCGCAATTTATGGTAGACGAAATAAGAAAAATGAAAATGAAATCATAGAACGTTCAGTATTTGCTACATTAACAGAATTACTAGCTAGTAAAAGAATGCCCCCATATTAAATTGTGCATAGGGTGTTGAACAGTTTCACATCGAATGAAAGAGGATGATTGATCTTCTTATATGATCCTGAATAATTTTCTCCTCATAAGCTAGTTTTTGGAATTGAGTTTGACCAAGGTTCATTTCTTTGCCCATAACTTATAATTAATTTTGGTGCACAGTTGCTATGCTTTGAACATCAAAGAGTTACAAATACAATAAATTTGTATTCACCTTATAGGGATGCAAGAAGTAGATTTTACAAAATTTTCACCAAAATAAAAATGGGTGGATGATATATAGATCAAAAGAAATGTATGAATACTGAATAATTTAATAATTATTAATTTCTATATTACAATCCGTAATTCAGTTTTAGTATAACTTCTTGTCAGTGAACTAAACGACAACAAGACATTTTTTTTGTTTTCAACCATGTTTGGTATTCACATTGACGTCCGATTAAATTTAAATTATCATTTCTCAGAGCAATACTCCCAACAATATTTTTTCATTTCCAAAAACTCTAATTAACTCATGATCTCTAATTAAGAATAAAGAGATTTCAATTATGCCACCACAACCGATAACTATCAAAGTGTGCTGGGAATATTTTAAAGAAGGGCATAAATGGAATTTCATCATGGACTTTGTTTGGTATATATTGGTTTCATGGCTTCCACGTACATTTATCCATTTTCCTATCTCTTGAAGCCTTAAAAGCTGAGAACTTTATCAAATTTGACAAATAATCCATTATCTTTAGAATCCAACGTTAATTTCTTTTCTTTTTTTTGGGAAATATCGCTTTTCTTTCTTTTTACTACAACTCCACTATTTTTTGTTTTAGTAGAGATGCTACTGTTTAAAGGGAGGCTAATATAATTAAGCTAAGTGAGAAAAAGAACATCCAGCGTTGCCTTTATCCTTCTCGAAGTTCGAGGAAGTTTTCAGTATATATAGCTCTGCAAACAACACCAAAAATTCACAAGTTCAATATCTCTTCTTCGCCTGCAAACAACAGCTACCAAAGTTATTATCTAAAGTCATTTTGTGTTCTATTTATTTTAATTTATATTTCTTCCAATCCAAGGTCAGCAGTAATGTTCATGCAACTCATTTCTTGAAATATTCATCACTTATCTATCCCTATATATTCTCTTCTTCTTCTTCTTCTTTTCTTAATGGTGTAGTTAGTGAGTGCTAAGGGCAAAATTGACATTTTGCTTTAAAACTTTGTTCTATATATCTTTCGGTTAAAATATTGTGGACAACTTTTTTGCTTACAAGCGTAATTTGACCGTGCAGTTGTCCTTTGAAAATTCTCTTTAAAAAAACAAAAACAAAAATGGAAACATAAATTTTCTTTCCATTTTCCTTTTAACATCAGAGGCAATTGTTTTGTACATTCAACAAAATGAATTTTTGGGTGATTATGTTTTTATGTTGCCATGCAGTGTCAATCTAACGGTTCAAGTGAGTTCAGTATCTTTTAACACAAACTATAAATATGTGAAAATTTATTAAAATTTCAATATCTAAACTCATAATTGCAAAACTACAATCAATAATGTTGAACTTATCAAATTTAAATTTTAGATTCGCCCGTATAACATGACGAACTTTCTCAAAAATATTTTAAATTGCTTCTCCTTTTTTATTTATAGGAAAAAAATGAGCAGACCAGGAGACTGGAATTGCAGGTCATGCCAGCACATGAATTTTCAAAGGAGAGACTCATGCCAGAGATGTGGAGAGCCAAGACACGGTGGTGCTCATGAATTCGGAAGTTGTTTCGGCGGAAGAGGAGGAGGTGGCTCCTCCCCTTTCGGTTTTAGTACCGGGCCTGATGTAAGGCCCGGTGACTGGTACTGCAACGTTGGGAATTGCGGTGCACACAACTTTGCCAGTCGCTCTAGCTGCTTCAAGTGTGGTGCTTTTAAGGATGAATCCTCTGGCGGCTGCGGTGGCGGAGGAGGCGGCGGCAGCTTTGACGCCGAACACATGATGTCGTCGCGCCCGAGAGGCTTTGGCTTCGGAGGTGCAAGTGGTGGCAGCCGTTCTGGATGGAAATCTGGTGACTGGATTTGCTCCAGGTAAAATGCAATACATTTAAGCTACCGTGGTGCCTAAGTAAACCATATAGTTAACTTGTTATATCTTTTAGATTATTATAAGCTGTCTAATTATATGGGCAATTAAACTAGATCATCTTTAGATAAAATAATATATATTTTTCCGTTTCAATTTGTTTGTCCTACTTTCTTTTTAGTTCGTTGTCGTTTAAAAAGGAATGGTTGTTTGCTTTTTGGTCAACTCTTTAATTCAAACTTTTCAGATCATGTTTAATACCACAAAATTAATTGATATTTTGGTACATCCCACGTATCTTTAGATTAGTACCACAAGATTTTAAAATCTTTTTTATTTTTTTTAGTTCTGTTCAAATCAAAATCAAGCAAATAAATTTAAACGAGGGAGTAACAAATACATATATGTGCTTCAACTTTCCCTTCTCGATCTCTTCCCCGAGTCAAAAAGTACACTTAAAAGATGTTGATTGTTAGATTTAGTGACCAACTTTAAGTAAAGTAGTTTCTGTCTGGTTTGAATAACACCCGGTCATAAGCAAGAATGATTTTTAGTCTATCAAATTGGTGAAAAGTTGTCGTGCATGTTTTAGAAGTTATTATTAATTATTTGAATCTTTAGGCTACTTTAATTTATTTTTTGGAATTATTAACAGGTTAGGGTGTAACGAACACAACTTTGCCAGCCGAATGGAGTGTTTCAGATGCAATGCACCTAGGGACATAGCTGGTAACAAGTCTTCATATTAATTCATCATTGATTCTCCATTTTTGGGTAATTAATCAAAACTCACCTTTTCCCTCGTAATTAGTTTTACAAAAAAGAATTATACCCCACATATATATATTTTTTCTTTTACTCAAATTAATATTAATATATAAATATTTTTTCAGGTGTTGCAGTCTAAGAGAGAATCAAGCTAGAAAGACGTGAAGAAGAAGATGATGATATCGGAAGAAGATCTTCTCTTTTTGCCCTATCAAATCCTACCTGCTCTCTTTTATTTTTGTTTCTTTTTTTTTCCTTTAATATTTTGATATTTATATTATTCACTTGTAGGAATCTTTTAGATGAATTATGATGTCAAAGAAAAAGGAAAAAAAATATCCGAGTGGAGCAGAATCTTTATTAGGTATTTAAAATGTAGCCTTTGTACTTCTAGCTGCTTGTTCAAGCTAGTATTTAGTATCAATGTGTGTTATGAAAGAACTTCTTCCTTTGCCTTATCAACTCTTTTCTTTTTCTCTTTTAATTTCGTTGTTAATCAAAATTACCATTAATTAAACTCTTTTCAACCCATAAAAAATAAGAATAAAGTTTGTTTACATTCTATCCTACTCAAATTCTACGTATGAAACTACACTGAATATATTATTGTGACTATTTTAAATTACCTTAAGGGGTCGTTTGGTGGGTGAGGGGGGGGGGGGGATATACACAAATTGTCTTGGGATAAAAAAAATAGTCCTGGGATAAATTTTTGGTGTCTTGTTTGGTTGCCAAGTTTGGGATAACTTATCCCACCATTTATACCATAATGATGGGATAAGTTATTCCATATACATCGTGGAATAACTTATCCCGAGATAGCTAATCTCGTGATAATTAATCCCAAAATAACTTGTTTTCAACCAAACTACCCCTAAAAGAAAGAGAAGATAACGAGAAGATGCACTTATATGAACCAGTAGAAAAAGAATTGCACTTGTTAAACTTATATGCATTATGATTACTTTCTTATTGGATTATATATAAACAATAAAGTATACTTCCTCCCTTCCCTCTTTCTAGTCCAGCATTAATTTTGCATCCCCCTTAAGATATTATTTATTAGAATTTTATTTTACTAAATTATTTTTTTAATGATAATTAATATCCTATCAACAAGCAATGATTGGAAAGTGTGGGTATCTAGTGATACAAGGACAATATTTGAATAAACTAACAATGTTCTCATGAAGTGGTTATAAGCTAAACAAATAAATATATAAAATATTTTTAATATACTGGTCTAGTAAAAGAAAACTGAGGGAATACATAGATAAAACTAGAACCACCTAAATTAGAGCTTTAGTGGATCAAAAGTCTTGGCATCATACTTGGTTGTTTTATTACAATATGATGCGGCAATTGAGAAACATGAATGAACAAAAAACAATTGGCCATTTTATTAAGGACCTTACTCAAGCATCTCATCTTCTACGTGCAGAATTATTCATAGTAAATTGTAGAAAGCCACGGTGTCCCATTCATTTATCTTTTTGGAGCTTAGTGTAGGGTTTACCTAGTTCAATTTTTTTTTTTTAAAATGAAATACCTTTCTTTTGTAGGGTATGCAACTTTATTGTTGTACCCTTTAAGATATGTTAGTTTCTGGAAGTAAAAGTTGGGCAATGATATCTGATAAGACATGCTCATATTCTCAAATCAAAATCATATTCATTTTGATATCTTCACTTTTTAGGCTGCTCTCACACAATATATAGCTTTGTCCAGCCCCTCGAGCCGATTTCGTTTACTCCGTCCAACAACATCATCCCTTAATTTTGTACGTAATCCTATATACTTCATAAAGATAAATTTTCTATAGATCCTTAACTCAAGTAGAAATTCAAATTCCTAAATTTTTTTATTTAGATAATATTATACAAACCCTCCTAAATTTAAGTATTTTTTAAGTAGACACTCAAATTTTATAAGATTTTCATCACTCATCTATCTTTATTCAAAGTGAGTGTAATCCACTTTCTTTTAAAGAGAGAAGCATAAAATATGTAACATTCTCATTTTTGTTGTAAAACTATAGTGGATGTCCATCACTACTCAAAAATTATTATTTTTTCGCTAAATTTTTCATTGAAAAATTATTCAGTGATTATTCCTATAAATATTTTGATTGAATCAGTAAAAATAATAATTAGTGTGTAGAGGATTCATAGGAAAAAATTAGAAAGCTTCCCACTGTTTCAATGAGAATCTCCTATCATGCGTTTTCCAAGTGAATTGGTTCAATGGTAAATGAATGGAAAATTCATGTTTTATAACAAATTTTTTTTTATTGATTCACAGTGAGAAAAACCTTTATATTTTTAGTAACGCATGTGGTCATGCACCATAGCGAACTTTGATGTCGAAGTATATGAGGCCCACACATTGTAGCATTAGCATATATACTATGTCGAAGCAAATCTTAAGGCTTATAAATAGGGCAACTTACATAAAACACACATCTTTAAAACCTCATTACTCTTTAAGACACTAGTTAACCTAGTTATATTTTTTACCACTTTTCATACTTCGGATACATGCATATTTCACGCTGATTGTATGTATCTCAAATACAAGGACAACTAATTATGAAAATTTTAATTAATCAAATCTCATAATATAAGGCGGAAATCAAGGCACATATATGTGTTTAATTAATTTCATTTTTTCTACGTTTTAAAAATAATAAATTTATTAATTTCATTAATATAAGACGAAAATATATATATATCTTGGTTATGTAATTTGATTACTTTTCATCTAATGTGTGTGTGTGTATATATATATATATATATATATATATATAGAGTATTAATTTCATGTATATTTTAATATGTATCAATTATTAATTTCATGTATATATTTCTGATATGTTAGCATAGTTTGTTTGTGCGTGCGGGGTCCCGAATGAGCCATGTGGGCCCACCCGGAGACTTTTTCCTCTTGTGTTTCTGTTGGTTGCTATTGCAAGTACATGCCTCAGGCCTTAATCACGATCGAGAGGTCCCTCCACACGATCGCGATGAAGGTCCTGTGGACCTGATACCTTTGCTCTTCGCGATCGCAAAGTCCCTCTTCGCGATCGCGATGTTGTCCCCGTCCCCTTGTTCTACGCGATCGCGATGTCTCTTTTTGCGACCGTGATTCAACCTTTCCCCTCTTGTTCTTCGCAACCGCGTGGCTAGTCCTCGCGATCGCGATGGTCTAGCCAGTGTGGTCATCAGGACTGCGAGCTTAGACGATGTCATTCCCGCAGCTAGTCGTCGAACAACAGGTAGGTTATGACTTTCCCTAAAACTATGCGTATATAGGCTATAACTAAATTAATTAGCTTCCTTGTATTGGTTTCCTAGGTTGGTACCCTCAGACCTTGTCGCCTTTTATGTCCATTTATTTCATACGTTGATTATAGTATTCGTGTAGTATTGCTATATTACCCTTGTGGCCCAGTGTGATCTTTGTATATGCCTCTGGACCATACACAGTGGGATAATTGGGAATGTCGCGAGTTTTGAACATAGTGACCTTACCTTAGGCTGGTTATCTGTGCTGTAGAACTGATTGTTCCTGTGCAGGGCCGATAAGAATGTTTGTGAGCCATTTTGGGCTAATCTATTATTTGCGAGCATATCATTCATGTAAAAAAGGTATTTCTCTGCATGTTTTACTACTGATTTGGCTTCAGGCCTACTTTAAACGGTTTTCTAAACTTTGCATGGCCCCAAGGGCCCGTTTTCGATAAAATAATTATGAAAGGGTTTTAGAACTGATTTTTTCATGACACCTCTTGGGGTAGAGAGGGTATTTTGATAATTTTATCACTCATTTCACAGTGATACTAGGCTCAGCGGGGCCGGGTGCTAGACATATTTTTACTACACATTTAGACCCGAATACGTGCCGGGTACCCTATTTAGAGATTTTGAGACTTGATTACTGATTTAGACCCGGATACACTCCCGGCACCCTTTATAAGGGTTATCGAGATTTGACAACTGTTTTGGACTCGATTCAATTTTGGGCACGTATTATGAGATTCTGATTATTGATCTAGATCCGGATACACTCCGGTGGTTGTACTTGAGATTTTGCAGTGTTAGTATGTGGTCTACGAGTAGACCTCTATGGACCCTGTCGTTCCTGGGACAATGGCTATAGGCCGAAGAGTGTGCCAGGAGGAGGGGTGTACGGTGTAGTAGAGGTAATCAGGAGAATTCCTTCCATGGATCTTTCCTCTATTGGGCCTTTGAGGTACCAGAGGGGGTAATATACAACACTGTTATCACAGTTGGTTTCAACATATCTCATCATTATGCATATTTTATTTGGATTTCATCCTTGTTTGCTGTTTGCTCAGTGTATGCTCAGATAGTATGTGATGCCGGAGAGTTTGTTTTCACTTGATTGTGTTCCTCGATTGTATGGACGGCCGTTAGGAATGTAGGTAGATATTATTGCTTATCTCATGTCATAGAGCTTGTTGGCCTTCGGTACTTGGTGATTTAGTTGGTTCTAGCCTTTTGAGGCTCTGATTATCCGATAGTTTAACCATTGATGGATTGGTGGGTCCCTTATTGATTTTGAGGCACTGTTTATGTGGCCTTCTGGGCAGTTGTGAGCTAGTGAGTTCTATCATTTATTGTGGTTCTGAGCAGTGGCTTTTGGTTCCTTGTGGCGTAGTTTATTCCATCCTAGGTTTGAAATTGAGAGGTGGTTATCTATTTCTCTTTTCTTGATTGTTGTTTTAAGTATGATTCTGTTAGTGTATTACTTCTAGCTCAAATATATTGTCTTGCTTCCCTTCTTTCCCTTTTACTTAAGGTTACCGGTATACTGCCCTTCTCCTTAAACTCTCTCTTTATATATATTGTTATTGCAAGGACTCCAGGTGTGTTCTTCCTTCTTTCACCTGTGTTTCTGTTATATATATATTCTATGACTAGCATGGCATGTTGTATTTCCTTGGTTTATTATCCGTGTTAGCTTCCGTGTGCTTTCTCTATTATTTCTATGACTGTTCCTTGTATTTTGCTATAATACTATTTTTATGTCATATATGCGCTCAGTCGGTCGATGATGCCTACTGGGTACCCGTTGCTTAGTAATTGATGCTCATACTACACTTTTTCATCTTTCTGGTGAAGATATTAGTGTGAGATTTTACCGTTGATTGCATGGAGACTTGTTCAGCTTTTGGATATTTGAGACTAGGGTGAGCGCCCGACAACCGGAGCTTAACCACATCTCATCTTTTGTACTTTACTCTTTGTATATTCGAAGACAGTTGTACTTATTATTTTGTTACTTCTAGCACTTGTATTCTATTAGCAGCTCTTGTACTATCGATACCAAGTCTTAGGGTTGGTGTATTTTTCTTGTATGTATATATTCGAGTTATTTACTTCCGCATTGTCTTTATCTTTATATTCTTCTTCCGCTTAATTCTATTTATTATGCGTAATTGTTAGGTAGTAGCCCATTACAAATTGTTCTAGGCTACGGGGATTGGTTTAACTACTAGGGGGTTTTAGGTGCCCTCATGACCTGAGAAATTGGGTCGTGACACAGAGAGTACAACTTATGATTTACACAGTTATCCAGATTTTCTCCAAAGTTAGTTAGTACTCAGACATCAAGATTCATCACTTTGTGGGTGGCCTTGTGGATCGCTTAAGGGATAATCTTTCTGTTGCTGCCCTGAACAGTAATTTGGATATAGCAAGGATCATGGCATATGCTCAGCTGTTATATGAGGATCAACATAATCGTGAAGTACATAGTGAGAGGGATAGAGTACGAGATCTAGGATGGTTGGTCAGTATTAGGGGAGCAGTGGAGCTTCTACTAGTAGAGGGCTACCTAGGCAGACTTAGTCGGTGGTATGCTCCACAGCTAATGCTCTAGTCAAGATATAGAAATGAGCAGGGTCAGACTTCTAAGGCACCAGGCCCATGGCCTCAGAGGGATACTAGTCGGGGATTACCACCTCGACCTACATATAGATAGGATGGCCGAGCACATAGAGGGGTGTGTTGACGTGGTTCAAATTCCTATTATTGCTATGGTATAGAGGGTTATACAGTATGAGATTGTCCACAGCTCAAAGATAGAGGCAGAGGTGATAGATCACAGCCTACAAGGTCTGCATCTGCTTCATTATCATCAACACCTTCTTCTTCTCGCGGTCCTCAGACACCAGCAAGTAGAGGATTTGGTAGAGGCAAAGGGACTAGTTCTAGTGCCGCCTAAATTGTTTGTATGGACTAGTCGGTCGGCAAGATTCAAAGGCATCCCAGACATGGTCACATCTACTTTATTCATCTTCTCATATGATGTATATGCTTTGATAGACCCAGGAGCTACCTTGTCATATAATACTCCATTTGTTGCTAAAAAGTTCAGAATAAAGCCATAGTTGTTATGTGAACCATTTATGGTGTCGACTCCAGTAGGAGAGTCTATCATAGCTAGATAGGTCTATTATAACTGTGTAGTGATAGATGTGGCCATGATACATTGGCTGACCTAATTGAACTTGAAATGATAAACTTTGATGTCATCATGGGTATGGATTGGCTATCCTCTTGCTATGCTATAGTTGATTGGCGAGATAAAATTGCCCGATTTTATTTCCTGGGCGAGTGTCACGCAACGAGCCTACACCCTGGACGTAACACGGGACCTGAGACCACAAGTGATCCCAAGATAACCCTTCTTGCTGGCATATTTTATGAGAAACTAAATATAAAAAAGATAAACTAAAAAATATCATGCGAAAGATGAAACATATGATGAGCTCTTGAAGAGTACTGTTATAAAAATAGTTTTATAAACTGAACTACAACTCATTTGAAGAAATGATACAACTGACTGACTGACTGTCTATGAAGCCTCTACTAACACTGACTATGGTTAGCCGGGACATGACCCCCAACTATCTTTAATCAATGTTTAAGAATTGAAATAACCGCTATAACTATTAACTGATTGGAGTTACCAAAAAGGAAGAACTCGTTCCTTGCTGACTGGAAGTTGCGATCTGCGTGTCCATGGTCCTGGGAGCTAGCACTAAAAACTGCATCATAAAAAGGATGTAGCACAAAAAGGTATGCGATCAATACTTTGAATGTACTGAGCATGTGAGATTCTACACTAACTTTGAAAAAATGAGTAAACATGTTTATACTAGAAACATAACTAAAAGCTGGACTAAGTATGAATATCTGAGAATGCATAAGTCAATGCAGTAAAACATGGGCTCTTTACTAAAGAGTATAAAATATTTCTGAGTTATAACTATTAGACACATAGACTATAAACTAACTAAGCATGCTGAAAATACCAATAAGATGTTTAAAATTGTAAATTGAATTTGTAGTACTCAGGCCCAAGCATAATATGCATAAAATCTGAAAGGCAAGGATATTATGAAATAAATAATTAAAATCAGTAAGACTGAACTGAGGGCCTAGTACATAACTACTGAGTCTAATTCTGTGGGAGAGTCTGTTAACCAACATAAACCACGTGAGCTAAACGTGGAGTCCGATGTATACGCCCCATCGAGAGGACCCAATATATATTACCAGGGTATAAAGGCATGTCTGATATGATTACTAGTTCTGAGGCTCAACTGAGGGGATAAATAACATGCGGTGGCACATAGTTCTGAGACTTTAGGTACGCTAAACCTTAGTCCAACTCGGTGCTAAGTACTACTCTCAAACTGAATGTTGATAGCTCATTTAAAACTGAAGTTCTGGAACGCTACATCAGAACCTAATTAATCTAGATGATTTCTGAAAGACTGTATAACTAAAAACTATTCATAAAGCATGTGAACATATCTAGATGGCATACTAATCATGAAGCTTACTAAGTTCGTAATCATTGATGGCATATATTGATACCATGCTAATCACAAGACCTACTAAGTTCATAATCATTGATGGCATATGTTGAAAGTTCATATTTAAAATATATTCTTGTGAAACATACTGAAGGTAAACTGAAGACTGCTAAATCATGCATAGTTCTTTCTTACTAAAATAACAGGATTAAAAATCATGCATACTTATGTAGACTGAGTGCTGACAATATGAGTTGAGCTCTGAAGGAGAAGTTAACTCGTGAGAAGTTTCGAAGAGAACCTGTAGACTGAAAACCGACTAATTTCATACTTGAAAAGTAACTTAGGTCAAATTCTGAAGAAAACCCATTCTCATGAAAGTACTACAATTTTTGGCTAACTTCTCCATTTCTTAAAGTTCTTGTAAAGGTTCATGCAAGTCATTGGAAACATGGTGCAAATATTCTAAAATAGGATATAAATTATATAGAAATCATAAGGACTGAATTCTGTAAAATTTAGCATAATTGGGTAAGAACCCTAGTTTCTAATATCATGAAATTTGAAATAGAAGACTGAGATTTTGGGCATAAAGGCAAACTAAACCCTTACTGAATACTCACATACCTGGTTGTAGAAGATTCTTGAATTAGTGAAGGAGTCCTGAAGCTTTAGAGAAGGAAGCCCTCGGTTGAACTTCGAGAAGAACACTCTTTTTTTCTCCTTGAAACTGACTTGAGAGAAAACTAACTTGTTTAAAGAAAATTGCTGAAAAATAAGACCGCACAAATAACCTAGGGGTCCTATTTATAGGAAATTTCAAATTAAATACGGATTGGTCTAGGAAGGAAAAATGCATCCAAAATGGTCGCTAAAATGGTCCATTTTGGCCACAAATGGACCATTTTCTTAAGAGTTTTAACTCCCTAAATTTTACGAGTTTCTAGACCTAGAAACGATTGAAAAGACAAACTTCCCTGAAAATGGATCATTTTCTCTTCCATTTTAACATCCAAAATTTGATGGGCTTCTTGTCAAACAGATGTCTTCTTGGTAAACTGATCATAATATTTTACTCCGGACTCGGATTAATGCGCGATTGATGGCATTGAAAAGAAGACTCGAAGAACTTTACTTTTGTAGGTCATAGGCCACCTAACTCTTTATATTCTAGGAGTTATGATTGTTTAAAGTTGACCCTAGTTTAGTCTTACATGAAAATTTCTTTGGTTGAGGTGCTTTCAACTTAACTTGTTGATAAGCGTTTCTTATGAACATGATTCACATTCAAAACTCTTCCCACACTAGGGAATTGATCATTCCTCATATGGAAAATTGTTCGGGTCTTAGCATAGAATTTTTGGGGTGTTACAATATCTCTCCCTTTGGATCATTCATCCTCGAATGAAGACTAACTAGGCTGAGGTTATGGGGAAAGGAGATGCAATCCCACCAACTGACTTCTAAAAGTTAGAATATTGACATGGTAACTGATTTATGATAGAAATATGAGCCGAGCTGAATTTGCAAGACCTGTATGCATACTGAGACCATAAGAACACTGATGGAATGTGAAACAAAATATCAAACATGATAATAATTCTGTATTGAGAGAGAGAGTAGTGACTCAGATAAAACTCATTGAGAATGAACGCATGCTTAGAATTTGCGATTAAGTGAAAGGAACATACAACTGAGAGGAGTTGCTATACGAGAAAACTATCCTCTTCTAAACTGAACTTACTACCATGGACTAAACTGAATGTAGGGCCTTTTGGCCTTAGGAATGATTACTGGAAGGTATGAAGTGATCTAATATGAGAATTCTACTATCTTGCTAGCTGAAGCAACTGGACATAAGGTATGAAAACTCTGGGCACAGAGTAAGAACAAGACTATTTCTGCCTTAAACAATGCAGTTGACCACCCTTAAGCCTAGGAACACCTTTTTAACTACACTAAACTAAAATTCTCACCTGTGCACATATAGATGCTGAGGTCTGAGTCTAACTACCTTCTTCCATCATGTTCAAGCCTATATCGACTAAATCTCTTGCATCTAGGGTTATCTCCCAAGAATGATAATCCTTCTTATCACAAAAATCAACTAACCTTGAGCTCTTAATCAATGGTTCACTAGTCATGCAAAACAAAGGCCTACATATATTTCATCACGACATTCAAGCCTATTACTATGATCATCTTATGATTTCTTTGCAGCTGACACTATCTGAGACTTTTATCCTCTTCCCTAGCATGTCTAGAAGCTGTAACTTCAAGAACTTCTACAAAGAGACATACCAAAATTCCTTATCTAACTATTACACATGAATGATCCTTACCTCGCTACTCATCCATACCTACAAGCTAAGGTGGAACCAGTATACCAATAAGCAAAAAATCTACTTCTTCCCATCTATGCTACCACTTATCTCTCTCAACTAACACCTATGATAACATTGGCCAATATCATGGAAGGAGTAAAGTAGGAGCATGAGCATCACGCATGAAAGAATACTGATCAGTCTTGACTTAGACTTAGCATGATCTAGCCACTCCAAATGAGGTCTGAGAAGTTAAGTGCAAAGGCCTGAGTGTTTCACCTCCTGGACTGGACATATAAAGCATGGTTAGAGTAAGAAAATCATAAGCATGAACTGTTCAAGAAATCTGGTCTGAGCATATACATGGCATAACATGGTTTCATTAGCCATCAAGGAATATCTTAAAGACTGGACTGAGTACATAGAGATGGGCTTAGTGGGAGACATGCACTTTTATATATGACAGGTGTCATGGCATAAAGTTGGGATTTATAAAATTGTAGAGTAAGACTAGAATCGCTGTCTGGAGCAATTTCTGTTTGTTCTAGGAGCTGAGCATGAACGTGAATCTGTATGGAATGCATGAACTTGTTCATGAGTATGGCACAAATACATCTGAGTATAGTGTATAACTGAAACCTATTCATAAAGCAGGTGGACATATCTAGAAGTCATACTAATCATGAAGCTTACTGAGTTCATAATCATTGATGGCATATCTTGATACCATGCTAATCACAGGACCTACTAAGTTCATCATCATTGATGGCATATGTTGAAAGTCCATATTTAAAATATATTCTTGTGAAACATACTGAAGGTAAACTGAAGACTGCTAAATTATGCATAGTTCTTTCTTACTAAAATAACTGGATTGAAAATCATACATACTTATGTAGACTGAGTGCCGACAATTTGAGTTGAGCTCTGAAGGAGAAGTTAACTCATGAGAAGTTTCGAAGAGAACCTGTAGACTGAAAGCTGACTAATTTAATGCTTGAAAAGTAGTTTAGATCAAATTCTGAAGAAAACTCATTCTCATGAAAGTACTATAATTTTAGGCTAAATTCTCGATTTCTTAAAGTTCTTGTAAAGGCTCATGCAAGACATTGGAAACATGGTGCAAATCTTCTAAAATATGATATAAAATATATAAAAATCATAAGGACTGAATTTTGTAAAATTTAGCATGATTGAGTAAGAACTCTAGTTTCTAACATCATGAAATTTAAAATAAAAGACTGAGAGTTTGGGCATAAGGGTGAACTAAACCCTTAATGAATACCCACTTACCTGGTTGTAGAAGATTCTCTAATTAGTGAAGGAGTCCTGAAGCTTTGGAGAAGGAAGTCCTAGGTTGAACTTGGAGAAGAACGCTTTTTTTTTTCTCCTTGAAACTGACTTGAGAGAAAACTAACTTGTTTAAAGAAAATTGCTGGAAAAAAAATGTCGTGCAAATAACCTAGGGGTCCTATTTATAGGAAATTCCAAATTAAATCTGGATTGGTCTAGAAAGGATAAATGCGTCCAAGATGATTGTCAAAATGGTTCATTTTGGCCACAAATGAACCATTTTCTTAAGCATTTTAACTCCCTGAATTTTACGAGTTTATAGACCTAGAAACAGTTGGGAAAATAGTTTGTTTTCCCTAAAAATGGACTGTTTTCTCTTCCGTTTTAACTTCTCAAATTTGACAGACTTCTGGTCAGATAGACGTGTTCTTGGTAAACTGATCATAACTTTTTACTCTAGACTCGAATTAATACACGGTCGGCAATGTTGGAAAGAAGACTTGAAGAACTTTAATTTTGTGGATCATAGGCCACCTAAATCTTTATATTCTAGGAGTTACGATCTTTTGAAGTTAACCATAGTTTAGTCTTACATAAAAACTTATTTGGTTGAGGTGCTTTCAATTTAACTTGTTCATAGGAGTTTCTTATGAACATGATTCGCATTCAAAACTCTTCCCACACTAGGGAATTAATCATGACTCCAATGGAAAATAGTTTGGGCTTAGCTTAGAATTTTTAGTGTGTTACATTGAGCCTGTCCTAGAGTGGAATGTAATACTATGATGCCTAAAGGGAGGTTTATTCCTTTCTTAAGGCACGAAAGCTTATTGTGAAAGGGTGTGTGTATCACATGGTCCAAGTAAGAGACCTTGAAGATGAAAAACAGATGCCAACTCTCCAATTTGTACCGGTGGTGAATGAATATCTTGATGTTTCCCCGATGAACTTCCAGGATTAGCTCTCGATCAAGAAATCATCTTTTGTATTGACATAGATCCCGGTACTCTGCCGACATCAATTACACCTTATAGAATGGCACCTGCAGAGTTAAAGGAGCTAAAGGAGCAGTTGAAAGACTTGCTTGATAAAGGCTTCATCCGACCCAGTATATCACCTTGGGGTGCACCATTGCTGTTTGTACATAAGAAAGATGGCACATTAAGAATATGTATAGACTACAGGTAGCTAAATAAAATGACAATAAAGAAAAAGTATACTCTTTCTCGAATAGATGATTTATTTGATCAACTGGAGGGAGCTAATACTTTTCAAAGATCAGTTATCACCATATGAGGATTCGTGAAGTAGACATTCGCAAGATAGCTTTCCAGATAAGATATGGGAATTTCAAGTTCCTTGTTGTGTCATTTGGACTAATGAATGTCCTAGAAACCTTCATGGATATGATGAATAGGGTTTTTAAACCCTTTTTAGATATGTACGTGATTGTATTTATACATATGACATCTTGCTATATTCGCACAATGAAGTAGAGCATGTAAATCATTTGAGATTAGTGCTATAAACACTTAGAGAACACCAATTGTATGCTAAGTTTTCAAAGTTCGAGTTCTTGTTAAGCTCAGTAGACTTTCTTGGCCATGTTGTATCTAAAGAAGGCATCAAAGTGGACATTCAGAAGATAGAGACTATGAAGAATTGGCCTCGACCTAGTACTCCCACAGAGCTACATAGTTTCTTGGGATTAGTCGGTTACTGTAGGAGATTCATAGAGGGATATTCCTCTATTTTTGCTCCATTAACTAAACTGACGCAAAAAGTAGCTAAGTTCCAGTGGTCAGATGCTTGTGAAAGAAGATTCCTGGTGTTGAAAGATAGATTGACTACAGTTCCAGTATTGGTCTTACTAGAGGGAACAAAAGGGTATGTTGTGTATTGTGATGCTTCAGGTGTTGGCCTAGGTTGTGTGTAACACCCTAAAATTCCAACCAGCTATTAAACTCAGAAACTCTGCAAAATTCTGAACTTCCAAGAATCACGAGTCAAGTCCATGATCCATGGATGAAACCACGAGTCATAGAAAAGACTTGTGAAACCAGTCATGTAGGGCCTTCCTCAGGTCTGCGAACCACGACTAGTTTTCATGGTTTGTGGATGGTTCCACGGGTCCAAGAATCACGAGTCAAGTCCACGATCCATGGATAAAACCATGAGTCATAGAAAAGACTTGTGAAACCAGTCATGTAAGGCCTTCCTCAGGTCTGCGAACCATGACTAGTTTTCATGGTTTGTGGATGGTTCCACGGGTCGTGGAACCGGTCCTTGGAACTCAGACTGAGGGTACCCTTTTTCCCAGTAACCATGAATGGTTTCTATGACTCATGGATGGTTCCACGAACCGTACTATTAACCTGTGAAACATGACCCACAACTTGTATTTTGGGCTCAGAAACCACAACTATAATCTTCGAACCATGGTTCTACCTACGATCTGTGGAAAGGGTCCGTGGAACCTGAAGCTGAGATTTTTAATCGGTTTTTTCCCATCTTTTATCCTTGGGTATTTTTGTAATTGCCCACCCTTTTAACTCATAAGTGAGGTCATTTTGGACAATTCTAAAAGGGTTTTAACTTCAATTAGCCTAAGTCTTTTCCCTTAAGCTCTCATTCTATCCAAACAAAGAAAAGGTCTCCATTCTCCCAAGTTCCAAGGTTCAAGCCAGGGGTTCATCTTCAAGTCTCCTTCCCTCCCATACTAGACTAAGAAAGCTTCAATTCAGGTATGTGGGTATTCAATAAGGGACTTTTCACCATTATGCCCAAAAACCCCAATTTTTATATGGATTTTCATGAATTTCAAATTAGGGTTCTTACAAAATTCTTATGAGCTTTTCTATAAATTGTTTTCTCATGAATCTATTATGAAATCTAATACTAAATTGTATGATTTTGCATGGGTTTTTACAAGTAAACTCCTATTTCATAAATTGAAGACTAAGTATAGCCAACTTTGCATGCATGGATTGATTTAAGCAAATTGGGGTATTTGATAGCATGATTTCATGAATTTCAAGCAATTTCATGCCTAGTTCATATGTTTTATGAAAATATATGTGATTATAAAATTGAACTAGTGCCATGCAAGTTTTCAAGTTATGAAGTATTATGCAAGATGAGACACCTGATGTGCCATCAATGCTTATGAATCATTTTCTAAAATAAGGTTCGTGAGCAGTATGAAGATCCAGATTATGAACATATTTATGAACAAGATTTGACATCTAGATATGTCACATGCACGTGAGCCTCATATTATATTTTGGGAGTAGTATTTAGCACCAAGTGCTGAGGGTTCCAAATAACTCAAATCCAAAATTACGTTGCCACCGTAGGTAGCCCTCCGTGGTTTATGACAGGATCCTTATGACATGGTTCTAACCTTGGCCTGTTAGGACAACCTTTTTTAGTGTGGGTGAATGACACTGGACTCTATGTAGCTCAGTATGGTTTATGTCGGTTAAATTTTTTTTTGTATGACTATTTTCAATCTTTTAAGTTATATGATATTCTAGTTTGAAACTCGACTTCTATTTCATGTCTTAAGTTTAAATCTTGATATTTACTCATGCTTTCTCTTAATATGCATGATCTCAGTTTTAAGCATGTTTTAAGTATGTTTTTACCATGTTATTGCATAAATTCACATACTCAGTACATCCTATAGTACTGACGCATATTTTGTGCTGCATCTTATTATGATGCAGATTCACGCTCCCACTCTCAGGCTCATGGCTAAAGATCGCCAGCTATCCACTGTTGATTGGTGAGTCCTTATTTTTTGAGGACTAGTATGATTCCTAGTTAGTAGTCCCTCTTTCTTTTCAATACTTAGAGTTAGCTGGGGTCTTATCCCAACAACTCATTATTTCTTATGTAGAGGCTTTTCAGACATAGCTGGATATTTGTGTTTCATGTTTCAAGTTTGATTGGTGGAATGGCATGAAGAGGGACATAGCAGATTTTATGGCTAAGTGTCCAAACTGTCAACGTGAAGGTGGTGTGACACCCCAGAAACATATCCAGCTATCTAAGTTAAAAAGTCTCAGAAAATTTCATGTTCTAGGGACCACGATTCAAGTCCACAAGTCGTGTGTGGTTTCAAGAGTCATAGAAATGACTCGTGATCCTAGTCATGTAGACCATCCTCAGTTCTGAGGACCATGAGTCACTTCCATGACTCGTAGAAGTTTCTACGGGTCATTCTGTTGACTCGTGGAATCTCATCAGAGGCCAACCAAATTCCTTTGACTTTCATGAATGGGTTCCATGACTTGTGGAAGCTTCCACGAGTCATCCTGTCGAGTTGTAGAAGACCTTATGCAAGTTGACATCTTGAACAGTTTCCACAGTAAGGAACCATGAATCATGGTTAGGTCTACGAGTCGTAGACTCCACCCGTTGAACCTGAAGCTGACCCTTTTAAGACAATTTTCTTAATTATTGTCTAGGGGGTATTTTAGTCATTACCCACCCTTTTTAACTACTAAGTGAAGTCGTTTTGACCATTTCTAGTAGGGTTTTTACCCATATTATCCTAAGTCCCTCCTAAGTTCCTCATTCTTCACCCAAAAGAAAAAAAGTTCCTCTCAAGCTTCAAGTCTCCAAGCTCCAAGTCAAGCCTCCTAAGTCTTTTCCATTGAAGTGGATTATCTTCATCTAAGGTATGTGGGTCTTCAACAATGGGTTCCTCTCACCATTGTTCCCAAAATCCCCAATCCTTATGTGAAATTATGAACTTTTGAAATTAGAGTTTTGATTTCAAATTGGGGAAAGTTTATGAAATTAGTTTCTATGTTTAAATTCATGGTTTCCTATTGATTATTCATGATTTGATTATGATTCTCTTATTGGTTTTAAGAGCCCAAGCATGAAAGTTGATTTCTAGCATGAAACTATGAAATTGCATGTTTTCAAGAGAAACTTGGCATGATTAGATATCATGGCCTTTATGTATTTATGAAATTGCATGCCTAATTATTCAAGTATGAATTTAGAAAGAAAATCATGTTTTCAATTATGGCTATGTTAAGATTTATGAACTATGATATGAAAGTTGCATGATACTCGATGTGTTTTCATGCTTTATGAATAAGATTTGGCATGAGAGTATGCCGTACAAAATTATGAGCTATATGTGCATATTTTGGGAGTAATATTTAGCACCGAGTTGGATGGTTGAGAGTACCCTTAGTCCCAGAAATTATGTTGCCACCGTAAGTTATGATATGATATGATATGTGCCTTCAAGTCTTATGAGAGTGGATCCACATTTGTTAGTACATTCCATAGTACTAACGCATATTGCGCTGCATCCTTTGATGATGCATATTCAGGTGTCCCCTCACAGATATGTGGCTTGGATTCCCGGTCACTCTCAGTCAGCTTTGGTGAGTCCTCATGGTTCGAGGACTAGACTTTACTATAGCTCTTATTTTCCCTTTTCTTTTCAGATTGTCGAGTTAGTTGGGGTATTTTCCCATCAACTCATTATGCTAGTTTTAGAGGCTTTATAGACATAAATGTTATCGGATTATCTTTGGGTTGTCTTCCCTATTCAACTCTCTATCTATTATTAGACTTCCTATTTTGGATTTCTTTATGATGCTTCCACTATGTTTTTCTTTATGTTGCTTGAGAATGCTATGGCCAAGGGTTAGCTTGGGATCCTCGTGGTCTCGAGTCCCATCTTATGCGTAGGGGGTAACCTCGGGGTGTGACAAACTTGGTATCAGAGCCTCAGGTTTAAGAGTCCTAGGATGTCTGAAAGCCACATCTAGTAGAGTCTCTATCATGTGTATGAAGCGTGCCACACACATGAGAGAGGAGCTATAAGGTATCTTAGGAAAACTTTACTTCTTTCATGATCACGTCATGCGATAGAGCTTAACTTTAATGTTCCTCTAAACCTTATCTTATGCATTTCAGACCATGCCTCCTCGACGTGCTATGCCTCCTCAAGCCGCTCGTATTACTGCTCCTCAAGTTCCAGTTCCTGATGTCACGAATTATGAGTTTAGGAATGCTATTCATTTTCTAGCATAGACTTTGGTCACTCAGGCCAATCAGTAGGCTCCTGCCCCCGCCCATCCTCATGGTAGGGTAGCGGCCTGAGTTCGTGACTTTGTCCGGATGAACCCACCTGAATTTTGGGGTTCAAAAGTAAGTGAGGACCCGCTCAACTTTATTGACGAAGTGTAGAAGATCTTATAAGTTATGCAAGTAGTGAGGGTTGATTGTGTTGAGCTTGCATCCTATCAACTCTAGGATGTAGCTCACATTTGGTTCACTCAATGGAAGGAGACTAGGGTAAGGGACGCGGTTCCCATAACTTGGGAGTGTTTTGAGAGAGCCTTCCTTGATATGTTCTTTCCCCGTGAGTTGAGGCAAGTGAAGGTGGAAGAATTTGTGAAATTGAGACAAGGTTCGATGTCGGTGCAAGAGTATAGTTTGAAGTTCACTTAGTTGTCTAGATATGCTCCCTCCATGGTAGCAAACCCGCATGATCAAATGAGCAAGTTTATATATGGGGTTTTTGATGTGGTGAAGAAGGAGTGTAGGTCTGCTTTATTGTTGAATGATATGAATATCTCCCGACTCATGACTCATGCCCATCAGATTGAGGGTGATAAGTGTAGAGAGATAGAAAGGGAGAACAAGAAGGTTAGATCCGAGGGATCATGCTTTAGTCATCACAGGTCTAGAGGTGGACGTCGCTCTTCTTTCTAGAAGAAGTCATCAGATTTTGTTCATTTTTCTGCTAGTGCTTCTACCCAGGCTCAGAAGCCTTGTCATGATCAGGGTGGTAGAGGATTGGGTTCATATTCCTAGTCTCAGGGTAGTGTTACAAAGGGACCTTCCTACCCAGCTTGGGTTAAGTGTCGGAAGAATCATGTTGGTGAGTGTTTGGCCGGTTTAGGTGGTTGCTTTAGTTGTGGTCAGGTTGTACATCGCATCAGGGATTACCTTTCAGCTAGGAAAGGGTAGGGAGGTGGTAGGACTCAGTCTGCCCCAGAAGCTTCAGGAGGTAGACCAGACCAGCAGGGCACAACTTCTTGTTCTGGTGGTCAGCGCCAAAACCGTCTTTATGCTATGTCCTCCTTTCAGGATCAGGAGAATTCTCCTGATGTGGTCACTGGTATGTTGAAAGTCTTCTCTCTTGATGTGTATGCCTTGTTGGATCCTGGTGCCTCCTTATCTTTTGTAACTCCTTATGTGGCTTGTAAGTTCGAGGTTCGTCCTGAAATGCTTTTAGAACCCTTTTATGTTTCTACTCATGTTGGTGAGTCAATCCTAGCCGAAAGAATCTATCGAAATTGCCCTATCTCAGTCCTTCATAGAGTCACTTCAGTGGATCTAGTAGAGTTGGAGATGACTGATTTTGTTGTTATTCTTGGTATGGACTGGTTATATGCATGCTATGACTCGGTTGATTGCCGTACTCGTATTGTCAGTTTCAAGTTTCCTAATGAACCTGTCCTAGAATGGCAAGGTAGTCCCTCTTCTTCGAAAGGTCACTTCATATCCTACCATAAAGCTAGGAAGATGATTTCTAAGGGATATGTTTATCATATAATTCAGGTTATGGACATGAAGTTTGAGACCCCGACTATTCAGTCTATTCCTATTGTTAATGAATTCCCAGAAGTGTTTCCCGATGATTTGCCCGGAGTCCCTCCCGAACGGGAGATTGACTTTGGGATAGATCTTCTTCCATATATGAATCCTATCTCCATTCCTCCCTATTAAATGGCCCCCGCGGAACTTAAAGAGTTGGAAGATCAGTTGAAGGAAATTCTTGATAAAGGTTCCATTAGGCCTAGTATTTCTCCTTGGGGTGCCTAGCGTTGTTTGTTTGGAAGAAAGATGGATCTATTAGAATGTGTATTTACTACTGTCAGTTGAACAAGGTCACAATAAAGAATAAGTATCCCATTCCTAGGATTGATGACTTATTCGATCAGCTTCAGGGTGCTAGTTTCTTCTCCAAAATTGACCTTAGGTCTGGGTATCATCAGCTTTGTGTTAGAGAGTGTGATATTCTGAAGACAACCTTCAGAACTTGTTATGGTCATTGTGAATTTGTAGTGATGTCTTTTGGTCTAACAAATGCTCTAGCTTTTATGGATTTGATGAACCGTGCGTTCAAATAATATTTGGATATGTTTGTGATAGTTTTCATTGATGACATCCTCATCTACTCTTGAAGTGAGGAGGAGCATGTGGACCACTTGAGGGTTTTGTTGCAAACTCTCAAGGATAAATAGTTGTTTGCTAAGTTTAGCAAATGTGAGTTTTGGATGCAGTCTGTTGCTTTTCTGGGTCACATTGTGACTAAACATAGTATTCAGGTTGATTCTCAAAAGATAGAGGCAGTAAAGGAATGTCCTAGACCTACTTCTCCATTTGATATTAGAAGCTTTTTGGGTTTGGCTGGTTACTACAGGAGGTTTCTGGAAGGCTTTTCTTCCAGTGCTGCTCCTTTGACCCGATTGACTCAGAAGAAAGTAAAAGTTTAGTGGTCCGACTTGTGTGAGAAGAACTTTCAGGAATTGAAGACTAGGTTGACCACCGCTCCAGTATTAGCTCTACCCGAGGGCCTAGATGATTTTATGCGTATTATGATGCTTCTAGGATTGGTTTAAGATGTGTTTTGATGCAACGTGGTAAGGTGATTGCTTATGCTTCTAGACAGCTTAAGACTCATGAGAAGAACTATCCTACTCATGATCTTGAGTTGGCAGCCGTGGTCTTTGCGTTGAAAATTTGGAGACATTACTTGTATGGTGTGCACATGGATGTATTCACCGATCATAAAAGTCTCCAATATGTGTTCACTCAAAAGGATTTGAATTTGCGACAAAGGAGATGGCTTGAGCTCCTTAAGGATTATGATATGAGTGTGCTTTACCATCCGGGTAAGGCCAATGTTGTGGCGGATGCTTTGAGTAGGTTGTCTATGGGAAGTGTAACTTCTATTGGAGATGGAAAGAAGGAATTGGTTAAAGAAGTTCATAGGCTTACTTGGTTGGGAGTTCACCTTATGGACTCGACCAAAGGTGGTGTGATTGTGACCAATGGTGCTGAATCATCCTTGGTGGCTGAGGTGAAAGCCAAGCAAGACCAAGATCCCATTCTACTCCAACTTAAGGGTGCAATTCATCAGCAAAGGGTTGAGGTTTTCTCCCAAGGGGGAGATGGTGTACTTCGTTATCATGGTCGCTTATGTGTACCATATATTGATGGGTTAAGACAACAGATTCTGACCGAGGCTCATAGTTCTAGATATTCTATTCATTCGGGTGCTACTAAGATGTACCGTGATCTACGGGAAGTGTTTTGGTGGAATGGTATGAAGAAGGACATAGCTGGGTTTGTGGCTAAGTGTCCCAACTATCAACAAGTCAAAGTGGAACACCAAAGGCCAGGTGCCATGCTTCAGGATATTGACCTTTCCACTTGGAAATGGGAAGCAATCAATATGGACTTTATTACGGGTTTGACTCGTACTCGAAGGCAACATGACTCCATTTGGGTCATCGTTGACTGGATGACTAAGTCATCCCATTTCTTGGCTGTTAAGACTACTGATACAACAGATGATTATGCTAGACTATACATTCGGGAGATAGTCCGATTGCATGGTGTTCCCTTGTCTATCATTTCTGATAGAGGTCCTCAGTTTACATCTCAGTTTTAAAGATCGTTTCAGAAAGGTCTTGGTACTCAGATAAAGCTTAGCACAACTTTTCATCCTCAGACAGACGGCCAAGCAGAGTGTACTATTCAGACTTTGGAGGATATGTTGAGAGCATGTGTGATTGATTTCAAAGGTAATTGGGATGTTCACTTACCTCTTATTGAGTTTTCCTACAACAACAACTTTCACTCTAGCATCCAGATGGCTCCATATCAGGCACTTTATGGTTGGAGGTGTAGATCTCCTATTGATTGATTTGAGGTTGGTGAGGCAGCCTTGATTGGTCTAGATTATGTTCATGAGACTATGGAGAAGGCTCAGCTTATTAGGGAGAGGTTGAAGACCGCTCAGATTCGACAAAAGTCATATGCGAATGTGAGGAGAAGGGAGTTGGAATTTGAGGTTGAGGATTGGGTTTTCCTTAAGGTGTCACCTATGAAGGGTGTGATGAGGTTTTGAAAGAAAGGAAAGCTTAGTCCTCGTTTTGTAGGTCCTTATCAAATTCTGAGGAAGGTTGGTAAGGTTGCTTATGAGTTGGATTCGCCATCAGAGTTGGAAGCGGTTCATCCAGATTTTCATGTTTCCTTGTTGAAGAAGTGTGTTGGTGATCCGAGCTTGATTGTACCTTTGGAGGATGTGGGTGTGAAGGATAGTCTCACCTATGAGGAGGTTCCCGTGGAGATCCTTTATCGTCAGATTCGGAGGTTGAGAAACAAAGAAGTTGCTTCAGTGAAAGTCTTTTGGAGGAATCAGCTTGTAGAAGGTGCTACCTGGGAAGCGGAGGAGGCCATGAAGCGCAAATATCCTCATATCTTTCCTTCGGACTCAGTTCCAGCTTGAGGTACTAGTTTTCTCCTTAGTATGTCCCTCCGATTATATTCCATCAGTTCCTCT
This sequence comes from Jaltomata sinuosa, assembly GCA_003996215.1. Lineage (NCBI taxonomy): Eukaryota > Viridiplantae > Streptophyta > Magnoliopsida > Solanales > Solanaceae > Jaltomata > Jaltomata sinuosa. Next base: position 131,386 of record QJPP01007368.1, read on the forward strand.
CATGATTCTAGCATGCATCCATGTTTTACGAAGTTAGTTTATTATGTTTCCAAGTTGAGAAGTTCAGATTTTATGTTTACTCTTTGATTTCCATGTTTTGAAAACTTGTTTAGTCTTTATTCGGGGATGAATGATCCCAAGAGGGAGATATTGTGACACCCCAGAAACATATCCAGCTATCTAAGTTAAAAAGTCTCAGAAAAAATCATGTTCTAGGGACCACGAGTCATGGGTGGTTCCACGAGTCGTAGAAATGACTCGTGATCCCAGTCCTGCAGACCATCCTCAGGTCTGAGGACCAGGAGTCACTTCTACGACTCGTACAAGTTTCTACGGGTCATTCTGTTGACTCGTGGAATTTCATCAGAGGCCAACCAAATTCCCTGACTTTCACAAATGGGTTCCACGACTCGTGGAAGCTTCCACGAGTCATCCTGTTGAGTCGTAGTAGACCTTCTGCAGGTTGAAATCTTGAACAGTTTCCACGGTAAGGAACCACAAATCGTGGTTGGGTCTACGAGTCGTAGACTCCACCCGTAGAACCTGAAGCCGAACCTTTTAAGACAATTTTCTTAATTATTTTCCAGTTTAACTACTAAGTGAAGTCATTTTGACCATTTCTAATAGGTTTTTCACCCATATTATCCTAAGTCCCTCCTAAGTTCCTCATTCTTCACCCAAAAGAGGAAAGTTCCCCTCAAGTTTTAAGTCTCCAAGCTCCAAGTCAAGCTCCTAAGTCTTTTCCATTGAAGTGGATTATCTTTATCTAAGGTATGTGGGTCTTGAACAATGGGTTCCTCTCACCCTTGTGCCAAAAATCCCCAATCCTTATATTGAATTATGAACTTATGAAATTAGAGTTTTGATTTCAAATTGGGGAAAGTTTATTAAATCAGTTTCTATGTTTAAATTCATGGTTTCCTATTGATTATTCATGATTTGATTATGATTCTCTTATTGGTTTTAAGAGCCCAAGCATGAAAGTTGATTTCTAGAATGAAACTATGAAATTGCATGTTTACAAGAGAAACTTGGCATGATTAGATATCATGGCCTTTATGTATTTATGAAATTGCATGCCTAATTCTTCAAGTATGAATTTAGAAAGAAAAGCATGTTTTGAATTATGGCTATGTTAAGCTTTATGAACTATGATATGAAAGTTGCATGATACCCGATATGTTTTCATGCTTTATGAATAAGATTTGGCATGAGAGTATGCCGTACGAAATTATGAGCTATATGTGCATATTTTGAGTGTAGTATTTAGCACCGAGTTGGACGGGTTGAGAGTACCCTTAGTCCCAGAAACTTTGTTGCCAGCGTAGGTTATGATATGATATGATATGTGCCTTCAAGTCTTATGAGAGTTGATCCACATTTTTATGTATGGTGTCCTTGCCTTAGTGGGGCATAGAACAACTTTGCCAACTAGGGTTATATAGTTGGGTATGGTGACTTGTTCCTTGGCAAGATTCAAAGTCAGCTTTGCTAACTAGGGGTATATAGTTAGATTCCATGTAGCTCACATGGTCTTATGTCGGTTATAAGAAACTCCCTTATGTATGTTTTTTTTAAGTTTTCTAATCTTTATGAACTCTCTTATGAACTCCTATTTTGAAGTTGGCTCTTGCCTCATGATTTAGCTTTCCATTATGATATTTCCTCATGATACCTATTACATATGGATTATGTTCAAGTGCGTTTTAAAGCATGATTTCAGTTGTCAACGTATTCTTAGCATGTTTTCTTCATGTTCATGTATTGCCCGCATACTTAGTACATTCCATAGTATTAACGCATATTGCACTGCATCCTTTGATGATGCAGATTCAGGTGTCCCCTCACAGATACGTGGCTAGGATTCCCGATCAGTCTCAGTCAGCTTTGGTGAGTCCTCATGGTTCGAGGACTAGACTTTACTCTAGCTCTTATTTTCCCTTTTCTTTTCAGATTGTCGAGTTAGTTGGGGTATTGTCCCATCAACTCATTATGCTAGTTTTAGAGGCTTTTTAGACATAGATGTTATCGGATGATCTTTGGGTTGTATTCCCTATTCAACTCTCTATCTATGATTAGACTTCCTATTTTGGATTTCTTTATGATGCTTCCACTATGTTTTTCCTTATGTTGCTTGAGAATGCTATGGTCAAGGGTTAGCTTGGGATCCTCATGGTCTCGAGTTTCGTGTTACGCCTAGGGGGTAACCTCGGGGTGTGACAGGTGGAATATCAATGACCGGGTGGTATGATTCAGGATATCGACCCTCCTACTTGGAAGTGGGAAGTTGTTAATATGGACTTCATTACAGGCTTACCTCATACCCACATGCACCATGATTCTCTTTGGGTGATTGTCGATAAGATAACTAAGTCATCCCACTTCTTGGCTGTTAAGACTAATGATTCAGCAGAGAATTACTCCAGACTCTACATCCATGAGATAGTCAGATTGCATGGGGTTCCATTGGCTATCATTTAAAATAGGGGTAGTCAGTTCACATCCTAATTTTTGAGGTCGTTTCAGAAGGGCCTTGGTACTCAGGTGAGACTTAGCACAAATTTTCACCCATAAAAGGCTGGCCAGACCAAGCGTACTATTTAGACCTTAGAGGACATTTTGAGAGCTTGTGTGCTTGATTTCAAGGGTAATTGGGATGATCACTTACCTCTTATTGAGTTTGCCTACAACAACAACTTTCATTTTAGCATCCAAATGGCTCCTTAGGAGGCAATTTACGGGTGGAGGTGTAGATATCCTATTGGTTGGTTTGAGGTAGGTGAAGCAGCTTTGATTGGTCTAGATTTGATTCATGAGACTATGGAGAAAGTTTAAATTATTAGGGAGAGGTTGAAGACTGCTCAGAGTCCCATAAATCATATGCAGATATGAGACAAAGAGAATTGGAGTTTGAGGTTGATGACTGGGTATTTCTGAAGGTATCACCACAAAGGGTGTGATGAGGTTTGGTAAGAAAGGGAAACTTAGTCCCTGCTATGTAGGTCCCTATAGGATTCTGAGGAGATTTGGTAGTAATTCTTATGAGTTGGAGTTGCCAGCCGATCTAGAAGCGGTTCATCTAGATTTCCATATTTCATTGTTGAAGAAGTGTGTTGGCGATCCGACCTTGATTGTACCGTTAGAGGATATGGGTGTGAAGGATATCCTCACTTATGAAAAAGTTCTCGTTGAGATTCTTGAACATCAGAATTGGAGGTTGAGGAACAAAGAAGTCACTTCGGTGAAAGTCCTTTGGAGGAACCAACTAGTTGAGGGAGCTACTTGGGAAGTAGAAGCAACCATGAAAGCCAAGTACCCTCATCTCTTTCCTTCCGATCCAGTTTCAACTTAAGGTAATCTTTCCTCCTTAGTATGTCCCTCCGATTCTACTCCATCAATTTCCTCATGATCCTGGCATGTATGCTTGTTTTCAGAGTTAGTTCAGTCATGTTCATAAGTTAAGAGCTCAATTTTCATGCTTGTTCTTCAGTTTTCATGTTCTGTTGGTTGGTTGGCTGTTTTCTCTCCAGTTTTCCTTACTTAGTCTTCATTTGAGGACGAATGATCCCAAGGGGGAGATATTGTAACACCCCAGAATTTGAACCAGCTTTTAAACTCAGAAACTCTGAAAATGTTTGAACTTCCAAGAATCACGAGTCAAGTCCACAAGCTGTGGACGAAATCATGAGTCATGGAAAGGACTCATGAAACCAGTCTTGTAGGGCCTTCCTCAGGTCTAAGAACACCGAGTGGTTTTCACGATTCATGGATAGTTCCACGGGTCATGGAACAAGTCCGTGGAACTCAGACTAAGGGTACCCTTTTTCAAAGTAACCACGAATGGTTTCTATGACTCATGGATGGTTCCATGAGCCGTACTGTTAACCCGTGAAACATGACCCACAACTTCTTTTTTGGGCTCAGAAACCACGACTCCAATCCACGAACCATGGTTCAATCTTCGGTCCATAGAAAGGGTACATAAAACCTGAAGCAAAGATTTTTAATCTATTTTCCCAGTATTAATCCAGAGGTATTTTTGTAGTTACCCACCCTTTTAACTTCTAAGTGATGTCATTTTGATCAATTCTAGATGAGTTTTAACTTCAATTAGCCTAAGTCTTTTCCCTTAAGATCTCATTCAATCCAAAAAAACAAGGGTCTCTATTTTCCCAAGTTCTAAGGTTCAAGCTAGGGGTTCATTTTCAAGTCTCCATCCCTCCCATAATAGACTAAGAAAGCTTCAATTCAGGTATGTGGGTATTCAATAAGGGACTTTTTCATTCTTATGCCTAAAACCCCCAATTTTCATATGGATTTTCATGGATTTCAAATTAGGTTTCTTACCAAATCCTTATAGGCTTTTCTATAAATTATTTTCTCATGAATCTATTATGAAATCTAATACTAAATTGTATGATTTTGCATGGCTTTTCACAAGTGAACTCCTATTTTATAAATTTAAGGCTAAGTATAGCCAACTTTGCATGTATGGGTTGATTTAAGCAAATTGGGGTATTTGATAACATGATTTCATGAATTTCAAGCAATTTTATGTCTAGTTCCTACGTTTTATAAAAATACATGTGATAATGAAATTGAACTAGTGCCATGCAAATTTTCAAGTTATGAAGTATTATGCAAGATAAGACACCCGATGTGCCATCAATGCTCATGAATCATTTTCTAAAACAAGGTTCATGAATAGTATGAAGATTCAGGTTATGAACATGTTTATGAACAAGATTTGACCTCTAGATACGTCACATGTATGCCAGCGTCATGTTATATTTTGAGAGTAGTATTTAGCACCGAGCGATGAAGGTTTAAGATAATCCAAATCCAAAACTACGTTGCCACCGTAGGTTTACCTCCGTGGCTTATGACAGGATGCTTATGACATGGTTCTAACCTTGGCCGGTTAGGACAACCTTTTTCATTGTGGATGCATGACACTGGACTCTATGTATCTCAACATGGTTTATGTCGGTTAAGATAAACTCTCGTATGACTATTTTCACGCTATGAAGTTATATGATATTCTACTTTGAAACTCGACTTCTATTTCATGTCTTAAGCTTAAATCTTGATATCTACTCATGCTTTCTCTTAATATGCATGATCTCAGTTTTAAGCATGTTTTAAGTATGTTTTTACCATCTTATTGCATAAACTTACATACTCGATACATCCTACAGTACTAACACATATTTTGTGCCGCATCCTGTTATGATGCAGATTCAGGCTCCCTCTCTTAGGATCGTGGCTAGAGATTGCCAGCTATTCAGTGTTTATTGGTGAGTTCTCATTTTTGAGGACTAGTATGATTCCTAGTTAGTAGTCCCTCTTTCTTTTCAGTACTTAGAGTTAGATAGGGTCTTGTCCCAGTAACTCATTATGTCTTATGTAGAGGCTTTTCAAACATAGCTGGATATTCGTGTTTCATGTTTCAAATTTTATACTCCTAGACCTCTATCTTATATAGTATTGGTTTGCTTACTTATATTGATTTTGCTTCCGCTATGATTTTGTATGTTTGCTTCAGTTATTCTATGACCAAGAATTAACTTACAACCACTTGAGGTCTCGGGTACCATGTTACATCTAGGGGGTAGCCTCAGGGCCTGACAAACTTGGTGACAAACTTTGTGTCCTGATGCATCATGGAAAAGTTATAGCATATTCGTCTTGGCAGTTGAAGAAGCATGAACGAAATTATCCCACTCATGATTTAGAGCTTCCAAAAGTTGTATTTGCGCTTAAGATTTGGTGACACTATTTGAATAGGGTGCATGTTAATGTCTTTACGGACCATAAGAGTCTTCAATATATATTCAAGTAGACAGAGTTGAATTTGAGGTAGAGGAGGTGGCTAGAGTTGCTGAAGGACTACGATGTTGATATCTTTATCACCCAGTAAAGGTAACATTATAACAAATGCTCTCAGTCATTTATAATGGGTAGCCTAGCATATTTATTACATGTTCAACGTGAGGTAGCCAGAGATGTTCATAGATTAGCCAGCCTAAGAGTCTGACTCATGGACTCAAAGATTGTGGCGTTGTGGTATTGAAAACAACTAATTCGTTATTAGTGGAATTGGTGAAAGAGAAGCAGTATGATGGTCCCTTATTTCTTCAATGCAAAGAAGGGATTTGACAGCAACGGTTTGCAGCATTTGAGCTAGCAGGTGATGTCACTTTGAGATGTCAAGGTAGACTATGTATACTTGATGTAGATGGTCTGAGACAATAGATCATGGGAGAAGCACATTGCTCCCGTTATTCAATCCATCCTGGCTCTATAAAGATGTATCATGAACTTAAAGAGGTCTACTGGTGGAAAGATATGAAGAAATATAAAGCAGAGTATGTAGCACAATGCTCCCACTGCCAGCAAGTGAAAGCAGAGCATCAAAGGCCCGACAGCCCAGCTCAGACCTTAAGTATTCCAACATAGAAGTGAGAGGCTATTAATATGAATTTTGTCACAGGTTTGCCTTCTTCTTTTCAAATACATGACTCTTTTTGAGTAATAGTTGATCGGCTAACAAATCACCTCATTTTTGCCTGTTAAGTCCACCAGCACAGCTGAAGATTATGCTAAGCTATATATAAAGGAGATTGTTCGCTTACATGAGATCCCAGTGTCCATTATTTCATATAGAGGTGCTCAATTTACAACCTATTTTTGGAGATCATTCTAAAGAATCTTAGGCATAAAGGTGAATCTTAGCTCTCTATTACACTTACAAACAGATGACCAAGCCGAGCACACCATTCAGACGCTCGAGGATATGTTAGGAGCATGTGTGTTGGACTTTAAAGGTAACTGGGATGATCATTTGCCCATAACAGAGTTTGCCTATAATAATACCTTCACTCCAACATTGGCATGAATCTATTTGAAGCTCTGTATGGGAGATGATGTAGATCACCTATCAGTTGGTTCGAAGTGGGTGAAATACAGATACTAGGACCAGATCTAGTCCACCAAGTCGTTGAGAAGGTCAAGTTGATACAAGAGTGGTTGAAGACTGCTCAGAGTCAATAAGAATTATATACAGATGTGCAGCGTAGGGATTTAGAGTTTCATATTAATGATTTGGTATTCGTGAAGGTTTCACCTATGAAAGGCGTTATGCAATTTCTGAAGAAGGGTAAGATGAGTCCCAGGTATATTAGGCCTTATAGAGTTATATGTAGAATTGGCGAGGTAGCCTGTGAGGTAGAATTACTTCCAGAGTTAGCTTCAATACATCCGGTATTCCATATCTCTATGTTGCAAAAATATTTAGGAGAACCTTCACATATTATCCCTATAGACGATATTGAACTTGCGAGAGACTTATCATTTGAGAAATTCCCTGTGGCTATATTGGACCGGCATGTCAGAAAGTTAAGGACCAAAGACATAACTTTGGTTAAAGCACTTTGGAGGAACCAGACCATAGAAGAAGCCATCTGGGAAGAAAAAGCTAATATGAAATCTAAATATCCGTACTTGTTCCAAGAACCATCGGAAGGTTCTTCAACTACTTATCTCTTTTATATGATTGTTACTCTCTATTGAATTTATTTAGTTATCATTTGTTTCCCACTTGATATGTTTAGGTACATGATGTGTTCCTATGATTCTCGAGACTTATGTGGATGCAGCTTCCAGATGCAGAGTATAAGGTAAGTTACCAAAATGATTTTAACCTTTATTTGAGTATAAGGCCAACCGAAGCTTCGTGTAGTATCTATTGAGCATTGTACCTATTGTGATGCTCTGTGAAGCGTAGTTGTATGTATTCTTGCTTCGTAAAAGGTTTCCGATAGGCCTATTTACAAAGGAAACTCTGCCAAAATTTTTAAAAATTTTGTGAGTTAGCCAAATTTTAAGGCCTTATGATGAAAAAAATAAAGTGGGAGTTGATTAGGTGATCTCAAGTCATAAGCATCATTCGAGGATGAATGATCTTAAGTGGGGAAGATTGTAACACCTAGGAAAATTTTGAATCAAGTTTAGTACTTCAAATGAGTATAAATTTTAATCTATAAAGAGTTGCATGATACACATATTTTAAGGACAATTATAGTGCACATATATAATGATAGAGTTTGTCACACTTTGAGGCTACCCCCTAAACGTAACACGAGACCCGGGACTACAAGTGCCTCAAGTTAACCTTTGGTCATAGCATACTCATACAAGAACAATAGCGGAAACATACTAAAGGAAATAGGCAACCATAACTAATAGGAACAAGGTCTAATAAATACCAAATCCAAACACGGAGTACAAGACTAGCTATGTCTGAAGCCTCTAAGCTGCAATAAAGAGTTGATGGGACAAGACCCCAACTAACTCGGAAATCTAAAAGGAAGACATGATAGAATAGCCTAACACTAGACCTCGGATAATGAGGACTCACCAATAGGGAATGGGTCTCCGGCGAGGTCTAGCCATGAGTCTGATGAAGAAGGCCTAAATCTGCATCATCAAGAGGATGCAACGCAAGATATGGGTCAGTACTATATGATGTACTGAATATGTGAGACATGCATAAATATGGTAAAAACATACTTAAAATGTAATTAAAACTGATTTCATGCATAAAAGAGGTATCATAAGTAAATCTCATAGTTTAAAACTTAAAACATGAAATAGAATAACATAAGTCTTAAATCTTCATACGGGAGTTTCTCTTAACCGACATAAACCATGATGAGCTACATAGAGTCCAGTGTCATACACCCACACCGAAAATAGTTGTCTTCACCGGCCAAAGTTAGAACCTTATCATATTATGATCCTGTCATAAGCCACAGAGGGCACCTACGGTAGCACGTAGTTCTGGGACTAAGGGCAATCTCACCCCGTTCAGCTCGATGCTAAATAATACTCCCAAAACATATACATATAGCTCACATAAACTTGTGACATATCTAATGCCAATTCTGTTTGAAAAGCATAAGGGTATATCTAATACCATGTAATTCACATACCTTAGGTAGACATATCTAGATGCCAAACCTTTCATAAATCATAAGAACATATTTAATATCATGCAATTCATGCTTCAAAATCCTTAAAACTTAGCATAGACATAATTCAAAACATACTTTTCTTTCTAAATTCATAACTTGAGGAATTAGGCATGCAATTTCATAATACATAAGGTCATGTTATCTGAACATGCCAATTTTCACTTGAAAACATGCAATTCAATGGAATCAAGCTAGAAATCATCTTGAAATAATTTAAGGAAACTCAAATAAATCATAGATAAGTAACGAGAAACCATGAATTGAAGCTTTAAAATTGAACCCATAAGTTTTCCCCAAATTTGTTAAGAACCTTAATTTCATAAATTCATAAATCAAAGTAAAAATCATGAGTTTTGGGCATAAGGGTGAAAGGAATCCCTTATTAAATACCCACATACCTGAATTGAAGCTTTCTATGCTAGATTGAAAAGAATGGAGGCTAGAAGGTAGAGGTTCTTGCTTGGAGCTTGAGACTTGGTAAAGATGAACTCTTTCTTATTTTGGAATAGAATGACTTAGAATAATAAGAGTCTAGGCTATTAGGGAATAAAACCCTACTAAAAATAGCTAAAACGACCTCACTTAGGAGTTAAAGAATAGGGGTAAAGATCAATTTACCCCTAACTAAAAAAAATAGAAAGCTGCAGAAATTTGCCTCAAAGGCTGCCCGACGGGCGTCGTGCCCATGATGGCCCATCGGCTAAGGCATTGGGTAAGATTGATGAGACTCAGGGGTTTCTTAAGGTTTTTGACAATGCCCTCCCACCGCCCATCGCAGAGGAAACGCCCGTGGCATTGCCCATCAGAGGAGAGGGAAAGCTGGGGGGACCCTCTTGAACATTTTGATGGCTTGCTCCTACGTGTCGTTGTAGCCACAATTCCCATGGTATAGCCCATCGGGATGGAGGGGACTTTGATCAAAGCCACTGACTATCTCTCACGGTGCACCTCATGGCTCATCGTAGTTATGACGCCTATGGCACTGCCCATGGGGGTCAACCGTGCAACAAAATTTTTGGATTCTAAGTTAGATAGCTGATTTGGATTCCGGTGTGTTACAATATCTCCCCCTTGGGAAAATTCATCCTCGAATGAAGGCTAAGCAAGGAAAACTGGAGAGAAAACAACCCAACCAAACAACAAAACATTGAAACTCAAGGATAACATGAAAACAGAGCTTTTCAACTTAAAACATGATTGAACTAACTTCGAAAAATATGACTGCATGCAAGGATCATGAGAGAAGCCAATGGAGTAGAACAGAAGGGACATACTAAGGAGGAAACTACTACCTTAGGCTGGAACTAGATTGGAAGTAAAAAGGTGAGGGTACTTGGCTTTCATTGTTGCTTCTGCTTCCCAAGTAGCTCTCTCAACTAGCTGATTTCTCCAAAGGACCTTTACCGAAGTGACTTCTTTGTTTCTCAACCTCCGAATCTGACGATCAAGAATCTCCACGAGAACTTCCTCATAAGTAAGGCTATTATTCACACCTTCATCCTCTAAAGAACTAATCAAGGTCAGATCACCAACACACTTCTGTAACAAGGAAATATGAAAAACCAGATGAACCACTTCTAATTCTGTTGGAAAATCCAACTCATAAGCAACACTACCAACTCTTCTCAGAATATAAGGACCTACATAGTGGGGAATAAGCTTCCCTTTCTTGCCAAATCTTATCACACCCTTCATGGGTGACACTTTCAAGAATACCCAATCATCAACCTCAAACTCTAACTCCCTTCTACTCACATTTGCATATGACTTCTAATGACTCTGAGCGGTCTTCAACCTCTCCCTGATGATGTGAAACTTCTCCATAGTCTCATGAACTGAACCTGCACCAATCAAAGCTGCCTCACCTACCTCAAACCAACCAATAAGAGATCTACACCTCCACCCATAAAGTGCCTCATAAGGAGCCATCTGGATGCTAGAATGGAAGCTGTTGTTGTAGGCAAACTCGATAAAAGGTAAGTGATCATCCCAACTACCCTTGAAATCAATCACATAAGCTCTCAACATATCCTCCAAAGTCTGAATAGTATGCTCTGCCTGGCCATCCGTATGAGGGTGAAAAGTTGTGCTAAGCTTAACCTGAGTACCAAGACCTCTCTGAAATGACTTCCAAAACTGGGATGTAAACTGAGTACCCCTATCAGAAATGATAGATAAGTGAACACCATGCAATATGATTATCTCCCGAATGTAGAGTCTGGCATAATCATCTGCTAAATCCATAGTCTTAACAACCAAAAAGTGGGATGACTTAGTCATCTTGTCGACAATCACCTAAATAGAATCGTGTTGCCTATGAGTACGAGGCAAACCATTAATAAAATCCATATTGATCGCTTCCTATTTCCAAGTAGGAAGATCAATATCCTGATTCATGCCACCTGGTCACTGATGCTCTACCTTCACTTATTGACAGTTGGGACACCTAGCCAAAAAACCTGCTATGTCCCTCTTCATGCCATTCCACCAATAGACTTCCTTTAGGTTATGGTATATCTTGGTGGCACCAGGGTGAATAGAATACCTGGAGATATGGCCTCTATCAAAATCCATTGTCTCAACCAATTTATGTCAAGAACGCATAATTGTCCCTGATATCGAAGCACACCATCTCCTCCGAGAGAAAACCTCTACCTTTTGCTGATGGATTGCACCCTTTAACTGGTGCAAAATAGAATCTCTGTCTTGCTTTTGTTTCACTTCAGCTACCAAAGATGATATTTTGAACAATAACACCACCTTCTGTCAAATCCATAAGGCGAACCCCTACTCGAGCAAGCTGATGAACATCCTTCGAAAATTCCTTCTTTCCGTCCTTAACCGAAGACACACTACTCATGGACAATCTACTAAGTGCATCCGCCATGACATTGACCTTATCCGGATGGTAAAGCACACTCATATCGTAATCCTTAAGAAGCTCAAGCCTTCTCCTTTGACGAAGATTCAATTCCTTTGGAGTGAACACATACTGAAGACTCTTGTGATCGGTGAACACATCCACATGAACACCATATAAGTAGTGTCTTAAAATCTTTAAAGCAAAGACCACGACTGCTAACTCAAGATCATGAGTAGGATAGTTCTTCTCATGAATCTTAAGCTGTATTGAAGCATAAGTAATCACTTTACCACGTTGCATCAACACACAACCCAAACCAATCCTAGAAGCATCACAATATAGAACAAAGTCATCTAGGCCCTCGGGTAGAGCCAACATTGGAGTCGTGTTCAATCTAGTCTTCAATTCCTGAAAGTTCTTCTCATATAGATCAGATCACTGAAATTTAACCTTTTTCTGAGTCAACTGAGTCATTGGGGTAGCAATGGAAGAAAACCCCTCCATAAACCTCCTATAGTAACCAGCCAAACCCAAAAAACTTTTAATATCCGACGGGGAAGTGGGTCTAGGCCAGTTCTTTACTGCCTCGATCTTTTGAGAATCAACTTGAATATCATTTTTAGTCACAATATGACCCAAAAAAGCAACAGACTACATCCAAAACTCACACTTGCTAAACTTAGCAAATAATTGTCGATCCTTGAGAGTTTGCAACACCACTCTTAAATTGTCCGCATGCTGTTCTTCACTCCGAGAATAGATAAGAATATCGTCAATGAACACAATCACAAACATATCCAAACACTGTTTGAATACACATTTCATCAAATCCATAAAAGTTGCGGGAGCATTCGTTAGACCAAAAGACATAACCATAAATTCATAATGACCATACTAAGTTCTGAAGGCTGTCTTCAGAATGTCACACTCTCGAGCATGAAGCTGATGATAACCGGATCTAAAGTTGATCTTGGAGAAGTAGCTAGCATCCTAAAACTGATCGAAAAAGTCAACAATCCTAGGAATGGGATACTTATTCTTAATTGTGACCATGTTCAACTGACGATAGTCGATACACATTCAGAGGGAACCATCTTTCTTCCGCACAAATAAAACTGGATCACCCCATAGAGAGATGCTGGGTCGAATAAAACCCTTATCAAGGAGGTCTTTCAACTGATCTTTTGATTCTTTAAGCTCTGTGGGAGACATTCTATATGGAGGAATAGAGATAGGATACATATCTGGAATAAGATCTATTCTAAAGTTGATCTCCTACTCATGAGGGACTCTGGGTAAATCCTCGGGAAACACTTCTGGAAACTCATTCAGAATCGGAACTGATTGGAGCGATAAGGCTACGGACTCCGTGTCCATAACCCAAAATATATGATAGAGATAACGCTTAGAAATCATCTTCCTAGCCTTAAGATAAGATATGAAATGACCCTTCGAGGATGGAGGACTACCTTACCACTCTAAGATAGGTTCATTTGGAAACTTGAAACTTATGACTCGAGTACGACAATAACCCAAGGTATAACATGCATACAACTAATTCATACCAAGAATAACATCAAAATCAGTCATCTCTAGCTCTACTAGATCCGCTGAAGTGACTCTATGAAGGACTGAGATAGGGCAATTTCAGTAGATTCTCTTGGCTAGGACAGACTCATTAACTGGAGTAGAAACACAAAAACGTTATATGAGCTGATCAGGACAAATATTGAACTTGCATGCAACATAAGGAGTCACAAAAGATAAGGAGGCACCAGGGTCCAATAAAGTATACATATCAAGTGAGAAGACTTTCAACATACCAATAAAAATGTTCGGTGAACTCTCCTGGTCCTGGCGTAAGGACATGGCATAAAGGCAGTTCTGGTACTTACCACCAGAGTTAGAAGCAGTGCCCTGTAGGGCCGGTCAACCTCCTGGAGATGCTAGGGTAGACTGAGTCCTGCTACCTCTCTGTCCCTTCTTAGCTGAAGGGCAATCCTTAATTTTGTGTCTAACCTGACCACACCCAAAGCATCCACCTGAACAAGCTAAACACTCACCAGGATGACTTTTACCATACTTATTGCAAAAAGGGTAAGGAGTCCCCTTTGCAACACTCCCCTGTAAATAGGAACCAGATCCTCTACCAGTCTGATCCTGACGAGGCCTGAAAGCTGGGGTAGGAACACTAGCTGAAGAATAAATGGGCCCTGATGATTTCTTCTGAAACGAAGAGAGATGTCCGCCTCCGAACCTATGATGGCCAAAACCTAAACCCTTTGATCTAAACCACTTGTTCTACCTTGCCATCTCCCTCAACTGGCCTCTCTTGATCTGTTGGGAATATGTCATAAGTTGAGAAATATCTATGTCACCCAAAAGCATCACGATCCTACACTCCTTCTATACCAAATCTGATACTCCATAAACATACTTACTCATCTCATCACACGGGTCAGCCACCATGAAAGGAGCATACATAGAAAGCTGGGTGACTTCAATCCGTATTCCTGAACCGACATAGAACCTTGTCTCTAATTCACGAACTCTTCAACCTTAGCTTGCCTCAACTCCCCCGGGAAGAATCGGTCAAGAAAAGCCCTCTCAAAGCATTCTCAAGTCATAGGGACCACATCCCTAGCCCTGGCATCTTTCCATTGAGTAAACCAAATATGAGCCACGTACTTGAGTTGATACGAGACTAGCTCAACTCGCTCGACACCAATAACTTGCTTCACACCGAAGATCTTCTTTACCTCCTCCAAGATATTTTGTGGATCCTCACCGATTTTTGAACCCCAGAACTCAGGTGGGTTCATGTAAAAAAAATCTCGAACTCGGGCCACAACTTTACCTTGAGGGTGGATGGGGATAGGAGCCTGCTGATTGGTCTAAGCGGCCATAGTTTGGGCTAGCATATGAATAGCATTTCTGAACTCCACATTTGTGACCTCGGGGTTTGGAATCAGAGGATTAGCATTTCAGGCATTGGCTCAGCGAGGAATAACATGATGAGGAGGCATAATCTAAAACACATAAAGAATCGATTAGAGGGTTAATAGAGTTAAACTCTATTGCACAATATTGATCAAAACAAAAGTGAAGGTTTTCCTAAGACACCTCATAGCTTGTCTCTCATAAGTGTGGCGCACTTCACACACATAAAAGAGACTCTACTCCATGCGACTTTCAAACACCCTAGGACTCTTGAACCTGAGGCTATGATACTAAGTTTGTCATGCCCCGAGGCTACCCCCTAGATGTAACACATGACCTGGGACTACAAGTGCCCCAAGTTAACCCTTGGTCATAGTATACTCAGTAAAATACAGGAACAATAGCGGAAACATAGTAAAGGAAATAGGCAACCATAACTAATAGGAACAAGGTCTAATAAATACCAAATCCAAACACGGAGTACAAGACAAGCTATGTCTGAAGCCTCTAAACTGCCATAAAGAGTTGATGGGACAAATCCCCAACTAGCTTGAAAATCTGAAAGGAAGACATGATAGAAATAGTCTAACACTATCCCTCGAATAATAATTACTCACCAACAGGGAATGGATCTTCGGTGATGTCTAGCCACGAGTCTGATGATGAAGGCCTGAATCTGCATCATCAAGATGATGCAGCGCAAGATATGCGTTAGTACTATATGATGTACTGAATATGTGAGACATGCATAAATATGGTCAAAACATACTTAAAACATAATTAAAATTGAGTTCATGCATAAAAGAGGTATCATAAGTAAATCTCATAGTTTAAAGCTTAAAGCATGAAATAGAATAACATAAGTCTTAAATCTTCATACGGGAGTTTCTCTTAACCAACATAAACCATGATGAGCTACATGAAGTCCAGTGTCATACACCCACATCAAAAAAGGTTATCCTAACCGGCAAAAGTTAGAACCTTATCATATCAGGATCCTGTTATAAGCCACAGAGGGCACCTACGGTGGCACATAGTTCTGGGACTAAGGGCAATCCACCCCATCCAAATCGATGCTAAATACTACTCCAAAACATATACATATAGCTCACATAAACTTGTGACATGTCTAATGCCAATTCTGTTTGAAAATCATAAGGGTATATCTAATACCATGCAATTCACATAGCTTAGGTAGACATATCTTGATACCAAACCTTTAATAAATCATAAGGACATATCTAATGTCATGCAATACATGCTTTAAAATCCTTAAAACTTAGCATAACCATAATTTAAAACACTTTTCTTTCTAAATTCATAACTTGAGGAATTAGGCATGCAATTTTATAATACATAAGATCATGTTATCTGAACATGCCAATTTTCACTTGAAAATAAGCAATTTAATGGAATCATGCTAGAAATCATCTTTAATTCATGGGCTTTTGAAATCAATTAAGGAACCTCAAATAAATCATAGATAAGTAATGATAAACCATGAATTGAAGCTTTAAAAACTGAACCCAGAAGTTTTCCCTAAATTGGGTAAGAACCCTAATTTCATAAATTCATAAATCAAAGTAAAAATTATGAGTTTTGGGAATAAGGGTGAAAGGAATCCCTTATTAAATACCCACATACCTGAATTGAAGCTTTCTATGCTACGTTGAAAAGAATGGAGGCTAGAAGGTGGAGGTTCTTGCTTGGAGCTTGAGACTTGGAGAAGAGGAACTCTTTTTTCTTTTGGAATAGAATGACCTAGAATAATAAGAGTTTAGGATATTAGGAAATAAAATCCTAATAAAAATGGCCAAAACAACCCTACTTAAGAGTTAAAGAATAGGGGAAAAGACTAATTTACCCCTGACTAAAAAAATAGAAAGCTGCAGATATTCGCCTCATGGGCTGCCCGACGGGACGTCCCATCGGCCAAGGCATCGGGTAATCTTGCTGAGACTCGAGGGTTTCTGGAGGTTTCAGATGATGACCTCCCATGGCCCATTACAGATGCGACGCCCGTGGCGTTTCCTGTTGGAGGAGAGGGAAAGCTGGGGGGACCCTCTGGATCATTTCGACAGCTTGCTCCCACGGGTCGTCACAACCACGACGCCCGTGGTGTAGCCCATTGGACTGGAGGGGACTTGAATCAAAGCCACTGGCTAACTCCTACAATTCACCCCATGGCCTGTCGGAGCTATGACTCCCGTGGCGCTGCCCGTGGGGGTCAACAGTGCAACAAAATTTCTGGATTTTGAGTTAGATAGCTGATTCAAATTTTGAGGTGTTATAAGTATACTTGTTAATATCCCTTGCTACATGAGAGGAGGAAAGTTTAAATAAATTAAGTGATCTTCTATGATTAATTCATAATATTAAGAGTTGGTGGGGCCCAATCCTTAGTTATTTAGAAAAGAAAAAGAACGAAAAAAGGGAAATTGATAAAAGTGGCATGTTTGGTTGCTGGAAAGCAACATATAGTACTATTAAATTGTATTTTAGAAAAAGAAAACAAAGAGGGAAAAATCTTTTCCTTTTGGTGAAAGCTCACAGCAGCAGCATAGTAGTAGCAACGTACAATAGTACTAGTATTGGTACTTTACTTGTTTCTTCTCCTTGCTTTCAACATCATCAACAAAATGAAGGAATTTGGAGGAAAATTATACCGACATCTTTAAGGAGCTCATAAATTAAGAGAATTTTGTGTCAACCTCACGGAATTTTCCAAAGCTAAAGTTGGGATTTGAATTCTTAGAGGTAAATTTTCTACCCTATTCTTGAATATGATTATGAATAAATGTTGAGATATTTGGTTTGAAGTTTTATTATCTAGTGAAATGGGTCTTGATTATTAGGGTTCTTGAAAAGAGAAAAAGATGAAATTATAAGAAAAGTGGAGTTTTTGGGTGTTTTTATTGATGAGGTAGATTTAGTATCGAACTTTATAATTTTTTTAAAAAAGAATTCATTCCAAATAATTGTTAAGGAACTTGATTAAATTTGGGTATAATAATAGTGGATTAAATTATTAGGTGAACCTACGGGTTATTGATAAAAAAAAAATAAAAAAAATAATAATATATATATATATATATATATATATATATATATATATATATATATTTTGTATATAGTTGATTGGGTTGATTGAGTAAAGCCTACACCTGAGTATGTTGAGTTGTTGAAACTCATGGTACTACCATTAGCTTGGGAAGCATCTAAGGCATGTGAAGCTAAAACTTCCTTCTCCGTAAGGCACCCCCTACGTCACATATTCCTTCTATATATGACAAATTACTTATATAAAAAAAATAAAAATAAGGTCTCCAGTTATTTTATGTGTCACTTCCTTGTTTAATTATTAAAGCTTATGCGTACTCTTATTACTCCCTTCGCGTTAAGCTTTCTTAATAATTCGCATGTTCATAAGTTTCTTTACTTGAAATTCTTAGAATTCACCCGATATGGACATATATGTGTCAGATATTGTAAATGAGATAAATGACCATAGTATAATTACACTTGTTTATGTAAACCTATATGATATAGCCATAAGTTAAAGTGAGACCTAGCATTATGATAGTGATGTGATACTCGGGAAGTTATGTTTTATATAGAGATCTTACTTAAATAGTTGGACGATTGTTATCGTAAATTATATGTCATAGGACTTTTAAGGCATTACTTGATAAAAGTTAGCGACAAATGGGTATTCATAGGTTTTACTTGATACACTCGTGCAACATGATTCTGTGCACAAGATTGAGGCATGACCATTATAATGAGCCCAAATATGGTGGCGTACCCGCCCTTGCAACATTATTTGCATTTGAAGTCAGTTGGAATGTCATGTACTATTTCTCGTTACTCAAGCCAATACCTGGCACATATGGCCTGCGGACATACCCTCATAATGAACCCTCAAAGGGTGTACCCAGTATCAGACCACGATTATAGTTATACATATAAAAATTATAGCAATGAGTACTTGAGCAACATATGCCTTACACGTGTAACACCTCAGAAATTAAACCAGCTATTTAAATCTGAAACTCAGAAGAATTTCATGTTTTCAGGAATGATGGGTCCAAACCACGGACCTTGGTTTGAACCATGGGTCATGGAATGGAACCGCGGTTCCCTTCTGTTGATTCATTCTCTGGTCTGGAACCACGAGTTGGTTCTACGGACCCTAGTTCAAACCACATGTCTGTCCTGTTGACTCGTGGAACTATATCAGAGGCATGACAAGTCCCTCAGAAAATGAAGACTCAGTTTTATGACCCGCCGTTCAAATAATGGACCGTCTTTATGAGTCGTGGTTTTATCCAGAGACCAGCTAGGACCCCAGCAACGATGAGTCCAATTGACAACCCGTCATCCATTCTACGGGTCCATCCTGTTGACTCATAGATTATATTTTGCAACCTAATTAGTAAGACAGGAACCACGAGTTGGAACCATGGGTCATGGTTCAAACAACGACCCATAGAACCGACCCATGATTCTTGAAGCTGACCCATTTTTCAGCTTTTTCTTAATTATGTCACAGGGGTATTTTAGTCAATTTCTACCCTTTTAACTCCTAAATGATGTTGTTTTGTCTATTTCAAGAAGGCTTTTCACCCTCATTAGCCTAAGTTCCTTCTCATTACTTCATTCTTCTCCCAAAAAGGAAAAGTTCTTCTCCAAGCTCCAAGTCTCAAGCTCCAAGTTTAAGACTCCTAAGTCTTTTCAATTCAAGTAGGTTAGCTTCAATCAAGGTATGTGGGTATTCAACAATGGGTTCCTTTCACCCTTGTGCCCAAAACCCCCAATTCTCAAAGTGATTCATGAACTTGTGAAATTAGGGTTTTGATCTAAATTGGGGAAAACTTATGAAATCAGTTTCTATGCTTAAGTTCATGGCTTCTTATTGCTTAATTGTGATTTGATCATGATTCCTCATTGGTTTTAAAAGCCCAAGCATTGAAGTTGCTTTATAGCATAATCCCATTGAATTGTATGTTTTCAAGAGAAATTTGACATGATTAGATATCATGACCTTTCTTGTGTTTATGAAATTGCATGCTTATTTTTCAAGTATGAAATTAGAAAGGTAAAGCATGATTTGAATTATAGTTATGCTAAGTCTTTAAAAGTATGAATTTGAATTGCATGGCATCATATATTTCTTATTTCTTTTTAAACAGTTTTGACATCAAATATGTCTTAAGTTATGATCAGTTTTGGCATTAGATATGCCCCAGTATCATATGAGCTATATGTATGTTTTGGGAGTAGTATTTAGCACTGAGTTGGACAGGGTGAGAGTACCCTTAGTCCCAGAATTACGTGCCTCCATGGGGTTATAGGTCCTCTCTATTGGTGATGTGATCATGCCACAGTCATGCCTTTATACCCTGGCAAGGTATATTGGGTCCTCTCGATGAGGCATATACATCAGATTCCATGTAGCTCACATGGTCTATGTCGGTTACAGAACCTTCCTAAAAAACAGTTTATGCTTTAAAATATATTTGACTCTTATTTAGATTTCAGACTCTTTGTTTATGATCAAGTTTTTAGCTTGTGGTAGTTCATAGAGTCATTTATATCCAGTTTTACCTATAAAGCATGATTTCGATCGTTGAAGCATACTTAGCATGTTTTGCTATGTTCATTCATATCTCATATACTTGGTACATTCCATAGTACTAATGTATATCTTGCGCTGCATCCTTTGGTGATGCAAATTCAGGTGCCCCTTCTCAGACCCATGGCTAGAGCTCCCATGCCACTCTTTGTCTGTTGTTGGTGAGTACTATTAAGTCGAGGACTAGTTATGTTCTTAGTCAGTGTTAACTATTTTATTTTTCGCACTTCGAGTTAGCTAGGGTCTTGTCCTAGCAACCTTTTATGTCATGAGTAGAGGCTTTTCAAACATAGACAACTTTTGAGTCTTTTTCTGGATTTTGTATTCCTATTTGACTTGATTATCCATTTATGTGATTCCGGATTTACCTATTATGCTTCCGCTTATCTTTTGTTATGCTTGAGAATGCTATGACCAAGGGTTAGATTGGGGCACTTGTGGTCCCAAGTCTTATGTTATGTGTAGGGGGTAACCTTGGCGCGTGGAAAACTTGGTGTTAGAGCCTTAAGTTTAAGAGTCCTAGGAAGTCTGAAAGCCGCATCGAGTAGAGTCTCCTTCATATGTGTGAAGCGCGCCACACATATGAGAGGGAAGCTATGAGATGTCTTAGAAAACTTTACTTCTTTCATGATCATATCGTGTGATAGAGCGTAACTCCAATGTTCCTCTAATTCTTACCTTGTACATTTCAGATCATGCCTCGATGTGCTATGTCCCACAGAGCCACTTAGAATGCCGCTCCTCTAGTTCCGGCCCCCGAGGTCATGAATGAAGAGTTTAGGAATGCCATCCATTTTCTAGACCAGACCTTGGCCGCTCAGGCCAATCAACAGGCTCCTTCCCTCGTCTACCCTCAAGGTGGGGTAGTGGCCTGAGTTCGTGATTTTGTCCGTATAAACGCGCTAGAGTTTTGGGGTTTTAAGGTGAATGAGGATCCGTTAAATTTTATTGATGAAGTGAAGTAAATCTTTGAGGTTATTCAAGTAGTTGGGGTTGATTTTGTTGAGTTGGCATCTTATCATCTCAAGGATATGGCTCGTATCTGGTTCACATAATAGAAGGAAGCTAGAGATAGGGACGAGGTCCCTATGACTTGGGAGTGTTTTGAGAGAGCCTTCCTTGACCGGTTCTTTCCCCGAGAGTTGAGGCAAGCAAAGACTAAGGAGCTTGTGAACTTGAGACAGGGGTCTATGACTGTTCAGGAGTACAGTTTGAAGTTTACTCAGTTGTCGAGGTATGCCCCTTCTATGGTAGCGGACCCGCATGACCAAATGAGTAAGTTTATCATGTGGTTACAGATTTGGTTAAAAAAGAGTGTAGGTCTGCTATGCTATTGAGTGATATGAATATTTCCAGACTCATGACCCATGCTCACTAGATCGAGGGAGACAGTCTTAGGGAGATGGCTAGGGAGAACAAGAGGACTAGATCCGAGGGTTCAAGTTTTAGCCATCAGAAGTCCGGAGGCGGACATCGTTCTTCCTTTCAAAAGAGGTCATCAGGACCCATACATTCTTTGGCCAGTACTCCTTCTCAGGCCTCCAGGCCTCGTCATGATCAGTTCGGTAGAGGTGCAGGTTCTTATTCTCAGAGTAGTGGTGCAAAGGGGCCTTCTTTTCCCATTTGTGCCAAGTGTGGGAAGAATCACCCTGGTGAATGTTTGGCTGGTAGAGAGGGTTGTTTAGGTTGTGGTCAGATTGGACATCGTATCAGAGATTTCCCTTCAACTAAGAAGGGGCAGAGAGGTGGTAGGGCTCAGTCTGCTCCAGCAGCCCCAGGAGGTCGACCAACCTAGTAGGGCACAACTTCTAGTTGTGGTGGTCAGCGCCAGAACTGCCTTTATGCTATGTCCTCTCGTCAGGATCAGGAGGGTTCCCTAGATGTTGTTACTGGTATGTTGAAAGTCTTCTCTTTTGATGTGTATGCTTTGTTGGACCCCGGTGCCTTCTTATCTTTTGTGACCCCTTATATAGCATGCAAATTTGAAGTATGTCCTGAATTGCTTTTAGAACCCTTTTGTGTTTTCACTCCTGTCGGTGAGTCAGTCTTAGCAAAAAGGATCTACCAGAATTGCTCTATCTCAGTCCATCATAGAGCCACTTCAGTGGATCTTGTAGAGTTGGAGATGACAGATTTTGATGTTACTTTTGGTATGGATTGGCTACATGCTTGTTATGCTTCTGTTGATTGTCGTACTTGGGTTGTCAGTTTCAAGTTTCCAAATGAACCCATTTTAGAATGGCAAGGTAGTCCCCCTTCATCTAAAGGTCATTTCATATCTTATCTTAAGGCTACGAAGATGATTTCAAAGGGGTATGTTTATCACATAGTGCGGGTTTTGGACACGGAGTCCAAAACCCCATCCCTTTAGTCTGTTCCTATTGTGAATGAGTTTCTAGAAGTGTTTCCCAAGGATTTTCCCGGAGTCCCTCCCGAGCGGGAGATCGATTTTTGGATAGATCTTCTTCCAGATATGAATCCTATCTCTATTCCTCCCTATAGGATGGCTCCCGCTGAACTTAAGGAGTTGAAGGATCAATTGAAGGATCTTCTTGATAAGGGTTTCATCAGTCCTAGCATTTCTGCATTGGGTACTCCCATCTTATTCGTGCGAAATAAAGATGGTTCCCTCAGAATGTGTATTGACTACCATCAGTTGAACAAGGTCACAATCAAGAATAAGTATCCCATTCCTAGAATTGATGACTTGTTCGATCAGCTTTAGGGTGCTAGTTTCTTCTCCAAAATAGACCTTAGATTAGGTTATTATCAGCTTTGTGTTAGAGTGTGTGATATTCTGAATATAGCCTTCAGGACTCTGTATGGTCATTATGAATTTGTTGTGATGTCTTTTGATCTAACAAGTTCTCCTATAGCTTTTATAGATTTGATGAACCGTGTTTTCAAGAAGTATTTGGATATGTTTGTGATTGTTTTCATTGATGATATCCTCATCTACTCTCAGAGTGGGGAGGAGCATGCGGACCATTTGAGAGTTGTGTTGCAAATTCTCAAGAACCGACAGTTATTTGCTAAGTTTAGCAAGTGTGAGTTCTGGATGCAGTCTGTTGCTTTTCTGGGTCATATTATGACTAAAGATGGTATTCGAGTTGATCCTCAAAAGATTGAGGTGGTAAAGAACTTGCCTAGACCCACTTCCCCGTTTGATATTAGAAGTTTTTTGGGTTTTGCTGGTTACTACAAGAGGTTTGTGGAGGGGTTGTCTTCCATTGCTGCCCCTTTGACTCGGTTGACTCAGAACAAGGTTAAATTTTAGTGGTCCGACTTGTGTGAGAAGAACTTTTAGGAATTGAAGACTAGATTGACCACAACTCCAGTGTTAGCTCTACCCGAGGGCCTAGATGACTTTGTTGTGTATTGTGATGCTTCTAGGATTGGTTTGGGTTGTGTTTTGATGCAGTGTGGTAAGGTGATTTCTTATGCTTCTAGACAGCTTAAGACTCATGACAAGAACTATCCTACTCATGATCTTGAGTTAGCATCCTTGGTCTTTGCTTTGAAGATTTGGAGACATTACTTGTATGGGGTGTATGTGGATGTATTCACCGATCATAAAAGTCTTCAGTATGTGTTCACTCAGAAGGAATTGAATTTGCGACAAAGGAGATGGTTGAGCTCCTTATGGATTATGACATGAGTGTGCTTTACCATCCGGGTAAGGCCAATGTTGTGGCGGATGCACTTAGTAGATTATCGATAGGTAGTGTGTCTTCAGTCGAAGAAGGGAAGAAGGAACTGGTTAAGGAGGTTCATAGACTAGCACGGTTGGGAGTTCGCCTTATGGACTAGACAAAAGGTGGTGTTATTGTTCAGAATGGTTCCGAATCATCCTTGGCAGCAGAAGTGAAGGCAAAGCAAGACAGTGATCCCATTTTACTTCAACTTAAGGGTGCAGTCCATCAACAAAGAGATGAGGTGTTCTCCCAAGGGGGAGATGGTGTGCTTTGCTATCACGGTTGACTATGTGTGCCAGATGTAGATGGGTTGCACCAGTAGATTTTGACTGAGGCTTATAGTTCCAGATATTCCATCCACCCCGGTGCCACCAATATGTACCGTGATCTACAGAAAGTCTTTTGGTGGAATGGTATGAAGAGGGACATAGCTGGTTTTGTGGCTAAGTATCCCAACTGTCAGCAAGTGAAGGTAGAGAACCAGCGACCAGGTGGCAAAATTCAGGATATTGACCTTTCCACTTGGAAGTGGGAAGCAATCAATATGGACTTCATTACAGGTTTGCCTTGTACTCGAAGGCAACATGATTCGATTTGGGTGATTATCGATCGGATGACTAAATCATCCTATTTCTTAGATGTTAAGGCTACGAATTCAGTAGACGACTATGCCAGACTCTACATCTGGGAGATAGTTCGTTTGCATGGTGTTCCTTTGTCCATCATTTATGATAAGGGTACTCAGTTTACTTATCAGTTTTGGATATTGTTTCAGAGAGGTCTTGGTACTCAGGTGAAGCTTAGCACAACTTTTTACCTCAGACGGATGGCCAGGTAGAGCATACTATTCAGAACTTGGAGGATATATTGAGAGCTTGTGTGATGGATTTCAAAGGTAATTGGGATGATCACTTACCCCTTATCTAGTTTGCCTACAACAACAACTTTCACTCTAGCATTCAGATGGCTCCGTATGAGGCACTTTATGTTCGGAGGTGTAGATCTGCTATTGGTTGGTTTGAGGTAGGTGAGGCTACTTTGATTGGCCCAGATTCCGTGCATTAGACCATGGAGAAGGTTCAACTTATTAGGGAGAGGTTGAAGACCTCTCAGAGTCGACAGAAATCATACGCGGATATGAGAAGAAGGGAATTAGAATTTAAAGTTGATGATTGGGTTTTTCTAAAAGTGTCACCCATGAAGATTGTGATGAGATTCGGGAAGAAAGGAACGCTTAGTCCCCATTTTGTAGGTCCTCATCAAATTCTGTGAAAGGTTGGTAAGGTTTCTTATGAGTTGGATTTGCCATCGGATTTGAAAACGATTCATCCAATTTTCCATGTTTCCTTATTAAAGAAGTGTGTTGGTGATCCGACCTTGGTAGTTACTTTGGAGGATGTAGGTGTGAAGGATAATCTTACTTATGAGGAGGTTTCCGTAGAGATCCTTGATCGTCAGATTCGAAGGTTGAGGAACAAAGAAGTTGCTTCGGCAAAAGTTCTTTAGAGAAATCAGCTTATTGAAGGAGCTACTTGGGAAGCGGAATCAGCCATGAAAGTCAAGTACCCTCATCTCTTTCCTTCCGATTCCATTCCAGCTTGAGGTAATAGTTTCATCCTTAGAATGTTCGTCTGATCCTATTACATCAGTTACTCTTATGATCCTAGCATGCATTCATGTTCTCGAAGTTGATTTAACCATGTTGTAAGTTGAAAGGTTCAGTTTTCATGTATATTCCTTGAATTCCTTGTTTTGTTGCTGGTTGGGCTATTTTTCTCTTCAGTTTTCCCTTGCTTAGTCTTCATTCAAGGATGAATGATCCCAATGGGAAGAGATATTGTAACACCTCGGAAATCAAACCAGCTATCTAAGTCTGAAACTTAGAAGAATTTCATGTTTTCAGGAATGACGGGTCTAAACCACGGACCGTGGTTTGAACCACGATCGTGGAATAGAACCGTGGTTTCCTTCTGTTGATTTAGTCTCTGGTCTGGAACTATGAGTTGGTTCTATGAACCATGGTTCAAACCACGGGTCTATCCTGTCGACTCATGGAACCAGATTAGAGGCATGACAAGTCCCTCAGAAAACAGCGACTCAGTTCTACGACTCGTTGTTCAAATGACGGACCATCCTTCTGAGTCGTGGTTTGATCCAGAGACCAGCTAGGTCCCCAACAACGATGAGTCCAATTGACGACCCGCCATCCATTCTACGATTCTATCCTGTTGACTCATAGATTATATTCCGCAGCCTGATTAGTTGGTCAGGAACCACGAGTTGGAACCACGGGTCGTTGTTTAAATGATGACTTGTAGAACTGACTCGTGATTCCTGAAGCCGACCCATTTTCCAGCTTTTTGTTAATTATTTTCCAGGGGTATTTTAGTCAATTCTCACCCTTTTAACTCCTAAATGATGTCATTTTGGCTATTTGAAGAAGGGTTTTCACCCTCATTAGCCTAAGTTCCTTCTTATTACTTCATTATTCTCCCAAAAAGGAAAAATTCTTCTCCAAGCTCAAAGTTCAAGTCTCCTAAGTCTTTCCATGTGTTGACGTCCACATCTAATCTTTGGGAAATTATGAAGCATTCTAGGAAACATCTCTCTTCTTTCTTTCCTTTTTGTGTGGTTCGTTTACTTGCTTGTATGGGTTGAGTCCAATTGGTATCTCTCTATTCCAATTAGTATTTAACAAATTGAAGTATGTCATTGGACTACAATTGCAATGAAACAAGCAAGAGAAGTTGGAACCAGGAAGGTTCTAATTGGTATCTGGGCTGAGAGGCTGCGGTAAAACATGGATGACCGACTGATAGTCAACCATGGGGTGAATAAGGAGTGGTATATATGACTTGATTTTTGTTGTAGCTTGAAGTTTGAATTTTGTGTGTTGCAATGCTTAGATGACTGAAATTGTTAGTTCATAATTGATTGCCTTACTGTGAATATTGGGTCTGAAGAGAGTCATAACTTGATTTTGTGTACTTTGGTTTGTGAAATTGCTATGTGTCTTGATTTGAAAATTTTGTATGACTTTCCAAAAAAGGGACTCATCATTGGTTAAGATTGTGAGGGGACATGACTTATGATTGTAGGGAATCTTCGGTTTCAAGACAATCGAGATTGGTTGGGAACCATGGGAACAAGGTGTCACGCCCCGAGGCTACCCCCTAGACATAACACGGGACCCGGGACCACGAGTGCCCAAAGCTACCCCTTGGTCATAGCATAACTCAAGTATTTATAAGATAACATAGCGGAAGCATAAATAGAAAGCTAGGAAACCCAATTCATAAATGATAAAGTCAAGATGAAACAAAGACCAAAAGAGAGACTCGAATACTGTCTATGTCTTAAAAGCCTCTACACATGACATAAGGAGTTGCTAGGATAAGACCCTATCTAACTCGAAGTATGAAAGTAAACAACCATAGACTAACTAGGATCATAACTAGCCCTCGAACAATGAGGACTCACTAACACTGACTGGAATGGCCTGCGGTCTTTAGACACATGCCTGAGGGAGGAAACCTGAGTTTACATCATCAAGAGGATGCAACGCAAAATATACGTCAACACTATATGATGTACTCTGTATGTGAGATATGCATGATCATGATAAAAACATACTTTAAACATGCTTATAAATGAGCTCGTTCGTATAAAGAGATAGCATAAGTAAATATCAAGATATAAGACATAAAATCATAAAGTAAAGTGAAGATTCAAAGTAGAGTATATATAACTTCATAGATTGAAAAATAATCATGCCGAAGTTTCTCTTAATCAACATAAACCATGATGAGCTATATGGAGTCCAGTGTCATGCACCCACATCGAAAAAGAATGTCCTAACCGGCCAAAGTTAGAACCATGTCATACCAGGATCCTATCATAAGCCACAGAGGGCACCTATGATGGCACGTAGTTCTAGGACTAAGGGTACTCTCACCCAGTCCAACTCGGTGCTAAATACTACTCCCAAAATATAACTTGAAGCTCACATATATGTGACATATCTGCTGCCAAAACTTGTTCATAGTCATAATCATATTGGTAAACCCGGATCATCATACAACTTACAAACCTTGGTTTTTTTAAAATAGTTCATGAACATTAATGGAACGTCAAGATATCATACAAATAATGAATACACTGTGGTGAGACTAAGCTTCATGGCATATCATAAATCATATGCTAAAAAATCATGTATTTGGAAACATGCCTCGTTCATCATACTTGTAGCAAAGTAATGTAGAACTTGCTCAAAACATGCATAGCTTTTATAGATTTTAAAAATGAGGTTTTTGATTGAAAATATGCAATAGGGTAAAATCATGCTAGAAATCATTCTCAATGCATGGGCTTTTGAAAATACTTAAGGAATCTCATATGGATCATGGGTAAAAGATGAGAAACCATGAATTGATGCCAATAAACTGAATTTATAACAATTTCACAAATTGGGAAAAGGTTAGCCTTCAAATCATGTATAGTAGTTAGAATTCATTGGAGAATCACGAGGAAACAAATTATAGAAGAACCCATAAGAACTGAGTAAGAACCCTAATATAGAAATTCATAAAATCAATGTAGAAGGTTGGGGTTTTAGGCATAAGCGTGAAGGAATTCCCTTATTTAATATCCACATACCTGAAACTTGAAGAACTTCTAGCTAGAACTTTAGGAACGAATCTTGGAGAAGAATCCCTAAGGTTGGATGTGGAGACTTGGAAAAGAAATCTGAAAGAAAACTCTTGAGAGACTTTCTTTCTTGGGCTTCTATGATCTTGCTTGCTTGAAACCCTAGTTGTCTTGCCTTAGAGTCTTGAGGGAATTCTTTAGAGATAGATTTGAAGTTCTTATGAGGAATAACCCCTTTTGGGTGTTTAAAGGATGAGGGAAAAGACCTAAGGTAAGGAAAGGACCAAACTACCCCCAACTTAAATGCTAAAAAAATGCAGAAGTCACGGGATGGTTTGTCCCACGGGCCGTCATGGCTCCCACGGACCGTCAGACCCAACTGTGGGCTTCATGGGGGTCAAAAAATCTCATTGGCTGGTTCCCACGCCCTTCTACCATGGGCCGTCATGGTCACCACGGGCGTCGTGGACGCCCATCATAGCTTCCCACGCCCGTCGGCCAGTCCATCGGATTTTAACATCTGACAGTGCTTCACTAAAATGCCCATAACATTTTACTCCAGACTTGTATTAATGAGAGGTCGGTGTAGTTAGAAATAAGATTCAAATTCCTTTAATTTGGTAGATACTAGGCCACATAACCCATTTTATTCTAGGAGTTATGATAGTTTGAAACTGGCCCTAGTTAGAACTTACATGAGAACTAAATCGGTAGAAGGGCTTTCAACTTAGCTTTGAGCTAGGTGTCCTTTATGAATACAATTAACATCTAATACTCCTTCAAAACTTAGGAATTGATCTAAATACTTAGATATAAAGAAAATCTATCTAGTTCGGGTCTAACAACACCTGAAGAACGGTTCAGATCTTGGTTTAGAATTTCTGGGACGTTACCAAGGGGGGGTTATTCTTGCATGATAGCGGGAATGTATTGTTGTGAGCAGTTGTCTCATGTATCTCGAATTTTATTTGGTGATACCTTGGTGCTAAATTTTTATTTTTGCATTGCTAGGAAAGGTCATAGGGTGTTGTTATGACCATGGCAGGATTTGTGGGGTTAGACAATGATAACCAGGAATGGGGATGAGTATACATTGCTAAAAATATCAATTTTTTGGGTTGATGTCATTGGGACCATCATAGCAGAGCTGTATTGCTAAGGCGATACCGCTATAGTGAAAATTTCCTACTACAGCAGTACCGCAGTAGCGGAGGGATGACTCCTATATCGGGAAGGGGTGGGACAGAATACCTGTCCTGTTTTTCCCCTATTTTTCCTTCCATTTTCGGGGCATCTAAAAGTAATAGAGAATCTATGAGCTGCTATGTAGAAGTAGGAAAACACCAGTAAAACAAATTTAGTATGTATATAAGGGAAATAATTTCTTAAACTAGCATCCACGTGCTTAACAATGAAGGGAAAAGGGGGGAGGGAAGCATCATCTAGTCCATACCCCAATCGGGGGCATAACCCAAAAAGCAGTAAATGATCCTAATAAAAAGGGGAAGGGAAGTCCTAGGCCTCATCATCACTCAGGAAAGGGAACTCCTGCCTGTAATCGGGCTCAAGTGTGGGAAGCTCTTAACCAGGGGATGTTCAGGTGAACATGACCTTAATAGTCTTCCACATCTAGGCCAACATGCGATCCCGGGAGCGCCTCTTCTTCTTCTCCTCATCTAATACCCTATGGAGTGTTGTGAAATCCTAAGTGAAGGGGGGCAGGGCTGTACATCCAGAATTAGAATCCTTTATAAATTTCCTGACCGCGGCCAAGTTCTCCTCAAGATGGTTGCTCATAATTAGGGGCTGAGACTGGGAAGGAGGGGTAGGAGTGTCGTTATCATCATCATCATCATCGTCAGCGACCTCAATAGCCTGGATTCTTCCTCCTTCATCTATCTTCTTTTTCTTCTTAGTTGTGACCACTTTCACTCGGAGAGGGTTGAAGGGAATATCCATATCCACCTCACTATCGGTATGATCTTCAGGCACCCCAACCCATCTGCACAACTCAGACACCAAGCCCAAAAGGAAGGGGCCTCTCCTAGGACCCCGGTAGAAGTCCCTCCACTCAAAGATGATCTGGTACCCCATATTCAGAATAATCCCCTGCATAGCATAAGAAATCACCAAAGCCTAAGCATAAGTCACGTCAGTGGTATTGCCCAACGGATGGATCCTCTGAGACACCAGATTCAACCTTCTAGCATCCGCAGAAAAGAAGGTATTGGTGATACCCTTAGCACTGGGCCTGTAGACCTAACTCCTGACCTCTTCATCTACTAAGGTATCTCTCAGCCATTTCATATCCCACAGTTGAGCCTTGGCCTCGTATGCCGCATTTGAAATATGAGGCACTCCTAGCACCTCATTGATAGTTTGAGAGTCCACAGGGACATCCACCCATTAGATATGGATAGTAGAGTTGGGATCATCCCAACGAATGGTAGGGAGTATGGCATAGAACTCCAGCACCCAACCTGAATACCCGAAAGGGGGAGCCACAACCAATGGGCCCCAGCCGAACTCTTGGAGCCTACGATAGAAGGTAACTACTTTCTCATCCACCCCTTCTATTCAGAAGGCCCTATTATGATAGAAGCCAAGCCTGTGGTAGTCTCAGTACCTCTCCCGACTAGCATCATTGGGGAACCTCTCGTATGGGGGTATGTGTTTTTGATCGACATCTATTAAATATGTTAACTTGCAATGCGGCAAGGGGCAGGGTTAGAAATGGATAAGCGTAAGGAAATGGGTTTTAAAAAGGAAATTCATTCTAAGTGTAAGCCTGGAAGGCTACTGGTTTTGTCCCTCCACTATAACAGAAAGCCATCCACTACCATGAAACCGATATAGCAAGAATTTCTCTGCTATATCAAGTCTGCTATAGCAGTTAGGTTTTGCTATAGTGATCTTCTTAATCTTAAAACTTAAAGGGGTGTTTCAATGGCGCCTCTGGGCCCAAAACTCTATTTTTAACATTCCAAGGTCAGATCAGTACTACTAAAGTGTCCTATCACTGTTTTATACAAAAATTTAGGCATCATCACCCCTAAATTCTGCTCCAAACACAATTTTTCTTCAACAACAACCCTTCACCTCCCTCACTATTTTTGGCCAAAAGTTACATAATCCTTACGCCCAGAGCATCATGGAAGCATTGTAAACATAAGGAAAGCATCCATGCTTCGGGAATCCGACAAAAACCCAACCTAAATTCAAATTCAAAAACCCACTACAATATCTACCCTAAATAACTATTTTCTACCACAATCCTACCTTTAATTGTGTATTGAAGTAGAAGAGTAAGTGGGTATGATTGTTACCTAGAACTTCCAATGTTGGGAGTGGTGTGATCAAGAGGAAGGAAGTGTTATCGGGTGGCAAATTAGAGGGGAATGGGAATGAAACCCATTTTCTCCCCTATTTCAACTATTGCCAACCGCTATAATGGTCTACACCTTGCTATAGCAGTACCTCTATGGCGGTATAATTTTTGCTATAGCGAACGATATGAAATTTTGGGAACGGAAAGGTTCCTCCCGAGTTTTTGAAAATTCTTTCGCTCTAACATTCTATGAGGCCCCTGATTTATTAGGTACTCAGGGAAGGCTACTTTTAAATTTTCTTCAGATAACTCGAGGGAGGAAATTTCCTTGTCAAAGTGGAACCATGATATTTCCATCCCGGGTTGAGTGCGATTAAATAGGAGAAAGTTTGATAATTTGTGTGGGATTGTAATTATGCGGTTAAGCAGGACTGTGAGAGCTCTGGACTAGTTTATTCTTCCTCCTTCTTATGGGATCACATGAGGATGAACAATGGGTAAATTGATATTTTTTGTAATGACCTGATCCATCGTTATTTTAGAAATTATGATATCACGAGTTTTGGGATCGACTAAACACATTTTGAATTAAGTGGAGTGATGTGATGGAATATTTTAGATTTTGAAATTCATCTGGGCTGACGCCACCTCTGGTATAGCAAAAATTATTTTTCTATAGTTCCACCATAGTAGCGGTCAGTTATCCGCTATAGCGGTACGGCAAAAAATAGTAGCTTAATTACGTGATCTTAATAAAAGACTTTTCCTCCTCAGTTGGAAAACACACGAGGGTTACTCCAAAAACCCTCCTAGGCTGCTCTAAAGATTGGGAGCCATGGGAAGGATAGATTTCAGCTAAAAGGATGCAAAACCATAGATTTCAGGCTTGTCATCCATTAGGAAACACCTTCACGAAGTCTGAATATGCATGTGCAGCTGCTTGGCATCCAGGTAGGCTAGGTTTCCTTTCATTGAGTACACTTAGAACTATTTCCATTCCATATTGTTGCATAGACTGAAAGGAGAATTTATGTTTAGGCCTTTGGGCACGGAATCTGTAGAATTGTTGTGTTTGACTTGTTTTGGAATGGGGAATGGTAGGGTTGGGATGATGTGTTGTCATTTTGGGTTATTTGTGTTCATTATATGGGCTGGGATGCTAAAATCCAAGAACTAGATGGTTGGGAAGGTTCGGGGAAACAAAAAATGTCATGGGTAATTGAATGTCTAGTTAAAAGGAGTTCCAAGAGTGATTTTAATATAAAAGAAGTAGAGCAAACAAGAAGGTTTGAGGTACTAATGTTATGGGATGTATTCCTTATGTTGTATCTGTCTTAAGAGAAGGATTCAGATTTGATGTGTCTGCTAGATACTTGTCTTGGGGGTGAGCCAAGATTTAGTCTTCGGACAAGAAACCAATGTTGGGGTAGTAGATCCAGGTGTTGGGTAGGTGATGGTTACTATTTTTTCCAATATGTAATATGTGTTCAGTATTATATGAGTTTGCATGCTTAGGAAATAGGATTCTGAATGTCTAGCTATCATGTATCAATTATGTGAAATGAACTGGTTTGGTTGCTTGTTGGTTTACAAGTGTGATGTTGTTCATTATTTATTGACTTGTTGGATTGTGTGTGACATTCGGTTGGCTCAAGTACCACGCCTAGTACAGGTTACATATTTATTGGCTCGGGTACCATACCTTGTATAGGAATTTTATCGGTTGGCTCGGGTACCACGCCTGGTATGGGTTCTATATATCGGTTGGCTCATGTACCATGCATGGTACGGGTTGATTGTACTTGCATTGATTGTATCTGGTGATGGTTCCATTAGTGGACTGGGCTATATTATTGATATGTGATTGTTGCATGGTGGACCTTGAGAGGCCGGGTAGTTATACGTAACTGTGGGGTTGGTCATAGTGTGGACCGGGCGTTGCATGTTAACACTAGGTGTTGGTCTAGAGATCCTTAGTTGGTCCGGGTAATATAAAAAGGGTAAGTGTAGGATTATGAATCATTGTTAAATAATTATTGAACCTGTCCCGTATGATTGATAAGTTCGGAGTAAGACTGAGAGTCTGGGTTGTATTGTTGGCTATTGTTGTCTGTTGGGCATTGTCCCAGAGGTCTCTGGGGCTGTTTGGGCATTATAAGTAGTATTTACGTATGTAGGTGGTCTATTTGGCGATTACCTGGGTTTACTTCTGGTTGTTAAGTCATAGAGGTTGACTTGAGTCACAGAATGGAAATCTGGGTCCGAAAATAGTAGTCGGTCTATGTATTAAGGGGACTTGGGAAGTCTAAGGGTTAAGTGTGACTTGGGACATCTTATGTTTCAGGGTGTAGAGTCTCCAGGTGGTTGAGTTGGCAGCGGAATGGGATAGGAAGACTCAGGATGGAATGAGTAAGTCTATAAGTGTAAATGTCATGATGTATAAGCTCGTGGTCGGGTTGATGTTGGGTTTTGGTAAAGGTGGGTGTTGAAGGACGGTAGCATTGTACCTAATTGCATATTTTCTCTTGGTTTCGTTATATGATGGTATGGAGTGGATTCGGGTTGATCGATGATGCCTACTAGTACGTGTGTTTGTACTCATACTACTCTTGCTATACCTTTTTGGGTATAGTCTGGTTGCAGGGTCAGTGATGTTTCGTAGGTACATGGCGATGGTGATCGTCATAAGCTTCTTCTCTTCGATATCATGGTGGAAGTTGTGTCTCTTTTTATTTACTTGTACTTCTCCTGTAGTAGCTATTGTACCTGCTTAGACTAGATCCTAGGGAGGGTTGTTTGGGGTTTTAAAATTTGTTTTATTGTATTTAATTTGTAAAGGATTTTCTTGAAGTAAAGGTTTGTAAACATTTTCATGTATTAAGAGGAGGTTATTTATGCTTTTTCTTTGATTTTCGCAATTGATTGTTGGATCGGGTGATAAGGTTTCACCTACCTAGGTGCTTAGAGTAGGTGCCTGCATGGCCTGGTAGTCCAGGTCGTGACAACGTTCCTTTTCTTTTTGAAATTTGATCAATTGGAATGAGGGGAAATAATCTAAGTATGAATAAAACCCCTCCAAAAATAGGCCTAAAACGACTGGGTATTGGATTAAAAGAGTGGCAAAAGTCAAAAGTACCCCTAGAAAAACTTAACTGAAACTGCTAAATTTTTTTTGACCAGGGACCCGTGAACATAAACCACGGCTCGTGGTCTAGGGTCGTGGTTCTCAGGGTTTTGGTAGCCTAGGGGTCAGTTTTCCATGAGGGGTAACCATGGTCCATAGTTTGATCCATATTCCTTTGATCCCTCTCGTGGATCTCAGACCAGAGGCTGGCCTACACGTCAGGTTCTATGGGTGGAATCCATGACTCGTGGTCTGTTTCATGATCCGTGGAACCTGTCTGTGGTTCCTGTCTGTCATTTTGACAGTTTAACACTTAGAAGTATGTTACACCCCAAAAATCCTAAGATAATACCCGAACCTTTTCCATGAGTTTAATGATCATTTTCCTAGTGTGGTGAGTGCTTTAGGTGCGCATCATGTTCATAAGAAACTCCCATAATAAAGTTAAGTTGAAAGCACCTCAACCAAATGGGTTTTCTTGTAAGATTAAAAGTAGGGTCAACTTTAATTGCCTATTCCTCCTAGAATATAAAGAGTTAGGTGGCCTAGTACCTACTAAATTAAAGGTTTTTTAGTCTTCTTTCCAAAGACACCAACTGTACATTAATTCGAGTCCGGAGTAAAAAGTTATGAGTATTTTACTGCAGCACTATCAGTGACTACGGAAAGGATGACGAACCGTGAAACGAAACCACGGTCCGTACTGTGACTCGTGATTTCAAACCTGAACCTTAAAATTTTCATCTTTAACACCACTGGTTGGTTCATGACCTGTAGACCAAAACGACGGTCCATGGAGTGACCTGTGGTTTGTAAAAATTTAACTTTTCTTCCCTAGATTCCATGAGTGACTTGACTAGTTGTCATTTTGAACGACGGTCCATCCTGTAACTCATGGAATCACCTTCAGGCAGGTACCAAGTCATCTAAATTCCATGAGTGGGTTGATGACTCGTCAACCTATTCCACGACCCCTCCTTCCACCTATAATCCCTGAGGATCAGAGGATCTTTATATCCTAAAGTCAGAACCACGAGTCACAGGATGGTCCATCATCCTGAATCACAGACCGTAAAGTGACTCATGGGGTTGAGTTCCAGTAGACTCCCAGAAGTGGCATTTGAAACCACGAATTAGTTGACGGCTCATCCTTTAGGATGACGGACCGTGGACTGACTCGTCGTCTCTGAATTTGACTTTTTCCAACTTTTTCCAATTTTTTCCTAATTAATTCCTAGGGGTATTTTTATAATTTCCCACCCTTTTAACTCATAAGTGAGGTTGTTTTAAGCCTATTTAGGAAGGTTTTATTCCCACTTAGCCTAAGTTTTCTCCCATTCTTTCAATAAAGTTCCAAAAGAAGAAAAAGGGTTCCATCCTCTTAAGCTTCAAGTTAGGGTTTCAAACTCCATAGCATGGGATTCACTCCAAGTCTCCATTCTTCTCAAATTCTTAGTGGGCTAGCTTCAAATAAGGTATGTGGGTATTCAATAAGGGAATTTCTTCACCTTTATACCCAAAACCTCAATCTTCTAAATTGAATTTATGAATCTCTAAAATAGGATTCTTACCCAATACTCATGGGTTCTTCTATAAATTGTTTCCTCATGATTCTTCTATGAATTGTAACTCTAAATTGCCTGATTTTGCATGGATATTTATAGATGGTTTCCTATTCACGATTTGAAGACTAACCCTTGTCCAATTTGTAAAATTATTATGAAAACAGTTTACTAGCGTCAATTCATGGTTTCTTATCTTTTACCCATGATCCATATGAGATTCCTAAGTGTTTTCAAAAGCCCATGCATTGAGAATGATTTCTAGCATGACTTCACCCTATGAAATGTTTTCAAGCAAAAACCCTGTTTTTGATATCTAGAAAGTATGCAAGTGTTGAATAAGTTTTTCCATGATTTTGCTACAAGCACGATGAATAAGGAATGTTTTCAAATACATGATTTTTAGCATATGATTTATGATATAATAAGGAGCTTAGGCTCATAGTAGTATATTCATGATTTGAATGACATCCCGACGTTTCATTAATGCTCATGAACTATTTTTCAAACCAAGGTTTGTGAGTTGTATGATGATCCGAGTTTTCCAATATGATTATGATTATAAGTAAGATTTGGCATCTAGATATGTCACATTTATATAAGCTATATGTATATGTTTTGGGAGTATTATTCAGCACCGAGTTGGACGGGGTGAGATTTCCCTTAGTCCCATAACTACGTACCACCGTAGGTGCCCTCCGTGGCTTATGACAGGATCCTAATAGATATGGTTCTAACCTTGGCTGGTTAGGACAACCTTTTTCGGTGTAGGTGTATGACACTGGACTCTATGTAGCTCATCATGGTTTATGTCGGTTAAGAGAAACTCTCATATGAAGGTTTTTAAGTATTAAGTTATTTTATTTCATGCTTTAAGTTCAGCTTTTGATATTTACTTATGATTTCTTTTATTTATGCATGAACTCAGTTTTAAGCATACTTTCAAGTATATTTTATCATGACTCATGCATATCTCATATACTCAGTACATTCCATAGTACTGACCGCATACTTCTTTGTGCTGCATCCTATTATTATGTAGATCCTGTAGCCCGCTCCCAGATCCGTGGCTAGTAGATCAGTAGCACATCCATCCAGCTTGGTGAGTCCTTCTCATTTGAAGACTTGGAGTTTAGCTTCATTCTAGACTACTAGTTCTTTCATTCAGTATTTAGAGTTAGTTGGGGGCCTGTCCCAGCAACTCGCCAGTAGTAGAGGTTTTCAGACATAGAGTCAGATATTCAGCTTAATTCAAATTGGCATTTTTAGACTTATATTTTATAAACAAATTAATTTGCTCATTAATTCAGTTAAGATTTCGTTCTTATGTTTTGTTCAGTTTTTAAGTCATGCTAATGCCAAAGGGTTATCTTGAGATCAGTTGTAATCTTAAGTCCCGTGTTACGTCTAGGGGGTAGGCTCGGGGCATGACAAACTTGGTATCAGAGCCAGGTTCAAGAGTCTTAGGGTGTTTGAAAGCCACATCGAGTAGAGTCTCTTTCAT
Source organism: Jaltomata sinuosa (assembly GCA_003996215.1). Classification (NCBI taxonomy): domain Eukaryota; kingdom Viridiplantae; phylum Streptophyta; class Magnoliopsida; order Solanales; family Solanaceae; genus Jaltomata; species Jaltomata sinuosa. The sequence continues at coordinate 169,719 of QJPP01007368.1, forward strand.
ATGTGTGAAGCGCGCCACACTTATGAGAGGGAGACTACGAGGTGCTTTAGGAAAAACTTCACTTTTTCATGTTCACTATCGTGCGATAGAGTTTGACTCTACTTACCCTTCTAATATGTTCCTTACATATTTTAGATAATGTCTCCGTGAAGAAACCCCATGAGGAATGCTAATCCAACCACTCCAGATCATGAAGTTACGAATGCGGAATTTTGTGAAGCCATCTATATATTGGCTCAAGCTATGACAACTCAGTTGAATGAGAAGGAGAAACTAAAGAAGAGGAAGAGGAAGAACAATAATACAAGAACATGGAACCAATCATATTCTCAGCATAAGTCATTCGGACCAACCCCATCTTCAGTTAGCACACCTACACTCGATTCTCATTCTTGTCATAATAGGCTTCGAAGACCTTGAGGTACCCTCGTTGTAGTAAATATGGTAAGTTATATCTAGGTGGGTGCCTTGATGGCAAAGGGAGGTGTTTTAGGTGTGGTCAGTTAGGCCATAGGATCAGGGATTGCCCCTCATCTAAGTGGATAAAATATGGTGTTCAGCTCCAAAACCAATTCCTTTCCTTGACCAGCCTGCCTGGTCAGAGTATTCCTCCAGAAATTGAATCTGTTACATCACCATATTTTCTTCCTTTATGCATCCATAGTTCTAAGACCCCTATTCTTGTTTGGTTGTGAGTTTTCTTAACCTAGAACAACGTGGAGGTAGAAGGGTTGAGGCCTAGACCTTTAGGCGAAGGAGAGTCTTAAACTATAGAAGGAAGTGAGTATTCGTGCTAGATTCTGGAGAAGTATATGTTCTGTTAGGGTGCAATGATCATTGTTCATTTGAGAGGTTGGTGAGAGGTCCATAGACTTAGAAGGGTAGCATGAATCTAAGGGGGAGATAGTGGTATGTAGAATCAATTAGATTTTTGGAGTCTTAGGTAGTGATGATAAGGAGTGTTAGAACATGGTTGGGGGGGCATAAACTTATATCCATCCTAGCATTATAAGTATACTTCTGTCATAACAATACCTTTTGCATTCCTTGCGTGTCAGCGCCATGGTCCTAATTCAAATTTACGAACTTCATGCGGATTCACGCCCCTACTCAGTTCCTAGAACAAACAAAAATTACTCCAAACAGTGATTCCAGTCTTACTCTATGATTCTGCGAATTCCAGCTTTACACCATGATACTTTTCATATATGGAAGCTCATGTCTCATACTATGCTTAACTCTATATACTCAGTTCTCAAGATATTCCTTAATAGATAATGAAATCATACTACATCATGTATATGCTCATACCAGATTTCTCGAATAATTCATGCTTGTGATTTCCTTACTCTAACCATGCTTTGTAAGCCTAGGATGTGAGGAACTCATGCCCTTTTCACTCGACTTCTCATACCTCACCTTGAGTGCCTAGATCAAGCTAAGTGTAAGTCAAGAGCGATCAATATTTCTTTATTCGTGATACTCATTCTCCCACTCTATTCCCTCGGTGATCTTGCCTTGTGTTGTTATAGCTGTTAGTGGAGGAAGCTAAGTAGTAGCCTAGAAAAGAAGTAGTGGATTTCGTTTCCTTTTGGTGTTCTTGTTGAGGAATTTCGGTATGTCTCCTTATAGAAGTTCTTGATGTTGAAGCTCCTAAATATTCCAGGGAAGAAGGGGAAAGTCTTTGATAGGTAAGCCATAAAATCATTAGGTGACCATAGTTATAAGCTTGAATATCGTGATGAAAAACATGTGGGCCTTTGCCTTATGTTACTAGTGACCCTTTGATTAGGGTCTCAAGGTTGGTTGGTTGTTATGATAGGAAGAAATACTATTCTTAGGAGATAACTCTAGATGCAAGAGATTTAGTCAAGATAGGCTTGAACATGAGGAAAACGGATAGTTAGACTCAGACCCTAGTATCTATATGTGCCCTGGTGAGAATTTTAGTTGCAAGTGGTAAGTGTGGTATTTAGAAGAGGATAGTTTTCATGTATGTCCACTTCTCTCAGTTTTATGCTCTTTTCAGCTAACTACGGTTTCTAAGAATGTGTTCGTTCTTTATGAGTTACAGCTAAGTCCCTACTCCCACTCCAGACCATTTATCAAGTTAGGTATAAAGTTTCATATCCTATCGATATTTTTATACTCTCAGTATGCATATAGGTCTCATGAATCCATCTCAATTCATATTTCAGTCAGAAATTAGTTACCATGTCAGTACTCCAGCTTTTAGGACTCAGTTAGTGGGATTGCATCTCTTTCCCTACTACCTCAGCCTAGTTAGTCTTCATTCGCAGAAGAATGATCCCAAGGGGGAGATATTATAACACCCCACAAATCCTAAGTTAAAACCCAAACCTTTTTCATGAGTGTAATGATCATTTTCCTAGTGTGTTGAGTGCTTTAGGTGCGCATCATGTTCATAAAAAACTCCCATAATCAAGTTAAGTTGAAAGCACCTCAACCAAATGGGTTTTCTTGTAAGATTAAAAGTAGGGTCAACTTTAATTGACTATTCCTCCTAGAATATAAAGAGTTAGCTGGCCTAGTACCTACTAAATTAAATATTTTTGAGTCTTCTTTGTAAATCCACCAACCGCGCATTAATCCAAGTTCGGAGTAAAAAGTTATGGGTATTTTACCGCAGCACTATCAGTGACTACGGACTGGATGACGAACCGTGAAACAAAACCACGGTCCGTACTGTGACTCGTGATTTCAGACATGAACCATAAAATTTTCAACTTCAAAACCACTGGTTGGTTCACGGCCCATAGACCAAAACCACGATCCATAGAGTGAAACGTGGTTTGTCAAAATCCAGCTTTTCTTCCCTAGATTCCACGAGTGACTTGACGGGTCGTCATTTTGAATGAAGGTCCATACTATAACTCATGGAATCACCTTCAGGGAGGTACCAAGTCCTCCAAATTCCATGAGTGAGTTGACGACCCGTCAACCTATTCCACAACCCATCATTCCACCAGTAATCTCTGAGGATCAAAGGATCCTCATATCCTAAAGTCGGAACCATGAGTCACAGGATGGTCCGTCGTCCTGAATCACGGACCATAGAGTTACTCGTGGTGTTGAGTTCTAGTAGACCCCAGAAGTGGAATTTGAAACCACGAATTAGTTGAGCTTTAGGATGAAGGACCGTGGACTGATTTGTGGTCTCAGAAGCCGACCTTTTCCAGCTTTTTCCTAATTAATTTCTAGGGGTATTTTTATAATTTTCCACCTATTTAACTCCTAAGTGAGGTCATTTTAAGCCTATTTAGGAAGGTTTTATTCCCACTTAGCCTAAGTTTTCTCCCATTCTTTCAATCAAGTTCCATAAGAAGCAAAAGGGTTCCATCCTCTCAAGCTTCAAGTTAGGGTTTCAAGCTCCATAACAAGGGATTCACTCCAAGTCTCCTTTCTTCTCAAATTCTTAGTGGGCTAGCTTCAAATAAGGTATTTGGGTATTCAATAAGGGAATTTCTGCACCCTTATGCCCAAAACCCCAATCTTCTAAATTGATTTTATGAATCTGTAAATTAGGGTTCTTACCCAATTCTCATGGGTTCTTCTATAAATTGATTCCTCATGATTCTTCTATGAATTCTAACTATAAATTGCCTGATTTTGCATGGATATTTATAGATGGTTTCCTATTCATGATTTGAAGACTAACTCTTGTCCAATTTGTAAAATTGTTATGAAATCAGTTTACTAGCATCAATTCGTGGTTTCTCATCTTTTACCCATGATCCATATAAGATTCCTTAAGTATTTTCAAAAGCCCATGCATTGAGAATGATTTCTAGCATGACTTCATCCTATGATATGTTTTCAAGAAAAAACCCTATTTTTGATATCTACAAAGCTATGCAAGTGTTGAATAAGTTTTTCCATGATTTTTTTACAAGAAAGATGAATAAGGCATATTTTCAAATACATGATTTTTAGCATATGATTTATTATATGATAAGGAGCTTAGGCTCATAGCAGTATATTCATGATTTGTATGACATCCCGATGTTCCATTAATATTCATGAACTATTTTCCAAACCAAGGTTTGTGAGTTGTGTGATGATCCGGGTTTGCTAATACAATTATGATTATAAGTAAGATTTGGCATCTAGATATGTCACATTTATGTGAGCTATATGCATATGTTTTTGGAGTAGCATTTAGCACCGAGTTTGACGGTGCCACCATAGCTGCCCTCTGTGGCTTATGACAAGATCCTAATAGATATGGTTCTAACCTTGGCCGATTAGGATAAATTTTTTCGATGTGGGTGTATGACACTGGACTCCATGTAGCTCATCATGGTTTATTTCGGTTAAGAGAAACTCCCGTATGAAGGTTTTAAGTATTAACTTATTTTATTTCATGCTTTAAGTTCAGCTTTTGATATTTACTTATGATTTCTTCTATTTATGAATGAACTCAGTTTTAAGCATGCTTTCAAGTATATTTTATCATGACTCATACATATCTCATATACTCAGTACATTCCATAGTACTGACCGCATACTTCTTTGTGTTGCATCCTATTATGATGTAGATCATGTAACCCGCTCCCAGATCCGTGGCTAGTAGATCAGCAGCACATCCATCCAGCTTGGTGAGTCCTCCTCATTTGAGGACTTGGAGTTTAGCTTCATTCTAGACTACTAGTTCTTTCACTCAGTACTTTAGTATTTAGAGTTAGCTGGGGGCTTGTCCCAATAACTCACCAGTAGTAGAGGCTTTCATACATAGAGTCAGATATTCAGCTTAATTCAGATTGTCATTTTTAGACTTATATTTAATAAACAGATTAAGTTGCTCATTAATTTTGTTAAGCTTCCGTTCTTATCTTTTGTTCAATTTTTAAGTCATGCTAATGCCAGAGGGTTATCTTGAGATCACTTGTGATCTTGGGTCTCTTGTTACATCTAGGGGTAGGCTCAGGGAGTGACAAAAGTACAACATGAATCTTATCTTAGAATTTTTGAGTGTTACAATATTTCCCTCTTGGGATCATTCACCCTTGAATTAAGACTAACAAAGCTGAGTTTGGAGTGAAAGAGCTACAACGCCTAACAATTAAGTTCTAACTAAAGTATAACTGAACAAAATTCACAATACATGAATGCATACTAGGATCATGAGAATAAATGATGGGAAATACTAAAGAGGAAACTGAGGGTACTGAAAAGGAACTATCACCTCAAGCTGAAACTTAATCGGAAGGGAAGAGGTGAGGGTACTTAGTTATCATAGCTAATTCTGCTTCCCAAGTATCTCCCTCAACTGACTGGTTCCTCCAAAGGACTTTCACTGAAGCGACTTCCTTATTCTTCAAGTGACGAACCTGATGGTCAAGAATCTCAACTGGAACCTCTTCATAAGAGAGACTATCCTTCACACCCATACTCTCTAATGGCACAACTAAGGTTGGATCATTAATTCTCTTCTTCAACAAGGATATATGAAAGACTGGGTGCACCGATGCTAACTCTACGGGCAACTAACTCGTAAGCCCCCTTGCTAGCTCTCCTCAAAATTCTGTAGGTACCAACATATTTGGGACTAAGCTTCTCCTTCTTACCAAATTGCATCACTCGTTTCATAGAGGACACCTTTAGAAACACCTAATCATCAATTTCAAACTCTAAGTCCCTTCTCCTCACATCTGCATAAGATTTTTGATGACTTTGAGCAACGTTCAATCTCTCCCTAATGAGCTGTACATTTTCCATAGTCTCATGAATTAAATCTGGTCATATCTATCACAACCCAACTATCAGGCCGTGTGGGCACCTACTCTGAATCACCTAGATAGGAGAATCCTTACTGCTCGATTTAAAATAGGCAATGCGGAAGTAAATAGGAACATAAAAATTTGCCTTAAATATTTAAAAATAGTTACAAAACTTTGAGTACAATGATATCTTTTACACAATACAATGAAAAATACTCTCGAGGAACTAGTCTAAATAGGTATAAGACCTTCAAAGAGAATACAAAGCAAAACAAGCCCACCATAGGAAAGAAAGGAGTAAAACCTGTCACAGATCACCATCATCTTTACCTAGGAAACACCACTAATCCTACAACTAGACTATACCAAATGACATAGGAAAAGTAGTATCAGTACAAATAACACGTATTGGTAGGCATCATCGGTCGACCCGAATCCACCATATAATATCATTTAAATATTCAGAAAAAAACATACAACTTGAAAGTTATATAGTCTAGGTCCTTTATCAACAACCCTTACTACCCAAGTATAATACCCATGAACTTATACACTTTATCCCAATCTTTCTTACCTCATTCTGCTGCCAACTCCATAATTAGAAGCCATTCCACCCTTCTATCCTAGTCATAACCTGACCCCTATATGACTAAGACTTCCCAAGACTACCCATCTTGCCAAACACTAGAAATACCTTATTGGTTCCAATCCTGAAATCAAATTTGCTAAGAATCCCTATTAGCCGGTCCGTCACTCTGACTTAAGATCCTATGTAAACAACCCTTGCCCTTGACTCTTAGATAATTTAATGGACAACCTGCAAAACTCTCATTTATCACCCTGACCCAACCATCCTACCAGACATATCTCAGGCCACATTGATAGACATGTACAGTCTAATTCAGTGAATATGAGCAAGACTTTCAGTCATCAACATGACAACCAAGTCAAGACCATGACTAACAATACTCAACCAAGTCAATAACTATGACTCTACAACAATAAGTTATATCCTACTATACAAGTAGACAGACCACCTATAACTATGTCACAACTTACAAGTAACCCGAACCACCCAAAGATCCCTAGGACATAGTCTATAGTGTTTAACATGCATTTCCGGTCTACATATGAACCATCCCAGCATTATAACACACCAACTTGTCCACTCATGGACCAACATGTAATAAATACACAACAATAAATAAACCTAATTCACTCATGGAACCAACAAACAGAAGAACAATCAATTATGTACCAAGCATGGTACCCGAGCCAACCATAATAGAACATGTACCATACATGGTACCCAAGCCAACTGATAGATATCCCATACCAGGTATGGTACTTGAGCGAACTGATAAGTCTGTATCAAGTATGGTTGTCACGCCCCGAGGGTACCCCCTAGACGTAACACGGGACTTGGGACTATAAGTGCCCCAAGCTAACCCTTGGTCATAGCATTCTCAAGCATAACAAAAGATAAGCAGGAGCATAATAGGTAAATCCGGAATCACATAAATGGATAATCAAGTAATATAGGAATACAAAATCTAGAAAGAGACTCAAAAGTTGTCTATGTCTGAAAAGCCTCTACTCATGACATAAAGAGTTGCTAGGACAAGACCCTAGCTAACTCGAAGTGCAGAAAATACAATAGCTAACACTGACTAAGAACATAACTAGTCCTCGATCTAAGAGGACTCACCAATAACTGACAGAAAGTGACCTAGAAGCTCTAGCCACGGGTCTGAGAAGGGGCACCTGAATGTGCATCATCAAAGGATGCAGCACAAGATATGCATCAGTACTATGGAATATACCGACTATATGAGGTACGCATGAACATGAAAAAACATGCTAAGTATGCTTCAATAATTGAAATCATGCTTTAAAGGTAAAACTGGATGCAAATGACTCTATGAACTACCACAAGATGAAAACATGATCATAAACAAGGAGCCTGAAATCTGAATAAGAGTCAAATACATTTTAATGCATAAATGGTTTCTGTGGGAGGTTATCTAACCGGCATAGACCATGTGAGCTATGTGGAATCCGATGTATACGCCCCATCAAGAGGACGTAATATACCTTGCCAGGGTATAAAGGCATGACTGTGGCGTGATCTTTAAATCTGATGCCCAACTGAGGGGACTTATAATCCTATGGGGGCACGTAATTTTGCGACTAAGGGTAATCTCACCCTATCAAAATCGGGGCTAAATACTACTCCCAAAACATACATATAGCTCATATAATACTGGGGCATATCTGATGCCAAAACTGATCATAACTGAAGACATATCTGATCTCAAAACTGTTTGAAAAGCAATAAGACATATCTGATATCATGCAATTCAAATTCATACTTTAAAGACTTAGCAAAACTATAATTCAAATCATGCTTTACCTTTCTAATTTTATACTTGAAGAATTAAGCATGCAATTTCATAAACACAAGAAAGGTCATGATATCTAATCATGTCAAAATTCTCTTGAAAATATGCAATTCAATGGGACCATGCTATAAAGCAACTTTAATTCTTGGGATTTTAAAACCAATGGGGGAATTATGATCAAATCAAAATTAAGCTATAAGAAGCCATGAACTTAAGCATAGAAACTGATTTCATAAGTTTTCCCCAATTTAGATCAAAACCCTAATTTCATAAGTTCATGAATCACTTTTAGAATTAGGGGTTTTAGGCACAAGGGTGAAAGGAACCCATTGTTGAATACCCACATACCTTGATTGAAGCTAACCCACTTGAATTGAAAAGACTTAGGAGACTTGAACTTGGAGCTTGAGACTTGGAACATGGAGAAGAACTTTTCCTTTTTAGGAGAAGAATGAAGTAATGAGAAGGAGCTTAGGCTAATGAGGGTGAAAACCCTACTTGAAATAGTTAAAATGACATCATTTAGGAGTTAAAAGGATGGGTAATGACAAAAATTCCCCTAGGACTTAAATAAGAAATTGCAGGAAAAAGGGCCGCCTCACGGGCTACCCGACGGGAATCGTGCCCATGATGGCCCATCGGCCAAGGCGTCATGCAAACTTGCCTGAGGAGTAGGCTGTTGGAGGGTCCTGATGGCTGACTCCCACGAGCCATGGCAGCAGTGACGCCTGTGGCGTAGCCCATCGATCACGCTTAGCTGGGAAGGGAGGGGTTCTGGAGGTTTCTGACGGTGGGTTCCCATGGGATGTCGTACCTAAGATGCCTGTTGTGACCACCATCGACTGGGGAGGAATAGGGGGAAAAGAATTGCTGGGGAATCTTGATGGCGAGTTTTCATGGGCCGTCGTACCTGCGACGCCCGTCGTGACCGCCCGTCGGGCTGAGGCAAACTAGGTAACATCTCACTGTTTGGTTCCCATGGGGCACCGCATGGGCCTTCTGAGCTATGACACCTGTGGCACTGCCCGTGGTGACCTACAGTTGCAGAAAATACAGAAACTCACTTGATTCAGCATTCAATAGCTAGTTCGGATTTATGAGGTGTTACAATCGTACCCGAGCTAATTGAAGAATCACAGATATCACACAATCACAACCACAATGAATACAAACCACACTTGTAAAATCAACAAGCATTTAAGACAAGTTCATTGCATGAGATTTACAACTAGATATCATTTAGCATTCATTCCCTTATTCCCTAAATATGTATTGTACAAGTAATACTAACGAAATATTTAACATGCACACACAACGTAATTTGGGTCACAAGTTAACCATAACCTACTAAAATACTATGGTTCATCACCCTAGCTTAGACGGTCCTTCCTAGACAGATTCTCAGCTCATTCAATTAGGATATAATACATATATCTCAATACTGGACTTATTTAGGAGTAAACATATATCCCTAGGAAATCTTTTCTCTAATTGCACCAACTCAGTACCTTCCCTGTTCATCCCCTTTCCCTCATTCATACAAATCCTGGGAATCTGCTATAGCCAAGCAACCCCCTTTTTACACATAATCATTACTAGTTCCATGAACCCACTAACAATCTGATTTCTCTAGGATTTAGAATCCTAACATCAACAATAAATCAATATTGGGATCACATTGCTCATAGTAGGATAATTCCACCCCAACCAACAAGATAAAATAATATTTGTATTCCTCCAAACTTTGTACCCGAAGGCCTAGGCATGAAATCTCCTGTCATTCTACACCATATTATGCCTTTGGAAATAGGTCTAAGCTGCTCAGTCGACCTTACCTACCTGGATGCCAAGAAACTACTTCATGAGTCTGAACACGAACTTTTGGCTCTATGGAGGTGAATCCTAATGGTAAGTAGACCTGGAATCCATGGGTTTTACCCCATCTGAGTGAGAATCCTTCCTCTCCATTACTCCCAAGCTTTGGAGCAGCCTAGGAAGGTTTTTGGAATAACCCTCATCCGTTTTGTAACTGAGGATGAGAAGTCAAATATAAAATCTGCATTCTCTGGCTACTGGTTCTGTCGACCCGCTATAGTGGCCTGTTGACCGCTATAACAGTGAAGCTATTGAAAAAAAAAATTCCTCTATCTCGAGAGCGTATATCCGCAGTTCCCATTAATCGTAATGAGGTACCTCTTAATAATGACTGAGCAGGTCAATGCAATAGATACCAATGTACCCATCATTCATCGCCGAATAATTTCCTAACTGAAAGGCAGGAACGATCTAGCTTCCGAACCTTAATGTCCTACGTGAATCACCAAACTTCATACCATTTGGTGTACCCAACTCGATCGATAATTAATTTGATCCCGCTTTGCCGGGAAATCCCTTCCTTTGAGTGCCCAAGAAATCTGGTGTCTCATCAATATACTAGAGCGAAAGAACTTTAACAACACAAAAAACTAACCGTCTTATCTTGAAATAGTTTAGGTCCCGCTATAGCAGGATTTATTCTGGCATAACGACACTGCTATAGCAGCTAACCTCCCGTTATAGCGGGTGACAACAGTTAAAAGAGGTGAGAAATGGGTTTCTCGTTTGTTCTCCTCTGGTTTCACTCGAAAACCCCACTCTTCACCCGATAACTTTGCTCTCGACGTCGTAAAATAAGTTAATAATCGTAACACTTTACTTTTCCTACTTTATTGCACAAATATTGATCATTTTATGCTTGAATTTGTTGAATAGAATAGATATTGGGTTGGTTTTTGAATTTTGAATTTTTGTTTTTGATTTATTCGAATCCTCGAATCATGGATGCTTCCCTTATGTTTAAAATACTCCCATAGCATTGTGGGCGTAAGAATTATGGGGTTTAAGGCCAAAAATAGGTTCAAAATGGTAGGGAATGTGAAGGGTTATTCTTGTTTGAGAAATGTTGATTTGGGCAATTTTTAGGAGTTATAATGCTCAGTTTTTTGCATGAAATATTAGTAGAGTACTCTGGGAACACTGATATGAACTTAGATTGCTAAAAAGGGAGTTTTGGATCAAAAGGCACCATTGTTGCACCTCTTGAAAATCTGAAATGACGAAGGCCTCTATAGCGGCCTTGATCCGCTATAGTGACGCTGCTATAGCGGATAAATTCCCTCTATAAAACCATTACCATTGCGGGAGACTGTCCACTATAGCGGGAGGACACAAGCAATAGCCTCCCAGTCAGGCCAAGAATTAGACTTTTCTCCGAAACTTATTTCCTTAGAACTTTATGAGTCCTAACTCACCCATCTTGTTAATCATGCAGACGTAACACTCAATAGATGCCAATCAAGAACACATTCCAACTTACAAGAGGTTCCCCGATGATGCTAGTCAATAAATATTTCTTGACTACCGGAGGACTGGTTTATGCTATGAGAGGGGTTTCAACATGAGAGGGATGAAAGAGTAGGAAAATGAATTCTATAGGCGGCTCCATGATTTTGGATGGGATCCATTAGTGAAGGCTCTCCCTTCCAGGGTCTCGGGTTGGGTGAGGGAGTTCTATGCCATTCTCCCAATCGTGCTTTGGGACGACCCAAACCCCATCATTCGCATTTGAGGGAGGGATGTCCCCGTGGATGTTTGGACCATTAATGAGGTACTTGGAATGCCAAATGTTTACAATGTTGCATATGATGCCAAGCTCTAGGGATAGACATGAAATAGTTGATGGACACGCTGATAAAGGAGGAGTTCAGGGACAAGGTCTACTGGCCCAGTATCGAGGGCGTCATGATCACTTATTTCACAATTGATCCTAGGAGGTGGCTGAACTTGGTGTCTCAGAGGATTTTTCCATTGGGAAACCTCACTAATGTGACCTATCCTTGAGCTTTGGTGATGTCCTATGCCATATAGGGCATTCAACTGAATGTAGGGGCATAGATTATGTTGGAGTGGTGAGACTTCTACCGGGGCACCAAGAAGGGCCCTTTTCTTCCCGATCTAGTCTCTGCACTGTACAGGCGAGTTGGGGTGCCTATGGAGGGTACCAACAAGGATCTAGAGATAAATTCCCCCTTTCACCCCCTTCTGGTGAAGGTGATCACTTCCAAGGGAAAGAAGAGGCAGGTGGGTAGGGCCGATAGTAGCCGATCTGCAGAGAAAGAGAATGATGATGATGACCCTGCCCCTCCCTCCCAGTCCCATCCCCTAATCCCTAGCAGCTGCTTGGAGGCGGACTTGGCCTCGGTTAGGAGATTCATGGAGAATTCCCCTACCAGAGCCACAACCCCACATCCCCCTGACCAGGACTATGTAGCGCTCCGGAGAGAGCTTGATTAGGGGAAGAGAAAGAGGCGCTCCTGGGACCGCATGCTCACACAGATATGGAAGACCATAAAGGTCATGCTCAGCTGTGCGGTCCCTGATTAGGAGCTCCATTAATCGGAGCCAGAGGATTTGCAGGAGTTCCCTTTCTCGAGCAACACTGAGGCAGAGGACTCTGCCTCCGTAACCCCTGATGGTGATGAGGTATCCGGCTAGGACCTCCCCCCTCTTTTTTACATATATACACTTTTACTATTTTTGGTTTGCCTTTGTTTGGGGCATGTACAAGACATTATTCTCTCCTTCTTTTTTCCCTTTTATTATCACACATTAATGCTTGTTTCAACAATATTAATCTAATATGCATGTTAAATTAGTTCAATGTACGATTTCCCTGCCTTACACAGTAATTTGCAGCTTAACTATCGATTTAAAACATCCGAGGTATAAAAGCAAAACAAGGTAATTATTGGTTCAACGAACCCACCCACAATCTAATTTACTTATGATTTAGAATCCTAATATCAATAGTAAATCAATATTGGGATCACATTTCTCATAACAGGTAGTTCCACCCCAACCAACAAGATAAAACAATTTGCTTATTCCTCCAGACTCCGTGCCTGAAGGCCTAAGCATGAAATCTCTCATCATTCTACACCATATTATGGTTTTGGAAATAGGTCTAAACTACTCAGTTAACCTAGCCTACTTGAATGCCAAGTAGCCACTTCAGGAGTCTGAACACAAACGTTTGGCTTCGTGGAGGCAAATCTTGAAGGTAAGTAGTCCTAGAATTCATGGGTTTTACCCCATCCGAGTGGGAATCCTTCCTCTCCATTTCTCCCAAGCTTTGGAGTAGCCTAGGAGTATTTTGGAAACAACCCTTGTCCTTTTTGCAACTGAGGAGGAGGAGTCCAATATAAAATCTGCGTCTACTGGTTCTGTCATCCTACTATAGCGGCTTGTTGACCGCTAAGCAGTGGCACTATAGTGGAAATATTCCCGCTATAACGGGATGACGTTAGCCCGAGCAAAATTTCAAATTTTAAGATTTTTGTTGTGCAGCCCTAAATCGAGAGCGTATTTTTGTAGTTCCTGTAGATTGCAATAAGGTGCCTGATAATGCTCAAAAGAACTCTCTAATAGGAGGTGGCAGCGATTGTCAGAGCAAAATAAATTTATATTCTCGATGAGTGTCGGGGTCGATCATAAAGAAAATGATTGTGGTGATTCACCTAAAAGATCATAAAGTAATGTTCACCAAGAGAGTAATTGCTCAAATAACGTGAAAATAAAGATTGGGGTAATTAGAATGGGAAAATTATGTAGCAAGTTAATTTTAACTCTTGAGAGAAATAAACGCGAAGATTGTAGTCAACAAGTTGGAAGATTAGGGGTATGCTTCCGATGGGATTCTACAATGTATTAGGGTACCTGAGTAATTATGCAAATTCTCGATTCATGATATGGCTAACGTTGGTTTTAGTGGTATTTGGTAATCTTCAATCTCCCAAATATAAATCCTATGATCTTTATTCAAGCATCATAGTTTTGACATAAACCAGCCAACTCAATAGCTTGGGCAAATCATACTATTTCTAGCTTAGATTCTTAGATGAGAATTTCTGGTGATTAAACTATTTCTAGCCTCAATCTAAGGTGGAAATCTCAAATCCCCACTATCAAATTCCTATTCGAATTACGAACTCCTCTTTCAAGCAAGCACATAATTAAGAAAACACAATCAATGTTTGGAATCATCAATTTTAGGATTAAAACTTGAGGAATTCAATAGACCCATATCAGTTCATCAATAATAAGCACAATTAAACAAGACCCATACCCAAATTCAAATACCCATCTTATGCACACCCCTACACAAGGAAATTAGCCACTCACGCTAAGAAAATACACAGCTATACCAATTGGGTAACTCATAATTCCTTTCATAAATAAGCAAATATCTAATATCCAAGCCTAAATCTTACAAAAATGGTGAATTAGGTGAAGAATATGAAGAGAGCCAAAAGTACACTCTTACTATCTTACTTGGGAATTGAGAAAGTAAAAAAAAAGTCTTATATGAGGTACATACCCAAAATTGGGTTTTAGAACCTTCCCAATGCGTCACATGAAAAGGGACAAAAATACCCTTTGGGCGTGGTGCGATGCGACATGCGGTTGCACCACATGTTATGTATATTGCATACCCCTTGTCAGGCAACCAGTGACTTCAGCTACATCAGCAGTGTTGTGTGAAGGGAGGTGCAGACCACATGTTGTATTGTACAAATCGCACGACGGCCGTACCTCAAGGCAGATTCTTCCTTGTTTTTGTTCATCTTCACACTTCAACTCTTTTTAGCTCTTTTGGATTCAATTCCTTTTTTTTTGAACTTTTGATCAAGAGTACGTACATTTTCATCAATAAAGGTCATAAGTACCTCTAATTATAATTAAAACATGGCAATAATTTATGAATAAAAACTCAATAAGTTAGTAGATAACCAATTTATCAAACGCCCAAACTTGAACTATTGCTTGTCCTCAATCAAAATAATCACAAAGTAAGGAATGAATTATGATCTAAAACACAATAGGGTGTACACAAGATTAATCTAAAATCTAAAAACTAAGAAAACTACAAGCAAAAGACTCAAACAAAAATACTCAACTACGATGCTCATCTCAATTTTGACCACCATATTCTCAAGCAAGTGCTCATTTCAAAACATCAATTCAAAAGTACTTCATTTCTCATTCAAAAGCAAGGGAATTTGTCATTTCAAAACAAAATGTTCAAGCTTCTCAAGTCATTAGCATGAACCCTCAAGGGTTGCCTCGAGATTCACCACACAAGTCGTATCATTCATTCCTCTCAATTGAAATATAGACTCCATCATTAATTTCAAGTATGCGATGCCACTCACCACAAGAGAGAATCTCACTCACAATCATGAAATTCACAATAACAAAGGATTATAAGAGGACCAAAGAGACTATCACACTCTCAAGGAAGTTCGAATGCATATGCATTGAATCATAGGCTTTCCCTTTATATAGTTCACCACTAATGTAGAGTTTCCAAGATCAGAATCACTAAGGAGTTGTGGGTTACGAATATTAGCTAGAGTTAAGGTGAGGATAACATTTGGCTTAAGTGACTAAACCTCCCTAACACTCTTTATGATTATTCAAAACACCGCTCATATTTTCAAATAATAACTTCACCTTATTTCTCCCTCTCACAACCCAAGGTTTCCCTTCAACTTGATCATTCAACTTCCTTATATCAACTTTACTTGGTATCACCAATTCCTTCTTTTTTTCATTTTGTTCATTCATTGGACAATTTGAAGCAATATTCGATTTAAGGCTATGGTTCTACCTTGCATTGAAACACATCCTTTTCTTCTCCGCATTGGTGCATGCACCCCCAAACTTAGACTTTTGCCTATGTTATCATTTAAATTCCCCCCAAAATTATGCTTTTAGCCTATATTTCACTTCGAGCCATTAGGGAGAATAAGTGTCAAAATCGAGGTTCCAAATAGGGTCAAGGTTTCAAACATGGTATTGAAGAAAGGTCACAAGCTCAAAGGGGCTTACTAGGGTCGATGTACAAGGAAGACAATTTGGGTGAAGTAACTATTCAAAAAGGGCCAAAGGTCATTTTCCAAGCTCGGTTGCATCTAGGATTTTGCCTTAAATAACATTCCTGGCAAGTTCTAGACAAAACATGCACATAAGAAGGAAGTATAGCCTCGCCACACAAGGAATCACATCACAAGATCTTCACAATTAGTCTTACAATTAATTGGGACAAATGAATTTTGACAAGCTATTCCAAGTTCTTTTACACACTCGTTTGTAAATCTTTCAAGCCAAACAGGGAGTGTGCAAGTCATGACAAGAGAATTCTTTACTCAAAATCATTTTCCCTCTTTCCTTCAATTCGCCAAAAATTTCTTGCCAAGAAAAGTTTTCAGTGGGTCTATTTTGAGACAAGCAATACACGGACTCAATTTTAAACTAAAACATGATATTTTCCCTTAAGAAAGTCGACTCTCAATCTATCATAGGGAAACACCAACTTGGTTTGACACAAAAAAATAAAAGAAAATAATTTTCTCCTTGAGAAAGAACCGTGGTATGAAGAAAAACTTTGGAGTTTATTCACTACTCTACTATTAACAAGGCAATAAAAAATAAAAGCACTCATGAATCATTTAAACTCAAGCCTCGACCTAGGCGCTAAGCGGATTTTCAAGGCATGGGTAGTGAAATAATAGATTGTTTAGGACCAACCCAACGTTCAGAATTCACATTCAACATCAATATGATAGATCAAGCCTGGCAAGGGAATAATTTAAGAACACAATAGCCACAAATAATGAATACATAGGTATGCTCCAGTGGCTTAAATACCATTTACGCCCCCTAAATTAAATGAAAGCATTGCCCTCAATGCGCAAGAAATATACAAAAGGATGAAATACAAGGACTCCCTGATGGATTTAATGCTAATGTCAATGCCTGCATAAATAAACATGGAAATGGGTCCTTGATGTAAGCATGTGTTGGATTGATCTGAAAGCCTTTCAGTGGAGGAATATAGGGGTCCTATCTAACTTGAAGGGGACCAAGAGAGTCAACAACTTCACATCTATAATCAAGTGTCATCAACTGATGATAGGAAAGAAATGGGGCTCTTTAACTGGGTGTCGATCGAGGATCTTGGGCTGGCACATGAGGTAGGGGTTGCACTTGCATAGGTGGCTCTGGTGGTCACATAGCATCTTCAAATAGCAGGGCTACCTGTTGGATTTTGAGTGTGGATGAACTCGTCGGTGGGATTTCATCCACCCACCTATCATCTGGTGGACTTCTAGACCTTCGAGGTGAGGCAGAGTCTGGAGCCGGTAAATTAAGGTCCAAGTGGGAGGTTTTTGGTGTATATTGAGGGAATCTTTGTCGGAGTGCTCCAATATCCTTTACCACTATGTCGACTCTGGCACACAAGTTATACACATTAGCCTATACTAGTTTAACAGCTGACTTAATTGCAGATTGAATCATGCCTGGGATTTCTTTGGCCAACTTTTGTAACCGTTCCTCATTGCGGTGAACAAGCTTAGAAAATTTAAGTAACCCACTTGAAGCATTATCGACTGGAGGAACTATATGGGAGGTGTATTGAACAACATGATGAGGGTATGAAACATCCACATAATCATGAGCAACATTCTCGGTTTGTAAAGTGCCTACCATGGCACTTGGGTTCTGAGCAAGGTCCATTTTCTTGACATGTGGAGTATATTTGTCTTGCTTTGTGTCCAAGAAAACCATGCCAGTAGTTTGGAGAGTTTTGTCCAAGGATCGGAATACAGGGCGTCATGCCCATAGGCATAGATGACAAAATAAAACAGGGAATGCGAAAGAAGTGGAATCCTGTTTAGCTCTTCTTTTGAATTGTTTGGCAATAATCTCCCCCTCATTGATACGTATGTTGGACATGATACATACAATGAGAATAGATACCTCTATGGTCACCTTGGTGGTGTGATGAGTTGGTATCAACCTTGTGCATACAAAATCTAACCACAACCGGGCTTCAAACTTGAGGTTCGCTCGAGAGATGGGCCCCTTTCAGATTGGCCAAAAAGGTTCTCCTTTGGCAATTATACTCACCACAAAAGCATATTGATCAGCTTTAGTAGCTAATAATTTAGTGAACTTCATTGATGTTCTCGGTGCATCATCCCATCCTATTGCATTAATAGCCTATGGAGTAATATCAACCTCTTCAACCCTCACTAAAACTGATTGTAAGCATGGCATTTTCTTATTGGACCTCTATGCTGGAGGATGTATTGTCTAGCCCTATAGAAAGCATAGAACTCCTGTACCAACTCAGGGAAATAAGGAACAGAAGTGTTAACAAATCGTCCCCAGAATCTCCTATGGAATTGCTCCTCTATATTTGTAAAGTCCTCTATGAAGGTATCTATATTAAACCCTGCCTTCTCCAAGAAGGAGTGTTTTTCACGAAAACTAATGTAATAGGCCTCCATCCCTTCAAGGCCAAATCTAATTGCTGCCTCTGATGATCCCATATTTGGCACCGAAGGACCAGGATTTTCAGAAGCTGAGGTTTGATCAGTGGCATGACTTTTTGTATGACACAAATAAAAAGAAGGCATGTTCCTGCAAAACAATGTTAGTGCTAGGTCCATGCACGACATTCATAGGATCAGCAAACTATTATTTTTGTAATTTTCTAGGGTAATGGAAGAACAAAATGCTACCAGAAGTTAACAAACGAAAAAGAAATGGAATGCAAAAGAGAAGAAGAACAAATCATGTGACTGATGGCCAGTGCGATTCATGTGCAGACTGCACTTGGAGAAGTGCGTGTCGTGCAGGCTATCAAAAACCTGAGTGGATTCTGCTTTAGGGTGCAAAGGGCTTTGCAATTCGCACCATCCAATGTGTGTTTCATACAGGACTATGCCTCTCAAGTCAGTGAATTGTTAGCATATTCTAGAAATGTGCAGAGCCTTGTGCATTTCGCATATGGAGATCTATTGGTCGCATGCAAAACACACAAGAAAATAGTCGAAAATTATCAATTCCTTATTTTCCTATGTGTTTCGTATGTGACTCGCAAAGCAACACCTGTGGAATGCAAGGGCCTAGGCCACAACACCAATTTCCAATAGGGCTTACACATGTATACACCAAAACCAAATCATCCAGGTACTAAGACTTCCCTAGAATCATTCAAACTCAAAAATAGGCTCAATGAATTCCCTTAAGAAGGACGTTACCCCATCTATCATCGGGAACATCAAACCTTCATAAAGCATATAGGCACATTGATCACATAAGAATTCACTCCACTAAACCAAAGAACTCACCAGATAATCATATACAATTAAAATAACAAACTGGCGTAGTGGTACAATAATATCAATCCAAATCAACATAATTCAACAGAAAACCTTGTGAAGATGATGATTTGTCCTTAAGACTGATGTCACCCAATCTATCATAGGGCCAAACCATATATCAACTCAAGTGGGTTACTCAGACTTCACCCCAAACACAAAAATCAGGGCTAAAAGTTTAAAGCAAAGCCAAGCATTATCATCACAACAAGTTCTACCAATTTTATCACAAGAAAAATCAACAACATACCAAAAATTTTTAGATCTCACCCACAACAAACATGGAAGAATAAACTAGCATGCTTCACAATATTAGTTCCCAATCTACTTAAACTTATCGACTTAACATCGGGGAACTTACCACAAGTGGAGAAGAGGAAGGAAAATGCAAAAATTTAAGCTTTTGGAGTGCTAACAATAGTGACCCACTAATTTCTACCAGAGATAGACGGTGGTGATTGGGCAGTGCAGTATCGGTGATGAAGTTTGGTTGAATAGGAGAAGATTTTCGGAGAGTTGAGGGTATTTAGAGGATTTGAGAGAGATTCGTGGAGGTTTTGTGTGGGCTATGGGAGAAAATAAGTAGGGGTGATGATTTAAAAAAGTGAAAAAAAAGGAAAGATCAGCGGGTCAATCTCCGGGTTGTGTCGGTCAATATATAGGTCAACAAAAATTTAAAAACTTACTTGGATGCACCGCGATGTGTGATTTGCACAAGCCATTATGTGGCTCGCACACCACTTCACACCACCCTATTTTCACCAAAAAGTTGTTCAACTTTCTGACTCAGGGTGCGATGGAGGTGCGACATGCACAACGGGATGTGCGACTCGTACAACCCATCACACATCACCTCTAATTTCTAATTTTCTTCCCAGTCTTCTGGTTTGGGATACGTTACACCATGAGATACGCACAATAGCTTGTGTAGACCGCACGACCTTCCGCACATGCCTTCTTGGCTTGTTTTTCCACTTAGTCATTTTTCCACTCCATGCATTCCTAAAACACACCAAAAACAACAAAAGTTAACAAAAATAAAAAGTAAAAACACTTAGGTTGCCTCCCAAAAAGTGCTTGATTTTACATCATGGCTCGAGATAGTACCTCACCTATTAATCATTGTCTGGGAGTATGACAATCTAATTTGGTTGAATCTAATTTGGTTGGCCTCATCCCAAGTAAGGGAGTTTCTCCTTCAGAATATTTATCATCTCATCTGGTTTCCAAGTAGGCAACATCATAGGTTCCGGTACTTCTTTCCCCTCACACTCACTAAGGGCTTCAACCAAAATACCTTCAGTGTTAATCACCGACACAACTCAAAATTCATCTGGTGGCTTGGTAGGTTGGCACACATTAAATGTTACCTCTTCGCTTCGCATACAAAATTTAAGTTCTCCAAGCTCTACATCAACAAGAGCTCTACCAATTTCCAATAATGGTTGCCCCAATATGATGGGCACCTCAAGATCAACATCACAGTCTAAAATAACAAAGTCGGCGGGTAGAATGAACTTATCAACTTTAACCAAAATATCGAATAAGATTCCCACGGGGCATTTAATGGATTCATTGGACATGAGTAATCTCATTGCAGTAGGTTTAAGGGTACCCAAGCCTAACTTCTTAAAAATCAGAGGGGGCATCAAGTTGATACTTGCCCCAAAATCACATAAGGCCTTCCCAAATAAAAACACTCCTATAGTGCACGGGATGATGAATGCTCTCGTATATTTCTTTTTAGGGGAAATGTTAATTTTCATTATGGCCTTGCAACTATGAGACATTTACACCATCCCCACTTCAATTAGTCTCTTCTTTTTCAACATCTCCTTCATGAACTTTGCATACCCGGGCATTTGCATGAGAGCATCAACTAAAGGAATGTTAATTGCTAATTTGCTGAACATGTTAACAAACTTTTTGAATTGTACATCCTCCTTCTTCTTGGCTAATATCTAGGGGTATGGAGAGGGCCCTTTTTGTAATGGCTTTTTCACATTAGGATCATCCTCTTTGATATCAATATCAACTTGAGAAGGGGATTCATCATCATCCTTTTCTTCATGAAGGTCTCCATCATTGTCAACACTCATATTGGGTGCACTAGGCTTCACCCCAATTGTCGGACTTACATCAACTTTTTTTTCAATCACAACATCTTGAGCACTTTGCTTTCTCAAATCAATCACGATATCTTCAATTGGCCTTCTCCCATTATTCTACTTCTTCCCACTCCTAGTGATAATAGACATCACATGGCCATCTTTTTTTCAGTTTAGCAATTGTGTCGCTAGAAAGGGTGCCCTTCATACAAGGATTCATTTTAGTGCCCTTTATGCAAGGATTCATTTTAGTGGAAAGATGATTCATTTGGGTCTCCAAATGCTTTATAGATGCTGAGTGAGAATCCTCATTTGGTGAAGAGTGGAAACCTTACCTTTCAACTCCTTTACCCCATTGTCCGTCGACTCTACTCTTTGCAAAACTCATTACAACGTATCTTTGAATTTAGAGTGCTCGGGGTTACTCACCATTGGTTGGTAGGAAAATGCATCAGCTTTTAGGGGAGGCACATATGGATTTGTACTAATATGATTGTAATGATCACCATCCTTTTCATAATGTCTCCAATGGCCTTCATGGTCCCTATCCTTGTTCCAACCTTGATTATCATCTCTCGGGCGCCAATACCAGGGTCGAGAATCCGCCAAAAGGTAGCAAATATTTCCATCTATAATGGTAAAGACATCATGTTCACCAACTTTAGCATCCGGAGTACTCACAACATTTACGCTTTTAGTTCCAGACCCCATCACGTGTTTGGCCAAAAGATCAATTTGCGTTAGCATCTTTGCCATTGCTTCATATCTCTCTTTATCCTTCCACTTCATTTCACTTGTCATTATAGAAGAAGTCACGCCGGAAGGAACATTGACCTCTCTAGTGTGCCAAGCACGGTTTGTCTTTGTCATCTACTCTAAGAGAGACTAGGCAACACCATATGATTGGTCCATAAATATTCTGCCTGCAAGGTTATTCACAATAGATTTGTTTATTGAGTTCAAGGCCCGGTAGAAACTTTGAAGCAAGACATTATCAGGCAAGCCATGGTTCAGACATAGTTGAAGGTTTTTCTTGAACCTTAGCCATACCTCATGCAATGGCACATCTGGGATTTGGCAGAAATTTGTAATGTCATCCCTCAATTGCATCATCCTTGAGGAAGGGAAGAATCGCACCAAAAACACCTCAACCAAGCCATTCCACAAAGTAATGGAGCCTTCCGAAAGTTCCTCTATCCATGTCATGGATTCCCCCTTGAGGAAGAAGGGGGAACAAGTGTAACTGAATTGATTCTTATGAAATGTTATTGATGTTGAAGGGCTGGCAGATTTCAACAAAATTTTGGATGTGATGGTTATCATCCTCATGGGACAGCCCTCCAAAGAGACCATTCATTTGAATCAAGTAGCGCATAGTGCTCATTACATGAAATATAGCATTTCCCACAATGGGTGGTAGGCGGATTGCACCTACGCCACCTTGGACTAAGAGTTCATTATTTTCATCAATATACCCATCCATGATCTCTTGGTCGCCCACTTCGCTCATGGGAAACCTGTTTAAACAGTCAAAAACAACAAAAAGGTAAAAACTAACAAAAACTCAAAAAGTGAATTTAAACGACAATCAATTAGCGACAGAACAACCACTCCCCAACAATGATGCCATTTATGATAACACTTAAACGAACTCTCCAATAGGAGGTGGTGCATCATCAGAGCAAAATAAATTTATATTCCCGATGAATGTCGAGTCGATCCCACAAAGAGTGATTGTGATGATTCGCCTAAAAGATCATCAAGTAATGTTCACCAAGAGAGTAATTGCTCAAATAACTTGAAAATAAAGATTGGGGGAATTAGAATGGGAAATATACATATCAAGTCGATTTTAACACTAAAAAGCAATAAAACACGAACATTGTAGCCAACAAGTTGGAAGACTAGGGGTATGCTTCCGATGAGATTCTACAATGGGTTAGGATACTTGAGTAATTATGCAAATTCTTGATTCATGATATGGATAGCGTTGGTTCTAGTGAAATTTGATATTCTTTCGATCTCCCAAAATATATATCCTATGATATTTATTCAAGCATCATAGTTTTGACATAAACCAACAAACTCAATAGCTTGGGTGAATCATACTATTTCTAGTTTAGATTATTAGATAAAAAGTTCTGGCGATTAAGCTATTTCTAGCCTCAATCTAAGGTGGGAATCCCAAATCCCCACTATTGAATTCCTATCCAAATTATAAACTCCTCTTTCAAGTATGGACACAATTAACAAAACATAATCAATGTCTACAACCATCAATTTTAGGATTAAAACTTGAGGAATTTAATAGACCCATATCAATTCATCAATAATAAGCATAATTAAACAAGACTCATACCTAAATTCAAATACCCATCATATGCACACCCCTAGACAATAAAATTAGCCACTCATGCTAAGGAAATACACATCTATACCAATTGGGAAACTCATAATTCCTTTCATAAATAAGCAAATATCTAATATCCAAGCTTAAATCTTACAAAAATGGTGAAATTAGGTGGAGAAGATGAAGAGATCCAGAAGTACAGTCCCAATATCTTCCTTGAGTGTTGAGAAAGTAAAAAACTAAAATCTAATATGAGGTACACACCCAAAATTAGGTTTTAGAAGCTTCCCAATGCGTCATTTAAAAATGGACAAAAATGCCATTTGGGCATGGTGTGATGCAACGTGCGATGCGACATGTGGTTGCACCATGTGTTGTGTGTGTCGCACACCCCGTGTCAGTCAACCAGTGACTTCAGCTGCTTTAGCAATATTTTGCGAAGGAAGGTGCGAACCACACATTGCAATGTGTGGATCGCACGACGGCTGCACCTCAAGGCAGATTCTTCCTTATTTTTTTCACCTTCACACTTTAAATCTTTTTAGCTCTTTTGGGTTTAATTCCATTGTTTTGCACTTTTGATCGAGAGTACTAGCATTTTCATTAATAAATGTCATAAGTACCTCTAATTCTAATCAAAACATGGAAATAATTCATGAATAAAGGCTCAATAAGTTGGTAGATTACCAACTTATCAGTGCCTCTTAATAACAACTAAACAGGTCGTTACAACATCAAAGAAACTTCACCTACCTCAAACTAGCCAATAGGTGATGTACACCTCCACCCATAAAGTACCTCATACAGAGTAATCTGAATGCTAGAGTGAAAGATATTATTGTAGGTAAATTCTATAAGAGGTAAGTGATCATCCTAATTACCTTTGAAATCGATCATACAAGTCCTCAAAATATACTCTAAGGTCTTGATGGTACGCTCTGCCTGGCCATCTATTTGCGGATCAGATGTTATACTGAGATTCACTTGAGTACCAAGACCTTTCTGAAAAGACTTTCAGAACTGGGATGTAAACTAAGTGCCCCTATCTGAGATGATAGACAAGGAAACTCCATGCAATCTCACTAACTCATGGATGTAGAGTCTGGCATAGTCCACTACTGAATCAGTAGTCTTGATAGGTAAAAAGTGGGCTAACTTTGTCATCTTTTCTACTATCACCCAAATAGAATCATGTTGTTGGCGGGTGCGCTGTAAAACTATAATGAAGTCCATATTAATTACTTCCCACTTCCAAGTAGGAATGTCAATATCCTAAGTCATACCTCTCGGTCTCTGATGTTCTACCTTTACTTGCTGGCAGTTTGGACACTTAGCTACAAAATCTGCAATGTCTCTCCTTCTGTCATTCCACCAATAGACTTCCCATAGGTCGTGGTACATCTTGGTGGCATCGAGATGGATAGAATATCGAAACCTATGAGCCTCTACTCAACCCATCTGCATCTGGAACATATAGCCGACCCTAAAATCAAAGCACACCATCTTCCCCTTGTGAGGAAACCTTTACTCTCTGCTGGTGGATAGCACCATTTAACTGATGCAAGATAGGATCATTGTCCTGCTTCTCCTTCACCTTCACTACCCATGAAAACCCTGAGCCATTCTGAACTATGACACCGCTATCCATTGAGTCTGTAAGAAAATCCCCTAAACGAGCAAGCCTATGAACATCCTTAGCCAAATCCTTTTTCTCGTCTTCAATATGTGACACACTACCCATGGACAATCTGCTAAGTCCATCAGCCATTACATTGGCCTTACCAGGATGGTAAAGCACACTATGTCATAATCCTTAAAAATCTCAACCCACCTTCTCTAATGAAGATTCAACTCCTTCTGAGTGAACACATACTTGAGGCTTTTATGGTCAGTTAACACATCCACATGGACACCATACAAGTAGTGTCTCCAAATCTTCAAGGCAAAATCACTGCTGCTAACTCAAGATCATGAGTCGGGTAATTCTTCTCATAGATCTTAAGTTGTTTAGAAGAATAATCTCCATGCTACATTAATACACAACAAAGGCCAATTATGGATATACCGCAATAAACAATAGAGCCGTCTGAGCTATCTGGCAAAGTCAAAATTGGAGCTGTAGTCAACATTCTTTAATTCCTAGAAGTTCTTTTCAAACTCATCTGACCATTGAAACTTAAAATTTTTCTGATTCAACCTAGTCAATAGGGCAGGTATGGAGTAAAACCCATCAACAAATCTCCTTTATAACCAGTTAGTCTTTAATTCTTGGAAGTTTTTTTCACACTCATATGACCACTGAACATAAACTTTTTATGAGTCAATATGTTCAATGGTGAAGCTATGGATGAAGACCCCTCAACAAATCTCCTGTAGTAACTAACCAAACCCAAAAAACTCCTAAATGTCTATCAGGGAAGTGGGCCTAGGCCAGTTCTTTATTGCTTCTATTTTCTGTGAATCCAATCGAATGCCCTTGCTTGAAACCACGACCAAGAAAAGTAACTGACTGCAACCAAAACTCACACTTGCTAAACTTAGCAAATAATTGGCGATCCTTGAGTTTGTAACACACTTAAATGATTTACATGCTCTTCTTTACTTTGCGAATAGACAAGAATGTCATCTATAAAGACAATGATGAAAATATCCAAATACTATCTAAATACCATGTTTATCAAGTCCATAAAAGCTGCAGGAGCATTCATTAGTCCAAAAGACATAACTACAAATTCATAGTAACTATACATAGTTCTGAAGGTTGTCTTTAGGATGTCACATTCTCTAACTCTGAGGTGATGATAATAGCATTTGAGGTGAATATTGGAAAAATAACTGGCACCTTGAAGCTGGTCAAACAAGTCATCAATCCTAGGGATGAGATACTTATTCTTGATTGTTTCTTTATTCAACTGACCATAATCGATGCACATTCTGAGCGAACCATCTTTCTTATGTATAAAGAAAACTGTAGCACCCCATGGAAAGATGTTGAGTCTGATGAAACCTTTATCTAAGAGGTCATTTAGCTGATCTTTTAATTCCTTAAGCTCAGTGGAGCCATTCTATAAGGAGGAATGAATATAGACTGTAAATCTAGAAAAAGGTCTATCCAAAAGTCAATCTCCCACTCAAGTGGGACTTCAGGGAATCCTTAAGAAACACTTTAGGGAAATCATTAACTACTGGAACTGACTAGAGTGATGGGGTTTCATACTCAGTGTCCTAGACCCATATTATATGATTGATGCACCTTTTTAAGATCAGCTTTATGGCCTTAAGGTAAGATATGAAATGACCTTTTGACACTGGAGGACTACTCCACCACTCTAAGATAGGCTCATCTAAAAACTAAAACTTTACAAGTCTGGTTCTGCAGTCGACTGAGGCATAACAGGCATGTAGCTAATCCATGCCAAGAATGATGTAAAAATTGGTCATATCCAACTCTACTAAGCTAGCTAAGGTGACTCTATAAGGACAAAGACTGGGCAGTTTCTGTATACTCTCTTGGCTAAGACTGACTTGTTCAGGACTGACTCTAAATTTACATGCAATATAGAAGGTCACAAAAGATAATGAAGCCCCAGGGTCTAGGAAAGCATAAATATCAAGAGATAAAACTTGAAAAATACCAGTGACTACGTCTAGGGAACTCTCCTGATCTGACAAAATGACATGGCATTGAGGAAATTTTGGTGATGACCGCTGCCTGTACTAGAAGTAGTACCTTACTGAGTTGTGCGACCTACTGGAGCTGCTGAAGTAGTGGAATTAGCTCGATTACCTCCTTGTCCCTGCTTGGTAGAGTGGCACTGATGTGCCGCCATTTTACGGCACTTTCGACTCCTTTTAACTAAGAACAATCGTACGTTTTCAAGCAACCGTCGTCGTTTTTGATGTGTTTATGGTGTATTTTCAGGAAATAGGAACAAACATGGAAACAGAAGGAAATACGAGCAAAAAGACGTTCTGGATAAGAGTGACGGTCCGAGTGACGGACCGTCAAGCGAGTGACGGACCGTCAAGCCCAAGCCGTCAAGATGGGGCAGCACCACTGCCTAGTGGTGACGTCCACCGGGCCGTCAAGGTGGTGACGGTCCGTCACCCAAACCGTCACGTCAAAGCAGTAGC
Source organism: Jaltomata sinuosa (assembly GCA_003996215.1). Classification (NCBI taxonomy): domain Eukaryota; kingdom Viridiplantae; phylum Streptophyta; class Magnoliopsida; order Solanales; family Solanaceae; genus Jaltomata; species Jaltomata sinuosa. The sequence continues at coordinate 197,724 of QJPP01007368.1, forward strand.
GCACCAAGGCAGCCCGCGATTAGGATTCCTACCGTGTTTGGGATTTGGTTTCTTGGATTCCTAATGCGTTTGGGATTGTGTTTCTTGGACGCACCAAGGCAGCCCGCGATTAGGATTCCTACCGTGTTTGGGATTTGGTTTCTTGGATTCCTAATGCGTTTGGGATTTGGTTTCTTGGATTCCTAATGCGTTTGGGATTGTGTTTCTTGGACTCCTATAAATACCCTATGTTAGGTTTATTTTATGAGGATGCAAATCACGTTTTTTACAATGGTTTTAGGAGATTTGACCGAAACTTTGAGAGCAAGAAACACGGTTTCTTTGCCTCAATCTTGTTCTTGAATCGTTCTTGGGATCTTTGTTTTCCTTGTCTTGGAAACGTGTTCTTGATTCGTTCTTGGGATCTTGTTTTTCTTGTTCTTGGAATAATTGAAGGTTGTTTTCATTATATTGTAAGAATCTTTTCTCCTTATTATGAATACTATTTTCTTCTCTTCTTCTTCTAGCATGATTAACTAAACTCCCACAACTAGGGTTGTGGGAGCCATGGCAAAAGTAGCAAGATAGGTTCCGGGTAGCGACGGGTTCAATATATATGTTGTCACGTTGTTAATCATACATTATTTCACGTTTTCTAGTGGTTGCAAACATTAGAACATGCCTAGGTTTAATTTGCTTGAGTAAAGAGATTAAAACCGGGAAACTTGATTAACGACGAGGATTCGAGACTACTAACTCTCGTCTTATGATTAATGCTGTAACTAGATTAATCTACTTGATGTTTAGGATTGAAATCTAAAAGCACACCTTTTCAAGTTCGAGAGAATTGAAAAGTAAATTTATCTATTTGGTTGAGAAACGTTTAGACGATACCATTAATTCAATCACATCGTGACACGCATATAGAAAGAACCCGGTTAAGCTTAGGATCGACATTGTTACCAATGCCATGGTAAACACTTCCCTAGTTCATTTTCCTATTGATTAATTCTCATACTTTATTATTTGCTTTTGTTCATACAAACCCCCCCCCCTTTATTTACCGGAAACTATTGACCATTAGTCACATACTTCACTAAAGGCTTAATTTTCACCATATTCTCTGTGGGATTCGACCCCAACCTTTGTTGGGTTCTATATTTGACTACGACCGCTTACGCTTCTTTAATTAGAGGTGTAGTTTGGGCGTTATCAAAAAGGGGCGCCGTTGCCGGGGAATACGGTTGTAAATTAAGTCTGGTGTGTTTATTTGACTCTTAGTCATACTTTCCTGCTTTACATTTTTTTTGTTGTTTTTGTTTTTGACAGGGTACAGAGTTGTGCATGCCAAGTACCCGGCGCTCGGGGGAATCAACATTACCTTACGACCCCAAGCTTGCTAGATCGTTAAGGCAGAATATGGCCGCACAACAAGAGGCAGCAAGGCTCGCTGCAGAACTGCAGGCCCAACAAAATCTGAATATTGGTGGTCTACAGGACGATGTTATGTTGAATGATGAGGACATCAAGTTCTCATGCTTTGGAGACCCTGGCGGTCTCCAACATCATTCCAGAATTTGAGTCCAATCGACATCACAGGTATTCCTTTCTCTTACAGTTTTTAGCTTTCATATCTATGCATTGGGGACAATGCATGAGTCTAAGTTGAGGGTGTTGGGAAACCTGTGAGTCACCACCGAGGGTTTTTGTTGCCGTGTTTCTTTTCCCTCCGGTGTGCTATCTAGTAGAACCGGCATGTTTAGGTTGTTATTTTAAATTTTGTTAGATGTTTTCTTGTGTCTATAGCAAATCATCATGGCGTTTTCATGAATAAAAGGAGGCCCCTTTAAAATTTTTCTGGTTTTGTACTTATGTTGAAACGATTGACTGTCTGGATCCTTGAATGTCATTGTGTGATTATGATTAGAATGAGTATGCTTAAGCCGAGCGGTTGTTTGATAGTTGGTAGTGATATAGTTTCTTGGTGCCAAGAGTGTGTGAGATTATTGTTATAAATTCTTACTCTGTGCATGCATCTAGAACTTGCCCGGTCTATTTTGTTAAGTTTGAAGTTTGGTTGCTTAGGAAAGGATCACAGGCCCTTTTTTGTGTGCAGTCCACTTAACCTATAAGACCGTCCAAATGCAAATAATCCCTTTTTGATCCCTGTTTGAGCCATAATTAACCTTGTTCTTTCAATAACCTGTCACCGTTCCTGTTTAACTTTGAATCCCTATTTTGGCCCTGGTCCTTCCTTGGACATCGTGCACCTCAACTCAGGCAATCAGCCTAAGTTGAGGGTGGCTACTATAGAGGTAAACCCTGTTTTGGCCCTGGTCCTCCCTAGGACATCGTGCACCTCACTTCAGGCAATCAGCCTAAGTTGAGGGTGGCTACTATAGAGGTGAATGATAAGAAAAAGAGGATGGAGAAGATTGGTTGTGAATAGAGTGAAAATTCGGGTGTGTGCCTAAGAAAAAAAAAAGAGATGAAAAAGATCGAAAAAGAAATAAAAAGAATTGTCAAAATAAAGAGGCCGCATCTTTTGCTAGAAACAAGGAAATAAAAAAAAAAGGTGAACAAGGATGGACAAAGTAAAGTTATGTGGTAATATGATGTCAATGGTTCCAAGGAGGGCTTAGTCACTAACCCCTAAATGTATCATACCTGCACCTGAAGCCTCATTACAAGCCAAAACAAGTTCTGTAGTGATCCTGAGTGGCTTTCTGAAGAACTGAAATAGAATAGTAAGGGCAAGCCTATGGTATCGCATGTGCATTGTTTAAAATCGTTTGTGAATGTGAGCGCTTACCTAGTCCTAAATCTTGTGTGTGGGATTTCTTTGTAGTGAGGGCACCAAGATTTCTGTATTGTCTATTGATTGTTAGGATAGCTGTGCGTGTGTATGTAGAATGTTCTATTATATCGGAATGACATGTTTGGATCCTTGCAAGTTAGCGTTTCATACATTTATGTGCTATAAGGGAGCTTGATTTAAAATTGAAGATGAGTTTGAATGACCATGAGTTGCTATAGACACGAGTTTGTTTTTTAGTTGAGTCGTCGTATTGTTTTTTTTATGTCATGTTGCTTGAGGACAAGCGAACGTTTTAAGTTGAGGGTGTTGATGTGCCGCCATTTTACGGCACTTTCGACTCCTTTTAACTAAGAACAATCGTACGTTTTCAAGCAACCGTCATCGTTTTTGATGTGTTTATGGTGTATTTTCAGGAAATAGGAACAAACATGGAAACGGAAGGAAATACGAGCAAAAAGACGTTCTGGATAAGAGTGACGGTCCGAGTGACGGACCGTCAAGCGAGTGACGGACCGTCAAGCCCAAGCCGTCAAGATGGGGCAGTACCACTGCCTAGTGGTGACGGCCACCGTGACGGGCCGTCAAGGTAGTGACGGTCCGTCACCCAAACCGTCACGTCAAAGCAGTAGCGCACCAAGGCAGCCCGCGATTAGGATTCCTACCGTGTTTGGGATTTGGTTTCTTGGATTCCTAATGTGTTTGGGATTGTGTTTCTTAGACGCACCAAGGCAGCCCGCGATTAGGATTCCTACCGTGTTTGGGATTTGGTTTCTTGGATTCCTAATGCGTTTGGGATTTGGTTTCTTGGATTCCTAATGCGTTTGGGATTGTGTTTCTTGGACTCCTATAAATACCCTATGTTAGGTTTATTTTATGAGGATGCAAATCACGTTTTTTACAATGGTTTTAGGAGATTTGACCGAAACTTTGAGAGCAAGAAACACGGTTTCTTTGCCTCAATCTTGTTCTTGAATCGTTCTTGGGATCTTTGTTTTCCTTTTCTTGGAAACGTGTTCTTGATTCGTTCTTGGGATCTTATTTTTCTTGTTCTTGGAATAATTGAAGGTTGTTTTCATTATATTGTAAGAATCTTTTCTCCTTATTATAAATACTATTTTCTTCTCTTCTTCTTCTAGCATGATTAACTAAACTCCCACAACTAGGGTTGTGGGAGCCATGGCAAAAGTAGCAAGATAGGTTCCGGGTAGCGACGGGTTCAATATATATGTTGTCACGTTGTTAATCATACATTATTTCACGTTTTCTAGTGGTTGCAAACATTAGAAAATGCCTAGGTTTAATTTGCTTGAGTAAAGAGATTAAAACCGGAAAACTTGATTAACGACGAGGATTCGAGACTACCAACTCTCGTCTTATGATTAATGCTGTAACTAGATTAATCTACTTGATGTTTAGGATTGAAATCTAAAAGCACACCTTTTCAAGTTCGAGAGAATTGAAAAGTAAATTTATCTATTTGGTTGAGAAACGTTTAGACGATACCATTAATTCAATCACATCGTGACACGCATATAGAAAGAACCCGGTTAAGCTTAAGATCGACATTGTTACCAACGCCATGGTAAACACTTCCCTAGTTCATTCTCCTATTGATTAATTCTCATACTTTATTATTTGCTTTTGTTCATACAAAACCCCCCCCCCTTTATTTACCGAAAACTATTGACCATTAGTCACATACTTCACTAAAGGCTTAATCTTCACCATATTCTCTGTGGGATTCGACCCCAACCTTTGTTGGGTTCTATATTTGACTATGACCGCTTACGCTTCTTTAATTAGAGGTGTAGTTTGGGCGTTATCAGGCACTCCTTCAACCTATAGCCAACATGACCACAAACAAAGCACCCCCCTCGGCCAGCAAGACACTTACCGGGATGGTTCTTACCATACTTAGGGCATACTAAAAAAATGCATCTACTTGAAACACTACTTTGAGACTTAGATCTTGATGCTCTATTTTTTTGATCTTGACAAGGTCTAAGAGATAGAGCACTAGCTGAAAAAGGTGTTGGAACTGAAGACCTTTACTAAAACAAAGGGAAATTTCCACCGCCCGACCTTTGCTAAGAGTAGTCAAACTTACCTGTCTTGGATTTCTTATTTTTCTCCCTGTTTCCTTTAACTTATCTTTCTCAATCTGTTGGGCATGGGTCATAAGTATGGATATATCCATATCCCCAATCAGCATGGTAGTCTTGCATTCTTTCATGACAAAATCTGACACTCCATAAATGAACTTACTCATTCTAGCACTTAGCTCAGCCACCATTTATGGAGCATACCTGGAGAGCTAAGTGAACTTCAACCTATATTCATTAACTGACATCGACCCCTGCCTTAAATTAGCAAAATCTTCAGTCTTCGCCTCCCTCAACTCCCTTGGGAAGAACCTGTCCAGAAAATCCCCAACAAAACAGTCCCAAGTCATAGGAGATCCATTCCTTCCCCTACCATCCTTCTGCTATGTGAACCATATATGAGCCACATCCTTGAGTTGATAGGATGATAGCTCAACATTCTCAACTCAAGTCATCTGCATACTATCGAGAATCTTCTTTACTTCATCAATGAAGTTCTGTGGATCCTCATCTACCTTCAACCTAAAGAATTATGGGGGGTTCATGCGAAAGAAATCCCTAACTCGAGCGGCACCTCATCTACCATTTGGATTAGCATGAATAGGTGCCTACTGATTAGCTTGAGCAGTCATAGCTTGTGCCAACTTCTGGATGGCATTCCTGAATTCAGCATTCGTGACCTCATAATCTGGAACTGGAGGATTAGCATTGTGCGCATTGTTCCATCGAGGAGGCATCATCTGAAATGCATCAAGAGAAAATAAGAAAGGGGAAATATAGTTAAACTGTATTGGACGATATTAAACATGAAAGAAGTGGAGTTTCATAAATACGTTTCATAGCCTATCCTCATAAGTGTGGTGCACTTCACACCCAAGAAAAAGACTCTACTTAATGCGGTTTTAAAACACCCTAGGACACCTTAACCTGAGATTCTGATACCAAGTGTGTCACCTCCCGAGCCTATACCCTAGAAGTAACATAGTGCTTGGAGCCACAAGTGACCCTAAGCTATCCCATGGCATATGCAAGAATTTTAGATAATAAAGACTGAGCGGAAGCCAGTAGTATGATTAAAATTTATAACTTTAATGACTACCAAAAGTTCTACAAACAATATAAGTCTGAAAGATAAACTCAATCGAAAATAAGATGAATGTCTAACTCTATGTCTAAAAGCCTCTACTACTGATAAGCTACTGGGACAAGTCCCTAACTAACTTCAAATATAAAAACTGAAATAAAATAAAAGAAAGCAACATAAAATCCCTTCCTCGAATGATGAGGACTCACTACTGGAGTCACTGAGGTTGTACTGGATTGTACTAGTCGCAATGCTAAGACTAGGCACCTGGACCTGTATCATGATAGGATGCAACACAAAGGGTATGTGATCAGTACTTTGAATTTACTGAAAATGAGGGAGATGCAAGCTAAAAGATAACTAAACATGCTAAAATATTGATAAGCTGTATTAAAATATAAGCCGAATGTAAAACTAAATCTGTAGTACAATGGCCTAAACATAAGATGCATAAAATCTGAAATGCAAAAATATTCTAAAAAGACATAAGGAAAAAAGTAAAGTTGAACTGAGGGCCAAGTATATATCTAATGAGTCCAATATTGTGGGAGAGTTTGTTAATCGATATAAACCACGTGAGCTAAATATGGAGTCCGATGTATACGCCCCATCAAGAGGACCCAATATACCTTTTCAGGGTATAGAGGCATGGCTGGCGTGATCACTAATCTGCGGCCTAACTTAGGGGATAACTAGACCTATGGTGGCACACAGTTCTTGGACTTTGGGTTAAATTGGGACCTTAGTCCAACTCGGTGCTAAGTACTACTCCCAAACTGGATACTAATAGTTCATTAAAACTAAGGTTCTGAAAACTGGGTCAGAACTTAACTTGTTTTAAAATACTTTTCTGAATGAGTTGTAGAACGAAAATTGGCTTACTTTTTGCTTAAAATTGAATGCTAATAATCTACGCTAAATTTTGAATAAAAGCTAATTAGAGTTAAAATACTATAATTTCAAGCTAAATTCTTATCTTTTTAGATCCTTATAAAAGTCCATGAAAATCATTGAAACTATTATATAAATCATTCAAAACTGGACATAAATCATAAAGTAATCATAGGGACTAAGTTCTGTGAATATCTACATAATAGGATAAGAACCCTAGTTTCATAAAATCGTAAAATCAATATAGAAGTCTAAGGTTTTGGGTATAAGGGAGAACTAAACCCTTATTAAATACCCACATATCTTGTAGTTGAAGAATCTTGAAGTAGAATTGAAGTTTGAAGCTTTGGAGAAGAAATCCCTAAGCCTTGAGTCTAAGAGAGCGTTCCTTTTCTTTCTGTAGTTTGATTGATTAGAATGAGGGGAAATAATCTAAGTCTGAATAAAACCCCTACTAAAATATTCCTAGAACAACTAGGTATTGGATTAAAAGAGTGACCAAAGTCTAAAATACCCCAGGAAAAACTTAACTGAAACTGCTGAAAACTTTGAGACCAGGGACCCATGAACATGAACCACGACTCGTGGTCTGGGGTCGTGGTTCTCAGGGTTTTTGGCAGCCTGCGAGTCTGCTTTTCATAAGGGGCAACCATGGTCCATCGTTTCATCAACCTTACATGGATCACTCTCATGGATCTCAGACTAGAGGCTGCCCTGCAGGTCAGGTTCCATGGGTGGCAACCACGGCCCAGGGTTTGTTCCATGGTTCGTGGAACCCGTCTGTGGTTCCTGTCTGTCATTTTGACAATTTAACACTTAGAAGTATGGCCTAAATCTTATCTTAGAATTTTTGGGGTGTTACAGTTTATTACAACTACTATCTATAAGGCAATATTTTGAACTACGTTCTCATGGATCATTTGACGAACAAGGCCTGATGAAGGCACTAAATGCAAATTTACAAGGCACATGTAGTAAGAAAATTGACATGTAAAACCAACCCAGAAATGGAACATTCACATACAATAATAAAAGATCAAGACCGACGAGGTTGCAATATTATAACATAGAAAAATGAAAGTCCGACAAGGGCAAAATGACAAAATAATCCAAAATATGCCCGACAAGGGCCAAATAGAATCTAAAAATTATAATTTGAGACCGAAAAGGGCACCAAATGTATGAAAATAAACATCCAAGCCCTGCACGGGCACCAAAATTATCAATCAAATAAACACAACCAACCCCAACTTAGAATTAGCATTGTCCCCAATGCAAAATAATATAAGATGGTAGGTAAGGTGCACAGACTCCCTACTTATGGTTGTTGCATTAGGAGACTGCTCTCAGATAGGGACAGTATTATCCTGCTGGATCTCATGTGAACTGGTACTAGCCACGCCTCTTCAAGAATATGTTGTCTCCATAGAGTCCCACAATCTTTTCCATATGCAGGGATATATGGGCATCCCCATCTATCGCATTATCATCTGTAGCTCTCACACTACCCAACAACTCATTAATAGGACCCTTTTCGACACGAGGCGCTGCCATGGCTGCACCCAAAAACCTAAAATTCAAAGTGGTCCGAATGGCTTTTCCTTTCAACTTACCCATATCCACCTTTATCGAGGAAACCAACCCTTTAAGAGTATCAACTCGAGCACATAGCTTACTGATGTTTTTAAGAATTGGTGCCAAGCTATCATTAACACATCTATGGATAAAGGAAGGAATATTTGTAGCCAACTTAGCCAGTTGACTATTGTTGTCACGAGTCAAGTCCGCGAGCTTTTGTAGACCACTATTGGATGAAGGCTGAGAAAATAGCGGAGGCCTAGGAGGAAACAAATTCAAAGGAAAACTTACTAAAATTACAGAAGTAGGAGTCTTAGAACCTGACTGGATAGGAGAAGCCTCAACAGGATCAGCAGTTGTACCTAGGACCTTAGGATTGGCAAGTGAACCCTCAGGTATGCCTAAATCTTTTGCAAGCTTCCTGTTTTTCACTTTGGGAGCGTCCACATCCCGCTTATCCTCAATGTCAATCTCTCCAGTGGTAAGGCACGACTGATTAGAAGGAAAAAAGGCACATCGACTCTGGCCCAAAGCATACTAATGAGAACCATGAAAGGCATAGATGTGGCACTATGGCGGGCTTTCCTTACAAACTGAACAACCACAATCTCGACAAAGTTCACATGGATTCCTTTCTTTATACAAGCAATCAAGAAAGAAGCTTCGATGGAAATGGTCTAATCATTCTCTTAAGGCATGAGATGGGAGCAAACAAAGTCAACTCACAAACTTGGCTTCAAAACTGAGATCTTGCCTCGAGATTTTTCCACCAAGAGTGGCCCAAAGTAGCTGACCCTCAACAATGATCACTTGAGTTGACTCCCTTTCACTGCTATTTTCTAAAAGTAGATACCCCCTGGAGCTATCAGCATGTCCTAATATATGGAATTTATGGCCTCTAGAGAAACATCAATCTATTTCCCTCACACCATAACAGAGGACAAGCATGTAAATCTTCAGCATATCTCATATTCTTCATTGAGTCTTACCTAGCTTGATAAGAGGCATAGAACTCGCACAGAAGGTCTTCAAAAAAACTCCAGGCATATCTAAGAAAGGTGACTATTCCCACTCAGTGAACTGCTTTGTGACATTAAGGAATTTATCTTTTATCCCTTCAAAATTGAATTGCTCCTTTGATGTGAATGATCGGCTCGTACAAAATTTGAGGTAATAGGGCCACATGCCCTCAATGCAAAATGGATCCTATCCTTTTTATTGAAAGGTATAGGATGGACCTCATGGAAAATCTCCAGTGATTTACTTTTTCTTAGGGCCTTACCCTTGATCTTGCTTTTACTCTTTTTTGCGCTCTTGCTTGAGGATGAAGCTTTAAGAGCATTTCTGTTGGGGTTTCTCCTTGAAGACATAACATTCAAAAGGATGTGAGCACTAAGAAAAGAGAATAAAAATCTTTTTGTATTTTTTGGGGTTTAAGCAAAAGGAAACAACTAAAATAAGCTAAGTAATAAAAAGAAATTGAATGCCAAAAGAAAGGAGAAACAAGGGATATCTGCCCAACACCTATGTGCCACTTGCGTGTCGCAAGTGAGGACCCCCAGATCAGAAGTGAGCCATAGTGCTGGGGCAGAAACTTGGGAGATTTTCAGGGGCACCTGTATGCTACTTGGATTTCACAAGTGAAGACTTGCAGGCCACAAGTGCCACGCAAGTGCCAAGCAGTAAAGATATACCTTCTGTCTAGCCTTGTGTTGCACTTGCAGTTTGCAACGCAACTCCTGTATTCCAGAAGTGTACAAATAGGGCATTTTAATTTCAACAAAGCATCACCTCAACACTTAGGAAATTTTTTGACCAAAATCAAAGTCTAACGGGTACTTAGACTTCCTAGAAGAGATTAACCAACTAGGTTTCTACCACATTTGATAATTCAAACATAAACTCAACAATTTTCCTTAAAAAGGATATTACCACATCTATCATTGAGAACTGTCGAGCTACAAGCTCAATCAACTATAATCACTTGAAGATGCATATAATTCATACACTCTCTACCAAAGTGCTCACCAAATATTATAATCTAACAATCCTACATATGAACACTATGGTATTCATGTCACACCAAAATATTACAATTCAACAAAAATTCGATGAAATGACAGTTTACCCTTAAGAACGACATGACTCAATCTCTATCATAGGGCCAAACCATGCATCATAATTGAGTGGGTTACACAGACTTTACCCCAACTAAAATTTCAGATCATGAATAAGCACAAACGTGGGTTACACAGACTTTACCCCAACTAAAATTTCAGATCATGAATAAGCACAAACAACACGCATCACGATTTTGAACATAATCCACCATTTTAACATAACTCAAGATAACCAAAGACCTAAAATTAAACTTCATAATTAAAAAATCTAAGAACTTTGGGGAATGGAGATTACAAATAGCATGCTTTCATAAAAAATACTTCTAATAAATGAAAATTACAAGTTTAAACTTAGAGGAGCATACCACAAGACAATTAAAGTGAAATGGGTGAGAAAATTTTATGCTTGAAGTTCTTTAACAATGGTGAATCAGACTCGTTGGAGAATTAATGGTAGCAGTGGTAGTCTGACTGACGGTGGATGCGGAGGTGGAGAGGGAGTGAGAGGAAGGAAGATTTGAGAGTGGGAAGAGTTTAGGTATGGAGAGTGGAAGTTTTTGGAGGTGTTAAGGGATAAAATGAGAAGAAAAATGGGTGTGTAGAGGTTTTAGGAAAAGAAGAGGCACGGGACAGCGAACCAGGTTAGGTCAGTTAACGGGTTAGGATAAATGATTTAAAATGACTTACCGGTGCCTGTGTGGGTCTTGCAGCCGCAAGTGACCACTTGCGAGCCACAAGTGACGTGCAACTGATGATTTTTGTAGCTTTTCTACCCAGGTGCACTATATAATACCTGCGTTACTCTTGCATGTCACGGATGGACACTTGCATTTTACAGGTGACTCGCAGGTTCCAAACATTGGCAAGCTTTCTCCTAGGTGCACTGTCTAGTACATGCACTCCACCTGCGTGCTGTGAGTGAGCACTTGCAGTTTGTAGGTATAGCGCAGGTTCACTTTAATGGTTTCTTTGAACACTTTGCATTTTCTCAAGATTTTGCATTTCTAACATATCAAAAACAACAAAAGTAAAGTAAACAAAACCAAATATCACTTGGGTTGCCTCCCTAGAAGTGCTTGACTTTAACATCGCGGCATGACAATAGTACCTCAAGGATCAATGAGTGTCCGGAGCAATGCAAAGGAGATTGGCACATTTCTATCCTAAGCTTTGGATGTATGTCCTCATAAGTATCACCAACTCTTCTCTTTGTTAAGTATGCAACTCAAAGAAGGTGGAGATTGGTAGAGTGTCATAGGACCAAGATAAACATTCACCAATCATGGTGGCTTAGGCATGCTAATATTCTCAGGGTCCCTCTTCTCTTTCTCATAATACTTTACAAGACATTCGTTCAACAATTCCCATCCAAACTACTCCACAAGGCACCTCAACCAACTCATCCCATGTATATATCAAAGACACAACTTTACAATCATCTGGTGGCTTCATTGATTGACAAATATTGAATATGACTTCTTTATTGCTCACTTTTCAGCTCTCCACATTCAACATCAACTAGTGCTTGGCCTGTGGCTAAGAATGGTTGACCCATTATAATGGGCACCTCCAGTTCCATATCACAATCAAATACAACAAAATTCACCGGGAGGATAAACTTATTGACCTTTACCAAAACATCAAATAGTATGCCCATCGGGTGCTTAATTGATCTATCTGCCATATGAAACCTCATTTAAGTTGGCTTGGGTATTCTCAAGCCCAATTTATTGCAAATAACGAGGGGCATCAAATTGATGCTTGCCCTTAGATCACACAAGACTTTGTTAAATAGATACACACCAATGGTACAAGGAGTGGTAAAGGCTCTTAGGTCTTCTCTTTTTGGAGCCAAGTTATTATCCATGATCGTGCTACAATAATGCGACACCTCCACCGTTCCCACATCAACAACCTTTTTCTTCTTCAATAACTTTTTCATAAACTTTGTGCACTCAGGAATTTGTAGCAAAGCTTCATCCAAAGGGATGTTCATGAATAATTTGCTAAACAAATCAACAAACTTTTTGAATTGAGTGTCCTCTTTAATTTTGATCAACCTTTGGGGATAAGGAAGGGGACACTTGGGAATTGGCAATGGAGTATTCAAAACTTTGTCCCTTTTTTCCTCCTCAATATCTATCACGACTTGAGAAGGATGATCCATATTTTCTTCTTCCGACCTTGGCATCTCTTCCTCAATGTTCACACTTTCATCATCATTCAACATAGGTGCAAGAGGCTTCACTACCACCTTCATAATCTCACCCATCGTTTTCTTTCTCACAACGTTCTCTACTTCATCAACTAAACCATCTATCATTCTTCTAATTCTAGTGACAATTGCCATGCAATGGCCATCATTCTTCAAATTAGGGAATGTGTCACTAGGAAAGTGTACCCTTTGGCCTAGCATTCATTTGAACCAATAAATGATTCATTTGGACTTCAAGGTGTTTAATGGAAGCCAAATGGGAACTCACAGTTTGATAAAGGGTATAGACCTCACTATTCAAATCCCTGACACCAATGTCCACGAATTCAACCCTTTTTAACACTCGGGCACGCATGTCTTTAATTTTGGAGCTTATGGGGTCACTAACACTTGTTTAAATGAGAGTTGCATCAGCTTTTAGTGGAGGTACATATGGATTTTGTTATTATGCTAACCCCCTAATTTGCCTAAGGAACAGGTTTAAGCAATTTGTTTCTTTGACGAATACTAGAACATAAAGCAGTAAAAGGAGAACACACGATGTTTACGTCAAAAAACCCTGGCTCACAAGGGGAAACAACGACGACCTACACCTCTGTAGAATTTAACCCAATTTCACTAAATCAATGAGCCTCAACAACAGATTACAAACTATGTAACCTAAGGAATTATAAACTCTAATTCCTAAACTCTACACAAACCTCCTCAGGTCTATGTGCCCAAGTCTTTGAGTTATCCTAACTTGAAGACTAACTCCTAAGCCAGTTTATAACTCACTGGCACTAAGAATGAATGATTACAACTCAATGAAAAACAATACAATTAACTTGACTCAAGAATTGTAAAGAATAGACTGAAGGAACACGTTCTTCAATCTGGTTTCTTGTATTGGCCTTGGATCTTCACTCAAAACTCTCTCAAATATGAACTCTCTCAATTCGATTGAGTTCTGCTTGTATCTCTCTTTGTAAGTGCATGAAGTTCTTGTAAAACTTCTCTTGTATTTATGTTGAGAGTCCTCTCCTTGTTTTGGTTGATTTCCTTCCATATTTGGGAATCCTTATCCTTGTAGTACTTGTCAAGTCAATCTCCTTGATTTCTTTCCTTGTGGAATTCCTTCTTATGAAAGGAAACTTTGTGCAAGCTGGACTCTCCTCATAAACATGTTTTCTCCACACGCCTTTGCTCCTATCTCCATGTCATCTGCCTTCTCCTGATCCTAGTTGAATTCTTCTTAAGAGGAACAAGTCACAAATACATGTTCCCTGCATGTGTTCCACAACTTTGTCAATCTTCAAAATCTACCTCGATCCAACAAATTCCCCCTTTTTGATGATGACAAACCCTTGCTTCTTGTATGCAAAATTCGACCTGTATCATGTTAGTTTTCTTAAGGCAAACTGTAAAAAGAACACATTAGAGGAACAGGTCGGACCAATGGGTTATAAATATCACACAAGCAGAAATATTCCCCCTTTTAGCATCATAAAACACTGTGAAGACACACAACACTCCAATTTAAGTGGTATTCTACACTCATTGCCACTGGGGCTATCACCTATGCAAACACTTAAAAGGTAAGAGCTCAATTAGCTATATCAATGTATTTGCAAGTGCACAGGAGGCAAGATGAGATTAGAACTGAAACCCAAAATATTATTAATCACAAAGCAGGTACACTAGAATTAGAAATTAAACTCTCAAAATATGCATATCTGAGAACAAAAAGAAAGGTTGGGAAGCTAGAGTAGGCAGGCTAGGCAGTGGGATGTGGAGGGTCCTTCTTGAGTAACATATGGATTCCATTCAAGCTAGCAAAGTTAGTGGCTTGCTCAGATGCTAAAACAGCTTGTGCTTGGGCAAGCTCGCCCTTGAGCCTTTCATTTTCCTCCATCAGCAATTCATGCCCAAGCCCATAGGTCTCATGAAGCTCAGCCAATTCCTCATCATGGGTTTCCATCAGAGCAGCAATCTCTTCATCTTTGGCAGCCAGACTTGCTCTTAGACTCTGCAAGGGTGAATTGGCCCCCTACGAGGAGCAAGTACGGTAGCCTGGTACACAGTCCCTATAACATCTTTGGCTGTCTGATCTTGCCAATCTTGAACAGGCACACCAAAGTGTTGAAAGACCTCTGCCAGCCAAAAGCCATACCCCAAGGCATGTTTGGTCCCATCTTGCTTACAGATCCTATGCATGTGACAGAGTATAAATATTGGCAAGTTTATGGGAATCCTGGAGAGCAACAGCTGCATCAAGATAAGGTCCATGAAATTGGCCTCAGTGCATTTTGGTTCCCTAGGAAGCACCATTTTGTGAACTACATCAAACAACATCTGATGGAGAGAAAGCATAGACCCCTTATCTACCCTGCAGTGCCACTCCAAGGTAGGGTCATTAGAAAATCTCCTAGAAATCTCCACAGCAGAGGGCAACCCATCCAAGGGAGGCCGTTTCCTCTTCACATAATGACACCAACCAACATTGGGAACCCCCAAGATCTGGGCTAACAACATAGGAGTGAGAGTGAAAGATACTTCCCTTAGAGTGCTGGAGATAGAGGAAGATGTTCCAGTGGCATTCACATAGAACTGAATTGTCTCAACTCTTGCTATCTTTCTTCTGGAATTGCCCTGAAGGAACATGTTCGACCAACCCTGTGCCTCTACCAAATCCAGCAACTCAGTCATCTCAGCTCCACCAAACCCAGTCAACACCCTACCCCTTACCACAGTTCTTGTTCCAAATTTGATCAGCCTTTCAGTTCTAAAATCGGGGGACTTATTAATAGGTTCCATGGTGTCATCCTCTTCTTCCACATGTTCAGGGAGATCAGCCTCTATATCCTCCTGAGAATCAGCATCATCAGTATCATCTTGCTCATGAGACTCCGAGGATGGAAGTCCATTATCATCTCTCTCACTATCAGTGGGCTCATCCACTAGCTTGGATTTGACAGAACCCCTGGAAGGAACAGGTTTCCTGACCTGTTTCTTTGGTAGTTTTGAGGGAGAAACACCCTTTCCTTTCCTTCTCTTTTTTGCTACCTCCACTTCATCATCTAATACATCAATGGGATCAAGGGGAGGGTCAGAGTACCTCTAGTGGCTCGAGGTCTTTTGGCTTCCGAGGCAACCATACTTTTTTCTAGACCCCTCTTGGTGGACCTTGTCATTCGAAGAGTGACATGCATGGCTACAAGAGCATGAGGAGCTTCTTCAGGTTCATTATTTGGTATTCTAATAGCTTTGCCTGAGGCCTTTCATAAGCATGACGTTACCCTTTGTGAAACTAAGTTGGCAATCGGTGTGTTGTTATCATCCTCAAGATTGGGTGATGAACGAGTATGTTGAACCTTATCTTCCCCCTTAGCAAATGCATTCTCCTTTTCCCTAATAGGTGAATTGGGTTCAGCTGTTGGTTTCCCTGAGTTTTCACCCTTACAATGTGCATCCTCCTGAACTTCCGCATTCTCAAATTCCCCCTCACGACTAGCACTAAAAATTTCCAACGCTTCATCCTGTTCTTCATATGGTACCATTATATTAGAGTCATCACCAATCAAATTATCACCCAGAACTTCTTCAAATTTCTCCATATGAGCCATTCCCTGATAATCGACAAGAATAATAGGAGGGGGGCGGACTACAGTGACCTATTCCTTAAAGGGAACAAGGGCATGCGTGGGTGATATGGAGGAACTAATGGTTGTTTTTTGTGATTTGGGAGAGGTGGGTGATTGATGGTCCATTATTGTGACGAAGAAAAAGAGAGAAGGAGGGTTTTGGTTTTAGAAGAGGAAACTATTGGAGAAGAAGAGATTTGGAGTGAATGAGGAGAATGAGTTCAAAAAGGACTTTAAATAGGGAAATTAGCCATTTGGCATTTATTAGAGTCCTTTAAGTGGAAGAGTCCTATTCTAGGGAGGAGATCTTTGATTGTCAACTGTCCAATCACGTCAAAAGTGACCTGATTTGATTAGATCTCTTTTCCTTTTTAGATAGGTGTTTTTAGGCTTTTAGGGTTAATGATTTTCTTGGTGGTTCAGGTGAGAGGGACAGGTACACATGCACAATTTGAGCAATCAATTTCATTAAGCATAGTGCACATACCTTGGTTTTTTCATTTTGCATTGAGTTCTTATCCTACTTTGATGTCCTAATTTCCTGTTGCACATACATATACCAAGTTATAGTGCTTAAGCAACTTGATCCCTTAAAAGTGGCAAAGGGACATACAACTAAATGTACAAGACTGAGCATAAGAATTTAAAAATAGAATGCAATATGTACAATGTTCATTAGCCAATCACTAGGGGTACTCATGTGATCTTAATCATCCCCAGTTCCAACCTGTTCCTTTCAAAGTGATCCCTTGCTAGAGCCTTTGTGAATATATCAACAATCTGCATCTCTGTGGCATAGAAGTGCATAAAGATAAATCCCTTTTCCACATTATCCTTCAGGAAGTGGTGTCTTATGTCAATATGTTTAATCATTTTTGTGCTGAACTGGATTTTTGGCAATGTTAATAGCACTTGTACTATCACAAAAGATAGAAACACAATCAATGTTCAGCCCAAAGTCCTTAAGTTGTTGCTTGATCCATAGTAATTGTGCACAACATGAGGCCGCAGCCACATATGGCCATAGAGTTTTGCTTCTTAGTTTCCCATGAGATCAGACATGATTCCAAGAAGTATGTCATTCCTGTAGTGATCTTTCTGTCCACTAAGTAACCTGCATAGTCTACATCATCATATTCTACAAGTTCAAAGTTGCTACCTTTGGAATACCACAGTCCCAAGTCAGTAGTGTCTTTCAAGTATCTGAGGATTCTTTTGACAACTTTTAAGTGGGGTTCCTTGGGATTGGCCTGGGCAAGCTGTAGTACCCCCGGGAATCTTTTCTAACCTTAGTGAGGACTACTTGAAGATCCTTTCATCTCTTCTTTCTTTGGAAACTAAAGCTAGGAAGGTAGGTTAAAGTGACTAGTCTTTCTTATCCGAAAGCAAGCAAGACGGGAATCTTGCACAAAGGCCTACACTGAAGAAAATATCAAGTCTGCTGGCTGTAGGATATAGGAGAGATCCAATCATTCCTCTATTCAGCTTCTGCTCCACTGCTGGACTTGTTCCTTCCAGACCTAACTTTGTTGTTGTAGCAATTGGAGTGTCTATCTCCTTTGAATCTTCAATCTTGAACCTTTTGAGCATCTCCTTGGCATATTTCTGCTGATGAATTATTTATCCTGAAGGGGTTTGTTTTATCTGAAGCCCCAAGAAAAAGTTGAGCTTTCCTATCATGCTCATTTCAAATTCTTTGCTCATCAGGGTAGCAAACTCCTTTGTGAGGCCCTTGCTAGTACCTCCAAATATGATGTCATTAACATATACCTGCACCACCAACAAATCTCTCCCTTTGTTCTTGAGGAATATGGGGTTGTCAATCTTACCTCTAGTGTAGTCATGATCAAGAAGAAACTTTGACAACCTTTCATACCATGCTCTTGGAGCCTGTTTGAGTCCATAGAGAGCTCTATCAAGCTTGTAAACATGTTCAGGATAGTTAGAGTCTTCAAAACCTGGAGGTTGTTTGACAAACACTTCTTCCTTCAACAACCCATTAATAAAGGAACTTTTCACATCTATATGGTAGAGAGTGAATTCCATGTAGGCTGCAAAGGCAATGAGAAGTCTGATTGCCTACAATTTGGCTACTGGTGCAAAGGTCTCATCATAGTCTATTCCTTCTTTCTGATTATACCCCTGGACCACAAGTCTAGCCCTGTTCCTTGTGATTGTTCCATTTTCATCCAATTTGTTCCTGAACACCCACTTCGTACCTATGATGGTTTTATCCTTTGGCTTTGGTACCAAGTGCCAAACTTTGTTCCTTTTGAACTGATTGAGATCTTATTCCATAGCAATGATCCAATCAGCATCTTGCAAGGCTTCATTGATTTTCTTAGGCTCTATCATGGACAAGAAGGATTCAAAGGCACAAATATTCTTCAGTCCAGATCTGGTTGCTATGCCAATGCTTAGATCAGTAAGGATGTTGTCTATTGGATGTGAGCCTTGATATTTATACCCTTTGAGAATTAGCTCCTATGTCTCCTCAGCCTGATATTCATCTTCATCCTGCTGACTTATGGTTTCATAATTTTGGTCAGCCACAGGAACTTCATTATCTTTATTGTGTCTGTCAGTTTCAGCTTCAGTTGCACTTGTTCCTCTAACCTGTTCCTGCATAACTGGTTCAGAGGTCTCTGACAGTTCATCAATTTCCTGCACACTTTGGTTAGCCATAACATTGCTTTCATCAAATACGACATGCACATTTTCCTTTACACAATTTGTTCTTTTATTTAGCACCCTATAAGCTTTACTATGTGAAGAGTATCCTAGAAAATTTCCCTCATCGCTTCTGGCATCAAATTTTCCTAACAAATTCTTTCCATTATTGTGGATAAAGCATTTGCATCCAAAAGCTCTCAGATGAGAGATGTTAGGTTTTCTGCCTTCAAGTAATTCATAGGGAGTTTTGTCTAGGAGAGGCCTGGACATGCATCTGTTGAGTATATAGAAAGCAGTGTTAATAGCTTCAGCCCAGAATTGGCTAGCCACATTACTAGCTATCATCATAGTTCTGGCCATCTCATGTAGAGTCCTATTCTTTCTTTCAACTACCCCATTTTGTTGAGGAGTTTTAGGAGCAGAGAAGTTGTGATCAATACCATGGGTTGAACAGTAGTCAGCAAATCTTGCATTTTCAAACTCAGTTCCATGGTATGATTTGATTGTAACTAGTTGCTTGTCAAGTTTCTTTTCAAGTTTTCTTACTAAAGTGTAGAATGACTCAAATGCATCTTCTTTAGAAGCAAGAAAAATTGTCCAAGAGTACCTTGTGTAGTCATCAACTAATACAAACACATACTTTTTGCCACCTCTCATTCTTACTCTCATGGGGCCACAAGGATCCATATGGACCAGTTCCAAGGATCTGGTCGAGCTTACCACCTGCTTTGTTTTGAAAAAAGATCTTACATGTTTACCTTGAGCACATGCAGCACAAACTTTATCTTCCTTGAACTTAGTTTTAGGTAGTCCTATTACCAAGTCCTTGGAGATCAATTTGTTCAGTTGAACATGACTAGCATACCCCAATCTTTTGTGCCATAACAGAGGGTCCTTATCCATCACACTGAAACAAACAAGATCCTCAGCAGGGACCTTTAAGATATCAGCTGTGTACACATGCTTATATCTTTGTCCAGTCAAAACAGTTTCCCTAGTGCTTAGGTCTATCACTTCCACACCTGTAAAATAGAAGGTTACCTTGTTTCCTTTGTCACAGAGTTGTGAGATGCTGAGTAGATTGTGGTTTAGTCCTTCAACATGGTATACCTTTTCAATTGAGTGCTCTTCAGACTTACCTATTTTACCAACTCCAGTGATCTTACCTTTCTTTCCTTCTCCAAAGGCCACATTCCCTCCTTTCCCTTCTGCTAGTGAGAGGAATTTTTCTTTATCTCCTGTCATATGTCTTGAGCAAAGACTGTCCATGTACTAGTGTTGCTTGCTTCCTCTCACCTTTTCCTGCAAAAGAGATTAGAGGTTAGTTTTAGGAACCCAGACTAGCTTGGGTCCTTTCCTTTGATTAAAAGGATGAATTAGATCTTCATTAGTCCATTTTGGCAGACTCTTGATAGGTTGTTTCACGTTTGCAGACCTATTCCTTAAGTGAGGAACTTTTCTGTTAACATGCCTATTCTTGCCTTTAAAAGCAGCTTTGAGATTTTTTTCATGTTGAGCTTTAGCAATTGGACAAGCTTCCCTTAGGTGACCAACCTTACCACAGTGAGTACAAAGATTAGAGGTTCCTTCATAAAATTCTTTATCAAAGCCTATTCTAGATTTACTGTTATAAGTTTTATTACCCAGCTGAGTGACAATCATTGAAGATTTTGTCCATTTATTTGCTCTTTCGAGCTCATATTTGGTTCTGGCTAATTCAAGACTTATTCTTCTACAATTTTCCCTTTCTACATATAGTTCATCTTTGAACCTCTTAAGATCTTGTTCACACCTAATTTGGTGATCACCATTGTGTCCTTTCCCCTATTTAATAACCGTTTATTTCAAAATTTCAGACTTAAGAGAGAGAGTTCCCATTTCAAGTTGCTGGACCTGTTCCTTGAGAGATTGATTTTTCCCTTTTAGATCAGAGTTGATCTTTTCAAGGTCAATTTACTCAAATTTTAAACTGGTCAAGGAGGCCAGCAAGTGATCTCTGTTCTCACTCAATTCTTGAAAATTATCAATAAAGGTCATCATTAGAGAGGACAGTTTTTACTTAGAAAAGAGTTTTAGCTTGTCCTTGAGATCAAGGATATTTACCTCAGGTTCTTCAGTTTCTGACTCAGAATCTGATTCATTGTCCTCCATGGCCATCAGGGCAACATCTTCTGTGTCCTTGTCTCCTGAGTGGTCTGAGCCTGGTCCCCAAGCAGCATACATAGCTTTACCAGCATCTTTTTTCTTCTTTTTGCTGGCTTGCTCTTTTCTTTCCTTTTCAGCTCTCTCCTTCTTCCATTCAATTGCCCACATAGGACAATCCTTGACTTGATGGTCGGTTTTTCCACACTTGAAGCAGCCACCATTTTTTCCCTTGTCTACATTCCTTTCTTTGCTTGGTGATGATTTCCTTTTTTCAAAATTTCCCGTCTCTTTGAAGAACTTTCTGAAGTTCCTGCTTATCAGGGAGATGTCATCATCATCCAACTCATATTCATCACTTTCAATTGCCTTAAGAGCAAGAGTTTTATATTTGCCTCTTTCACCTCTTTTAGTGCTTTCAATGTTCCCTTCATAGGTTTTTAGATTACCTACCAGTTCATCTAGAGACATGTTTGTTAGATCTTTTGCTTCTCTGATAGCAGTGACCTTGATTTCCCATGGCCTGGCAAGGGTCCTCAATACCTTGTCAACTTGTTCCTCAGTAGTGTATATTTTTCCCAACGAAACTAATTCGTTCACAACAGTAGTGAACCTAGTGATCATCTCCTGAAGAGTTTCACCATTCTTCATCTTGAAAGACTCATACTCAGTGGATAGTTTAGCAATTCTAAATTTTCTCACTTGAGTAGTGCCTTCATGAGCATTAACCAGTCTATCCCAAATCTGTTTGGTTGTGGTGCAGCTGGAGATTCGATTGTATTCATCTGGTCCAAGTCCACATACAAGAATGCACTTGGCTTTGGCATTCTTCCCTAACATCTTGTGGTCAGCCTCAGTGTATTGAGGTTTTTGTTTGGGAATGTCCTTGTCTTCATCATCCGTAATCATAGGAATTTTTGGACCATAATTGACTCTGGTCCATAGCTCATAGTCTTCTACCTGAAGAAAATCTTCCATCCTTGCCTTCCACCACGAGTAGTATTGACCATTGAAGAGAGGTGGTCTGTTGATGTGTTGTCCTTCGCTGTGTCCAAGAGGAGGTGCAGAATTCATACTGATCTTATCTTGAGTTATTAGACTCTTGTTAAGATAACCTTCTATGATACGAATTGTTATTATGCTGACCCCCTAATTTGCCTAAGCAACAGGTTTAAGCAATTTGTTTCTTTGACAAATACAAGAACGTAAAGAAGTAAAAGGTGAACACACGATGTTTACGTGGAAAAACCCCAACCCACAAGGGGAAACAACCACGACCTACACCTCTGTAGGATTTAACCCAATTTCACTAAATCAATGAGCCTCAACAAAAAATTACAAACTCTATAACCTAAGGAATTATAAACTGTAATTCCTAAACTTTACACAAACCTCCTCAGGTCTATGTGCCCAAGTCTTCGAGTTATCCCAACTTGAAGACTAACTCTTAAGCCAATTTATAACTCACTGACACTAAAAATGAATGATTACAACTCAATGAAAAACAATACAATTAACTTGACTCAAGAACTGTAAAGCATAGACTTAAGGAACACGTTTTTCAATCTGGTTTCTGGTATTGGCTGCACTTGGATCTTCACTCAGAACTCTCCCAAATATGAACTCTCTCAATTCGATTGTGTTCTGCTTGTAACTCTCTTTGTAAGTACGTGAAGATTTTGTAAAACTTCTCTTGTATTTATGCTGAGAGTCCTCTCCTTATTTTGGTTGATTTCCTTCCATATTTGGGAATCCTTATCCTTGTAGGACTTGTCAAGTCTATCTCCTTGATTTCTTTCCTTGTGGGATTCCTCCTTATGAAAGGAAACTTTGTACAAGCTGGACTCTCCTCATAAACATGTTTTCTCCACACGCCTTTGCTCCTATCTCCGTGTCATCTACCTTTTCCTGATCTTAGTTGGATTCTGCTTGACAGGAACAAGTCACAGATACCTGTTCCCTGCATGTGTTCCACATCTTTTTATCAATCTTCAAAATCTACCTCGATCCAAAAGATTTGCACTTCGGTAATCATACAAATCTCTATCTCTTTCACAGTCCTTATCTCTCCATGTAGCATCCTGATCTCTTTCTCTCTCATAAACTCTCTAAGACACATCTCTATCCTTTCTCCAACCTTGGTTCCCATTCCTTGGTCACCAAGAGCCTTGGTTGGCACTATGGTACCCTGAGCGAAAACCCTTCACTTTATTAGAGATATAATGGGCTTCCCCATCAAACAAAGCATACGCATATTCCTTCTCAGGATATCTAGATCCTTGAGCTCTAATACAATTCATACTCTTCATTTTGGCTCCCATCACTTACTTTGCAAGCAACTCAATTTGCATCATCATCTTTGCTATAGTTTCTTCCCTCCCTTCCTTCTTTTGCCTCATTTTCTTTGACACAATTGCAAAAGTAAACACATATTTTCACCTTGTATTACCTAGTATGCCAAGAACGATTGGTCTTCATCATCCTATCTAACAAGGCTTTGGCATGTCTAAAAGTTTGGTCCATCAATAAACCACTCTCCAAGTTATTTGCCATGGACTTGTTTATAGAATCCAAAGATCGATAGATGCTTTAAAGTAAGAACCCATCGGGAAGACCATAGGTTGTTCATTAGACAATCTTTTTCTCAATCCTTAGCCATGCCTCACGCAAGACTTCACCTGACAGCTATCAAAAGTTGGTTATCTCATCTCTCAATTGAAGCATTCTAGCAAGAGGGAAGAACCGATCTAGGAAGGCTTTAGTGAGTTCATTCCATGAGGAAATGTATCCTTTGAGAAGCTCCTCCAACCATTATGTTACTTCTCCCATTAGGAAGAATGGGAATAGTCTCAACTAGATTGTCTCTTGAGTTATGTTGGTTATGTTGAATGCTTGGCAAATTTTAGAAAAAATTCTTATATGGCGATTTGCGTCTTCATGTGGGAGACCACAGAAGAGACCTTTCATTTACAATAGGTGTAGCATGGAGCTAGTAATGTGAAAGATTTCATTTCCTACCATTGGAGGTAGGCAAATGGCATTAGCTACACCACCATGACCCGTTGGGTCATCATCATCTTACATATGGTCATCAACGCTACCATGCTCAATAGCGTGACTCATGTTTTCTCTTAGAAATGTAATGACCCTCTAGGTCATTTTCCTAGTTTTCATGTTTTTTCTGCATTTCAATCTTTCCCACAGTAGTTATAGGTCATTTATGAATTGTGGGAACTGACCATTCAGTTTCCAGGCAGCTTGTTTGTGTTTTAAGCCTATTTCCCTATTTTGAAACTCTTAAAGCTAGAAGTGTTGACTTTGATCAAAATTCAGTGAAGACAGACTTGGATGGAAATTCTATCAATGTTGTTAGCTCTGGAATGTTAACTTTAGGCTAGTGGGACCTTTGGTTTAGGTACCAAGGCTTCTGGACTTATTTTGGGATATCGGTTTACTTTTAGCTAAAAGTTGGTTTTTGGGTGTGGAGCCCACATTTCATCAAAACAATCTCCCTTGGGAATTTTATCAATTCCGTTGAGTCTAGATTGCCATTTTTGGTAGGGTAGCATAGCTTATTTGTGTATGCGAGACCCTTGATAAATTTTGAGGGTCCATTCGAGGTATTTTTGAGTTGTTAAAGTTGTTGGTCTTTCTGCAATATATACTGTAGAACCCATCCCTTCACATACGTGAGAGGTTGGCTGCCTACCCAAAAATACCTACGAGGTGGTCCTACTCCCTCTGCTTTTTGCATGCACAAGGTCCAGGCCACCTACATGGGCTCATGTACATGGTAGCCTACTTGCATCCACAAAGTCCAACCACCTAGTAATATATATTGTTCCAACTTTGGTTTCTCCTTCAAAAATCCAATAAGCACCATTGTTGTTGAGTTCAAAAGTTGGGTTAGAACTATTTTTCCATCTCCTAGTAGTTCTGGTAAGTTCATCGTATCCCGTGCTCTTTTTTGCTAATATTTTGCATATTCCATCATTAAATTCCATTTAATCCCGTGTTCTAAATTCCTTGATCAAGTGCACTTTTGGAGCTATTTTGGGCCATGAAACGAGTCTTGTTTGTACTCAAATTTTGGGCTTAGGTTTAAAAATTCGCTGTCATGCCCCAAGTTTGAATGGGACAGACAAGTACAATATATACATATATGCTATAAAGATAATTTATAACAGATGATATATCGAGGATTCATGTACTAGAGACAACTAACAAGAATAATACATGCATATACAATGGCCTATGGTCAACTAATACAAAATGATCATACTATAGTGTCCACGAAGCCTCTAAAAGTGTAAAAAAACTATTCAACTGTCAAGTGGTCGGGACAGGGTCCCACTGATGTGCCGGAATGCTATGGAACATTTGATTCCTTTTACCTAGAATAGACGCAAGTTTTCGAGCAACCATTGTAAATTTGATGGTGTATATGGTTAGATTGCAGGAAAATCATCCAAGACTAGAAAGAAGGATGTTTTACACTAATAAGATGTTCTGATAATGGTGACGACTCAAGTGACTAATTGTCACCTGCCTGACAAGTCATCACCTAGGTCATCAAGCTTGAAGAAAATGAAGAAGCCCACTAGTTAAGTGTGATAACTCCCTTAACGAGTCATCAAATTCATGACGAGTCATCACACTAACCACAAAGCTAAGGCAGAAGGGGAGAATGCACTGGATAAGCTGACGACTTCCATAAAGAATCGTCAAGACCACGTCGAGTGATCAAGTTGTACCATCAATCTAAGAAGAAAAGAGGAAGTTTAGTGTCATGTGTGATGACTCCTCCTAACGAGTCGTCACAGGCTTGGTGAGTTGTCAGTCCAAGCAGTTAATTCATAGGAAGAAAATCCAATTCTACTTTTGGATTTAAAATTCCTGGACAACTATAAATACCAAGTGTTAGGTCTAATTTCATTATTCATTGTTTGATACTTTTCTTTGGTTTTCAAACACTTGTAATGAGCAAAATACTCATTACGTTTCTTGCTCTTGAATTTGGGAGTTATTTTGCTCAGTTTTATTGGAGAATTGAAGTTGTTTTTCATATATTATAAGAATCCTTCTTCTAGTATGAATATTATTATTTTCTCTTCTTCTAAACTCTTGAGTAGCTAAACTCCCACAACTTGGGTTGTGGGATCCATGGAAAGGTAACAATCTAGGTTATTTGTGATATTAGGTTCATATTGTATGCGTGATGCATTGTTAATCTTTCATGTTTTACTGATTTATAATGGTTGCAAACATTGGAATAAGCCTAGGTTTGATTTGCTTTAATCAAGAAGTTAAAAATGGGTAAAAAGGATTAACAATAAGGATTCGTGGTTTCTAACCCCCGTCTAATGAATAATGCCTTAGCAAGGTTAATTAACTTGGAGAAATAATTGAGTTTTGTATTTCATCTTTTCAAGTTCGAACGAATTGAAAAGAAAATCATCTATTTTGTTGATAAACGATTAGACAAAGTTTTAAACTCAATTACTTCACATTATGCTTATAAAATGAATCTGAATGAACATTCACCCGAAGTTGTTACATAGCCATGATGAACACATACCTAGTTTACTTCCCATATTTATTCTTATTCGTTGATTTTTGTTACTTTCTATTTGAAATAACCAAGGAACAAACAAGTGTGATCGTTATAAACCCCCATTTTAGGAAATCATAGATTAATAGTCATTTGAACTACTAATGACTTAACTTTAACCATATTCCCTGTGAGATTCGACCCCAACCTTTGTTGAGTTCTATATTTGACAAGGAGCGGTTATACTTCTTAAGTGAGGTGTAATTTGGCGTATCAAATTTTGGCGTTGTTGCCAGGGAATACAGTTGTCTATTAAGTCTGATGTGTTTATTTGACTCTTAGTCATATTTCCTAATTTTACTTTTATTTTTTATTTCTGTGATTATAGGGTACAACTTTGTGCATGCCAAATACCCAGCACTCAGGTGAACCAATATTACCATACAATCTCGAGCTTGCAAAAATGTTAGGCTGAATATGAATGCACAAGTGCATAAAGAAGCAAGGCTTGCTGCAGCCCAACAGAACCAGAACAACGAGAATATTGAGGATGGTGCAGCTTTGGGTGATGATGTTGAGGATGATGATGTTGATAATATTGCCCCATCTGATCTGGGACAATGAAATAGAGGTTGAGGTCATCAACAACAAAGGCCTTTTGCTTTGAATGACGATGATGATATCGACCTGGATAGAGTGGGTGCTTCTGAGCCCATTGTTCTTCCCCCGTTAGTACCTAGTGCTATGTTTAATATCACCAGCATTATGATTAAATTTTTGTACTTGAAGGGTCTATTTCGAGGAGCGGCTGGTGATGATCCCAATAGGCACTTGATGAACTTTGTTGGAATCGACAAGTCCTTTGAGCTGGCAGGAGTGAGCCAAAATGTCATATGGTTGAGATTACTTCCATTTTCTTTGTCTGATGATGAGGCATTATAGTTGATCAAGATGACACCTGATTCTATAACAAACTGGAGTGAGCTGAAAAAAGCTTTCCTAGAAAGGTCCTTTCCTCTTTCCAATATCTTACAGTTAAGGGATGAGATCAGTAACTTCAGGCAGCAACCACATGAAGCCTTGCATGAAACCTAGTTGAGATTTAACAAGAAGCTGACTCAGTGCCCAAATCATCAGTTGAGGGATATATTCTTAATGCAGATGTTCTACAGGTCTCTAAATTCGGCTACCAAGCCGACACTCAATAATGCTACAGGCGAAGCATTCATGGGGCTTACATTTATTGAGGCCACTGCTACCTTGGATCAGCACACCAAGACAAATAGAGCTTGGCATACCAGGGACTCAGAGGTATCAACTGTATGTATGCAGTGGGTATGTTGGTTGAGCAACGCAGGAAAGAAGAAGAGAGAGACCAAGATATGGCGCTCTTTAAAACACAAATGGACTTGTTGATAAAACATTTATTAGAAGGAGGTGTTAAGAAAGTTAAGGCAGTTGGTTCACAGAATAGAGTAGCCGATCCCGAGTCCGATGAAGAAGACAACTATTTGCATAACCAGATGGGAGGTTTCCAAGCTTATGGCTATGGAAACCATGGTCGGAACTATTAGCGAGATAATTATTATGACAAGGATGGCTATAAAGATCCATAGCAAGGTAATTGGAAGAACAAGAATGATAGAGATGGATTGTATATACCACCTGTAAATCTAGATAAAGCTAACAATGATGCAGGGACTTCCAAAATGGAAGCCATGTTAGCTAAGGTGTTATCAAAAGTTGAATTGACTGACTCTGGGTAAAGGAGATGAAAGGTGAATTATCATCTGTGATTCAATTGGTGGAGTCACATGCTACCTCTATTAAGTAGTTAGAG
Source organism: Jaltomata sinuosa (assembly GCA_003996215.1). Taxonomy (NCBI): domain Eukaryota; kingdom Viridiplantae; phylum Streptophyta; class Magnoliopsida; order Solanales; family Solanaceae; genus Jaltomata; species Jaltomata sinuosa. Next base: position 226,340 of record QJPP01007368.1, read on the forward strand.
TAGCAGATGGGGCAACTGTCGGTGGCTCTAAATCGGTGAAAGAATGGCACTTTACCCAGTGATACCATACAAAACCCAAGGAAAAGTGGGAGTTGCATGGTTATCACTACAAGGAGCAGTAGAACTTTATCAGAACCACATCCGATAGTTTATACCTAGATTAATGATATTGCTGGTGAATATGAGATGGCAGATTATAAGATTAACGTTGAAGAGAAGTTGGGTGTTCCTGTGGAATAATCCACTTTAGGAGAAGATGCTACCCCAGAACTTAAGGAGAAAAGAAAGGATGTTGAAAAACTTTCAATGCAGATACCAAAGCTTCCTCCTCCATTTCCGTACAGGGTGAAGAAGAAGGTGGAAGATGGCAAGTTCCACAAATTCATATCAATGCTCAAGAAAATATCGGTGAACATCCCTTTGGTGGATGCTCTTGAGCAAATGCCCAGATACGCCATGTTTATGAAGGACTTGATTACAAAAAAATGTCAATGAGTTTTGACACAGAAGAAAACATTCACCATTATAATGCGATCTCATCAAGATTGTTGGTCCAAAAGAAGGAGGATCCGAGTGTGTCACGCCCCAAGGCTACCCTCTAGATGCAACACGATGCTCAGTGTCACAAGTGACCCCGAGCTAACTCATGGCATGGCATATCTACACAATTTGAAGCAACAGTATATACTGTGCGGAAGCTGAAAATAGTTTATATATATAGTGGGAAAGAGCCCAAAACATAGCTGAGTATAAACTATAATAAGATTATAGTAATGACTGAAAAGAACACTAACAACTCCACTGAATCTAGTCTATGTCTGAAAACCTCTAACTGGTATGAGTTGTTGGTACATGCCCCCAGCTAACTCTAATAAGACTGAAACTGAAAGGTAAATGCTGAAAGTAAAGCATGTCTATCATCCTCGAACTATGAAGACTCACCACTGAGCTGCTGAGTATAGACTGGAAGTCGACTAAGCGCGGTCTGGATGCTGAGTACCTGATCCTACATCATAAAATGATGTAGAACAAAAATATGCGTCAGTATTTTGAATGTACTGAGCATGCAGGATATATATACTAAATGAACAATAAAGAACTGAACCTGGAAACTATCATACTGAAATATAACTGAAATCTGGGCTGAGTACAATGACCAAGTACAAATTCATAAATATAACAAGCTGAACTGAATACTGAAATAAATATTGGGTACATGCTCAATGCAACATGAATCTGACAGTGGGAGGTACTGTTAACTAACATTCCCCAAGTTGAGCTAACTATGGGGCCAACCTGTAACCCTGGCTGGAAGGGTGTTAATACCTTGCCAAGGGTACGGACAAGTTTGACGTGGATCCACTACTGATGTCCTCAAGGGACAAGGAGGTGCAGCCTAGTCTGACTTATGACTCCTTTAATACCTACGGTGGCACCGTAGTTCTAGGACTTGGGGATTGCTACTAAAGGTCTTAGCCTAAACTGACAGCTAAGCCTTCATCCCCTCGTCCGCTTGATACTAAGCCTACTCCCAACTGAATATAAGAAACAAGGCACTGAAATAATTGATAGCTCAAAATACTGGTAATTAACAGAGAATGCAACATAAACATATTGAGGATATGACATTTAAATTCTGAAACATGATTATAAGACTAATCTGCCTGGCAAGAAAAATCTATAAAATATTAGAAATTTAACAGATTAGGGTTCTGGATCCTAAATATAGGTTGCATAATTTCCCAAAGAATCTGGACTAAACATCACATGAATTGTAACATCTGAATAACAAAGGAAAGTTCTAAGGTTCTTGAAACCTAGGTCTAATCAAGCATGGAGAAACTGGAGGGAACCAACTGAATGATGGGGACCTAATGGGTGAAAGGAACCCACTAGTGAAATCCCACATACCTGGTGAAGAAAACTACGGAGAGATCCTTGGATTTTTGGGGCTGAACTTGATGAAGACCTCTGCTTGTTCTTGAGAGAAAACTATCGCTTCTTTTCTTTCTAAGTCCAATGATTTTAGGAGAATGAGGGTTTTAAGTAGTTTTGACTAATTCATTAGGCTTAGAGTAGTCAAAACAATGTAGCCTAGGTATTAATAGAGAAAGAAAAAGTATGGAATGCCCCTGGGAAATAATTAGAGAAACTGCTGAAATTCGCGACTCAGGGATCACGAGTTGGTTCTACGGCTCGTGGAACCTTTCGTGGTTTCCTGGTCCTAAAGGTTGAGCTACCGGATGGAGCTCCACGAGTTGGGTTCATGACTCGTGGAAGCTTCCACGGGGCGTGGAATCCCACTCGTGGTTATTGAGTCAAAATTCTTGTTCTCTGAAGATTGATTCCACGGGTTGGGTTCATGACTCGTGGAAACTCCCACGGGTCGTGGAACCTAATCGTTGTTCCTGGGAGTCGTCTGGAAGGAGGATTCCACGGACGATTTCCATGGTCTGTCAAAACTTCTACGGTCCATTAACTCCAATCGTGGAATTAACTTCGGAGGAGTAGTCCTCTGATCTTTGTTCCACGAGTCCATTCCACGACTTATGGACTGTTCCACGGCTCATGGAAGTGACCCGTGGTTCTCCCATCAGTTGGAAAAAAATTATTTCCTATGGTTTTCTGAGATAAGTCTGAGCTTGGAATTTCTGGGGTGTAACAATATCTCCCCCTTGGGATCATTCGTCCTCGAATGAAGACAAAAGAAACTGACATCTACTGAACTGAGTTCCATGAACATGCAATTATGTTGAAATGCAAGGATAACTGATAGAGCGAGGTATTAGGACTGAATTTCACACAAGATTTATATGGAAGACTAGAGAGAATCTATTACCTCAAGCTGGAACCTAATCAGAAGGGAATAGGTGAGGATACTTGGCCATCATGGCTACTTCTGCCTCCCAGTTAGCTCCTTCTACGGACTAATTCCTCAAGAAAATTTTTACTGAGGCGACTTCCTTATTCCTTAACCTACGAACCTGACGGTCAAGAATCTCAACTGGAACTTCCTCATAGGTGAGCCTTCCTTCACGGCCACACTCTTAAAGGGTACGATCGATGCCAGATTACCCACACACTTCTTCAACAAGGAAATGTGAAAGACTAGATGAATCATTGTTTGCTCTACTGGCAACTCTAACTCATAAGACACCTTACCAACCCTTTTCAGGATTTTGTAAGCACCTACATACCTAGGACTGAGCTTTCCTTTCTTGCCGAATCTCATCACCCCCTTCATGGGTGACACTTTACGAAAAGCCTAATCATCGATCTCAAACTCTAAGTCCCTTCTCCTCACATCTGCATAGGACTTCTGATGACTCTAAGTTGTTTTCAATCTCTCCCTAATAAGTTGAACTTTCTCCATAGCCTCATGAAGCGAATATGGCCCGATCAAGGCTGCTTCACCTACTTTGAACCAACCAACTGGAGACCTACATCTATGCCCATAAAGTTCCTTATATGGGGCCATCTAAATACTGGAGTGATAACTGTTATTGTAGGCGAACTCTATGAGAGGTAGGTGATCATCCCAACTACCCTTGAAATTGATCACGCAAGCTCTCTACATGTCCTCTAAGGTTTAAATGGTACACTCTGCCTGACCATCCGTCTACGGATGAAATGTTGTGCTAAGATTCACCTGAGTACCAAGACCTTTCTTGAAAGATCTCCAGAAATGAGCTGACTTAGTGACCCTGTCCACTATCACCCAAATGGAATCATATTGTCTGCGAGTACGAGGTAAACCCGTAATGAAATCCATGTTGACCACTTCCCACTTCCAAGTAGGAATGCTAATCTCCTGAGTCACACCTCCTGGTTTCTGATGTTCTACCTTAACATGCTGACAGTTGGGACACTTAGCCACAAAATCTGCGATGTCCCTCTTCATGCCATTCCACCAATAAACTTCTCGTAAATCACGGTACATCTTAGTGGCCCCTGGATGAATGGAATATCTAAAATTATGAGCTTTTGAAAGGATCTTCTATCTCAACTCACCCACTTAGGAACATATAAGTGACCCTAATAACGAAGTACAACATCTCCCCCTTGGGATAAAACCTCAACTCTCTGCTGATGAACTGCATCCTTCAGTTGAAGAAATATGGGATCACTATCTTGTTTCTTCTTAACCTCCACTACCAATGAAGATTTTGATCCATTCTGAACTATCCCACCACCATCTGACGTATCTATAAGGCAAACTCCTAAGCGAGCAAGTTGATGAACCTATATGGCCAGTTCTCTCTTCTCTTCCTCAACATGAGACACGCTACCCATAGACAGTCTACTGAGAGTATTAGCCACTACATTGTCCTTACTCAGATGGTAGAGCATATTTATATCATAATCCTTGAGGAACTCAAGCCATCTCCTCTGACGAAGATTCAACTCTTTCTGGGTGAACACAATTGGAGGATCTTATGATCTGTGAACATATCAACATGAACACCATACATGTAGTGTCTCCAAATCTTTAGGGCAAACACAACTGTTGCAAGCTCTAGATCATGGGTCGGGTAGTTCTTCTTATGAGCCTTGAGCTGTCTGGAAGCATAAGATATGACCTTACCCTGCTACATCAAAACACAACCCAGGCCGACTTTAGATGCATCACAATAAATCACAAAACCGTCTGAACCCTCTGGTAGAGTCAAAACAGGAGTTGTAGTCAACCTAGTCTTCAGCTCCAGGAAACTTTTCTCACACTCATCTAACCACTGAAACTTGACCTTTTTCTAAGTCAACCTGGTCAATGGGGTAGCTATGGATGAAAATCCTTCTACAAACCTCCTGTAGTAACCAGCCAAACCCAAGAAACTTCTGATGCTCGTCGGAGAGGCGGGTTTGGGCCAGTTCTTTATTGCCTCAATCTTATGAGAGTCAACTCGGATGCCATCACTAGACACCACATGGCCAAGGAAAATGATTGATCTCAACCAGAACTCACACTTACTGAACATGGAAAATAACTGGTGGTCCTTGAGAGTCTGCAGAACGATCCTCAAATGACTTGTATGCTCTTTCTCAATTCGAGAATAAACAAGGATATCATCAATGAAGACGATGATGAAAAAGTCCAAATACTGTCTGAACACTCTATTCATTAAGTCTATGAAAGTTGTAGGAGCATTGGTTAGTCCAAAAGACATAACTACAAATTCATAGTGACCATACCGAGTCCTGAAGGCTATCTTCGGGATGTCACAACCTCTAATTCTGAGCTGATGATAGCCGGATCTGAGGTCTATCTTGGAAAAGAAATTAGCACCCTGGAGCTGGTCGAACAAGTCATCAATCCTGGGGCTGGGATATTTATTCTTGATTGTGACTTTGTTCAACTAACGGTAGTTAATGCATATTCTGAGAGAACCGTCTTTCTTGCGCACGAACAACACTGGAGCACCCCATGAGAGATATTGGGTCTGATGATTCCCTTATGTAGCAGGTCCTTCAGTTTTTCTTTCAATTCCTTAAGCTCAACTAGAGCCATTATGTAAGGAGGAATCAAAATAGGTTGGGTATCTGGAAGGAGATAAATTCCAAAGTTGATTTCCCTTTCGGGAAAAACTCTGAGAAGATCTTCTGGGAACACTTCTGGAAACTCATTCACCACTAGAACTGACTTAAGAGTTGGGGTCTTAGAGTTTGAATCCTTAACCCAAACAAGGTGATAGATATACCCTTTGGAGATTATTTTTCTGGCCTTAAGGTAGGAGATGAATCGACCTACAGGCATGGAGTTACTACCCTTCCATTCTAAGACTGGCTCGTTAGGAAACTAGAACCGAACAATCCTAGTCCTACAATCGACTGAGGCATAATAGGAATGTAACCAATCCATGCCTAGAATGATATCAAAGTCTACCATTTCTAACTCTACAAGATCTGTTGAGGTGACTTTCTCGGAAACTGAGATCGGGCAATTTCTGTACACCCGTCTAGCTTTGACTGGGTCACCAACTAGAGTAGATACTAAAAAGGGTTCTGGGAGGATTTCTAGACTAACACTAAAGTTTACTACTATAAAAGGAGTGATAAAGGAAAGTGTAGCCCCTAGATCTAACAATGTATAAACATCAGTATCAAAGACTCGCAATGTACCCGTGACCACATCAGGTGAATTCTCCTGGTCTTATCGAGCCTGAAGAGCATACAATCTGTTTTGGCACTGACCACTACCTATTCCAGATGAGGCACCCTATTGAGTGGGGCATCTAACCAGAGTTATTGTAGAACCAGTCTAAGTTTGCAGGCAAACATCCTTACCCTTATGAGAAGTCATTGGATAATCCCTCATTATGTGGCCTGGCTTTCCACACCCAAAGCAATTTCCACTACCTGCCAAGAACTCATCTTGGTGGTTTCTAGCACACTTCTTACATACTGGGTTAGTGCGCCCACTAGTAACCATACCTTGGGACATAGATCCAGACACTCTATCCCGATAATCCCTCTTGAAATTAGGCATTGGGGCACTAGCAGAAGATAGAGCTGGAACTAAAAATATTTGGCAATATTGAGAGCAATTTCCACCCTCTGACCTCTGCGGATAGAGGCTACAATCAATTGGCCTAGCCCTCTTAGAATCTCCTCCCCTTTCCTTAATTTTCTCCTTCTCAATCTGTTGATCATAAGTAACCAGTATAGAGAAGTCCATCTCCTTAATCAGCATATCGGTCTTACACTCCTTGACCACATCATCCAACACACCAGATACAAACTTGCTCATACGAGCTCTGGAGTCTTCTACTATCGATGGAGCATACTTGGATAGCTGATTGAACTTGAGAGCATAGTTTCTCACGCTCATGTCATCCTGATTTAGATTGATGAACTCCTGAACCTTGACTTCCCTGAGCTCTAATGGGAAGAAACGGTCCAGAAAACTTGTCTTAAAAAGTTCCCAAGTCACTAGTCCCACGTTGGCACAATGAGATTCCTTCCATTATTAGTACCAAGTGTAGGCCACTCCCTTCAACTGATAGGCGGCTAAGTCTGCACCTTCGACTGGAGTTACACCAATAATATCTGTCACCTTCTGAATATCATCCAAAAACTCATGAGGATCTTCTTCTGACTTGGACCCATGAAACTCTAGAGGGTTCATCCTTGTGAAATCTCAGATCCTGGCTGCGGTAGTATTGACCTGAGGCGGAGCTAGTGCAGCAGCCTACTGGTTGACCTGGGCGGTCATGGCCAGAGAAAGTACTTGGAAGGCAACCCTGAATTTGGCATGCGTGACTTTCTTGTTTAAGGGGTCTGCTGGAGCTGCTGGTGCTGGTTGATTCCTAGCGTAAGCTTTTCGGGGAGGCATTTTTCTGAAATGCGAAGAGCATGAGTTAGAATAGAAGGAAATTAAATAGAATTTATACTCTATATCATGAACTAGAGAAGAAAGAAGGGAAGTTATTCCTAATGACGTCTCATAGTTTCTCCCCTATAAGTGTGGCGCGCTTCACACTCATAAAGAAAATTCTACTTGACGCGGCTTTCAGACACCTTAGGACACTTAAACCTGATGCTTTGATATCAAGTTTTTCATGCCCTGAGGCTACCACTAGATGCAAGACGGTGCTCAGTGTCACAAGTGATCCTGAGCTAACTCATGGCATGGCATATCTACGCAATTTGAAGCAACAGTATATACAGTGCGGAAGCTGAAAATAGTTTATATATATATAAAGGGAAAGAGCCCAAAACATAGTTGAGTATAAACTATAATAAGAATAGGGTAATGACTGAAAACAACACTAGCAACTTCATAGAATCTAGTCTATGTCTTAAAGCCTCTAACTGATATGAGTTTCTGGGACATTCCCCCATCTAACTCTAATAAGACTGAAACTAAAAGTTAAATGCTGAAAGTAAAGCATGTCTATTATCCTCGAACTATGAAGACTCACCACTGAGCTGCTGAGTAGGGACTGGAAGTCGACTAAGCGCAGTCTGGATGCTGAGTACCTGAACCTACATCATAAAATGATGTAGCACAAAAATATGAGTCAGTATTTTGAATGTACTGAGCATGGAGGATATATATATATATATATATACTAAATGAATAATAAAGAACTGAACCTGGAAACAATCATACTGAAATATAACTAAAATCTGGACTGAGTACAATGACCAAGTATAAATTCATAAATATAACATGCTGAACTGAATACTCAAATAAATACTGGGTACATGGTCAATGCAACATAAATCTGACTGTGAGAGGTACTGTTAACCTACATTCCCTAAGTTGAGCTAACTATAGGGCTAACCTGTAACCCTGGGTTGAAAGGTGTTCATACCTTGCCAAGAGTACGGACAAGTCTGACATGTACCCACTACTGATGTCCTCAAGGGACAAGGAGGTTCAGCCTAGTATGAAGGCTGACTACTTTAATACCTACGGTGGCGCCGTAGTTCTGGGACTTAGGGACTGCTACTAAAGGTCTTAGCCTAAACTGACAGCTAAGCCTTCATCCCCTCGTTCGCTCGGTACTAAGCCTACTCCCAACTGAATATAAGCAACAAGGCACTAAAATAATGGATAGCTCAAAATACTGGTAATTAACTGAGAACGTTACATAAACATACTGAAGGATATGGCATTTAAATTCTGAAACATGATTATTTGACTAATCTGCCTAGCAGGCAAAATCTATAAAATATTAGAAATTTTACAAGCTAGGGTTCTGGATCCTAAATATGGCTGCAGTAATTTCCCAAGGAATCTGGACTAAACATCACATGAATTGTAGCATCTGAATAACAAAGGAAACTTCTAAGGTTCTTGAACCCTAGGTCTAATCAAGCATGGAGAAACTGAAGGGAACCAACTGAATACTAGGGACCTAATCTGTGAAAGGAACCCACTAGTGAAATCTCACATACCTGGTGAAGAAAACTATGGAGAGATCCTTTGATTTTTGGGGCTGAACTTGATGAAGAGCTCTGCTTGTTCTTGAGAGAAAACTATCACTTCTTTCTCTTCTTTTCTTTCTAAGTCTGATGATTTTAGGAGAATAAGGGTGTTAGGTAGTTTTTGACTAATTAATTAGGCTTGGAGTAGTCAAAATAATGTAGCCTAGGCATTAAAAGAGAAAGAAAAAGTCTGGAATGCCCCTGGGAAATAATTAGAAAAACTGATGAAATTCATGACTAGGGGATCACGACTTGGTTTTATGGCTCGTGGAAAGTTCCACGGGTCGTGGAACCTTGTCGTGGTTTCCTGGTCCTGAAGGTTGATCTACTGGACGGAGCTCCATGAGTTGGGTTCACGACTCATGAAAAATTCCATGGGTCGTGGAATCCCACTCGTGGTTACTGAGCTAAATTTATTGGTCTCTAAAGATTGATTCCATGGGTTGGGTTCACGACTCGTGGAAACTCCCACGTGTCGTGGAATCCAATCATGGTTCCTGGGAGTCATCTGGAAGGAGGATTCCACGGATGATTTCCATGGTCCGTGGAAACTTTTACGGTCTGTTGACTCCAATCATGGAATTGACTTTAGAGAAGTAGTCCTTTGATCTTTATTCCACGAGTCCAGTCCACGACTCATGGACTGTTCCACGGCTCGTGGACGTGACCCATGGTTCTGCCATCAGTTGGAAAATTTTTATTTCCTCTGGTTTTCTGAGCTAAGTCTGAGCTTGGAAGTTCTGGGGTATTACAGGGTGCTTTTACTATCCCCTGCACAATCAGGGAATTCAAGTTTGCAAAGGCACTATGCGATCTGGGAGCTAGCATTAATTTGATGTCGCTAGAAATCTATTGATAGTTGGGTTTGTTTGCCCACAAACCAACTACCAAAAGACTACTAATGGCTGATAGATTAGTAAAGCAACCAGTGAGGATACTATATGATGTACTAGTGAAGGTTGGCAAGTTTATATTTTTAGCAAACTTTGTAATCTTGGATTGCAATGTAGATTTTGAAGTGCCCATAATTTTGGGATGGCCCTTTTTAGCGACTGGAATAGTGTTGGTTGATATGGAAATCAATGAACTAACATTCAGAATGAATGATAAGATAGTCAAGTTCAATATTTGCAAATCAATGAAGAAGCCAAGAGACATGAGTGTAATCTCGGTTATTTATGTGATTATTGACACTAAAGTGGAAGTACCTGTTGAGAAGAGGTTTGTTGTGGAGACATTGGTTGTTGTACTGATGAACTTTGATAGTGATTACATCAAAGACTATGAGGAGACGGTGAATGTGTTAGTAGGAATGGGTTCATACTCTTATGCTCTAAAGAAGCTGGACCTAGACATGAAGAATAGACCGATGCCTCCAGCAAAGCCTTCGATTGAAGAAGCACCTGTGGTAGAATTGAAAGAATTGCCTGGCCATATCAGATATGTATTTCTGGGTGATCATAACACATTGCTCGTAATTATAGTTGCGGATCTCGTGGAGTGGAAGGTAGAGGTAGCATTGTCTGTATTACCGGGGGTACAAAAGTGTCATTGGCTGGACTATTGCAAATATCATTGGAATTCCACCAGGTATTTGCACCCATAAAATTTAGCTAGGGGAAGGGCCTACTCTAACCACTGAGCATCAACGAAGGGTTAATCCACCAATGCAAGAGGTGGTGAAAAAGAAGATCATTAAGTGGCTAGATGCAGGCGTGGTATACCCAATCTCAGAGTGTAAATGGGTGATTCCGGTGCAATGTGTCCCAAAAAAGAGAGTTATGAGTGTAATGGTGAATGAGAAGAATGAGTTGATTCTGTTGAGATCAGTCACTAGATAGCGGGTCTACATGGACTATAGGAAGCTCAACTCGTGGACTCTGCGGCATCACTTCCCAATGTCTTTCATGGATCAAATGCTTGATAGATTGACTGGGAAAGGATGATATTGCTTCTTGGATGGGTATTCGGGTAACAACCAAATATCCATTGCACCCTAGGATAAGGAAAAAACCACCTTCACATGTCTATATGGGACTTTTGTTTTCAAGCGCATGCATTTTTGCTTGTGTAATGCTCCAGCGATGTTCCAAAGATGTATGATATCAATTTTTTTTGACATGGTAGAGGATACGCTGTAAGTCTTTATGGATGATATTTCTGTAGTTAGTGATTCTTTCAAAGACTGCTTCAAAAATCTGAGTAAAGTTGTGCAAAGATGTGAGAAAGTTAATCATGTCCTCAACTGAGAGGAATTGTGTTGGGTCACAATATAACACTGAGAGGAATTGAGTTTGATAGAGCCAAAATTGAAGTGATCAAATAACTTCCTCCACCCATCTCAGTAAAGGGTGTCAGGAGTTTTCTTTATCACGCCTGGTTCTATTGAAGGTTCATTAAGAACTTCTCCAAAATTTACAATCTATTGTGAAAACTATTGGAGAAGAAGGCAAAAATTTTGTTTGATAGTGAATGTTTGAAGGCATTTGAATGCCTAAAGGAAAAGTAGGTGGCCACTCCCATTATAATTGCTCCAAATTGGTCTAAACCATTCGAAGTGATGTGTGATTCAACCGAGTTACGCTTGGAGCTATTTTGGGTTAGAGAGGAGAAAAGTTGTTTCACCCTATTTACTATGCTAGCAAGGCATTAAATGGGGCACAAAAGAATTACATGGTCACTGAATAAGAGTTGCTTGCAGTTGTATATGTCTTTGAAAAATTTAGGGCATACCTACTTGGTACGAGAATTGTTGTGCATACCAACCATGTCGTGTTAAGGTATCTCATGGCAAAAAAAGATTCCAAACCTCGATTGATTAGATGGGTGTTGTTACTACAAGAATTTTCTTTAACGTCAAAGACCGAAAATGATGTGAAAACCATGTGGCTAATCATCTCTCCAGACTAGAAAATGAAGGGAAAGTGTCATATGAGCTAGAAATCGATGATTCATTCCCAGATGAACAGGTGTTAGATTTTTCACTTGATCTTATGCCATGGTACGTTGATTTTGCCAACAACTTGGTCAGTGACATAATGCCGAAAGAACTGAACTTCCACCAGAGGAAGAAATTCCTTCATGATGCAAGTAAGTACTTTTGGGATGAGCCCTATCTATTTCGATTATATACTGACAACATAATCAAAAGATGTGTATCAGAAGTGGAGATAATGAGCATTTTGCAGACCTGTCATTCTTCTCAAATTAGGGGACATCAAGCAAGGGAGCGTACTGCCCAGAAGATCCTGCAATGTGGGTATTACTGGCCCACAATCCAGAAAGATGCTCATGACTTTGTCAAAGCATCTGACCAATGCCAATGACAAGGAGCCATATCTCAAAGACAAGAGTTAGCCATGTCCACAATTCTGGAGGTTGAGCTATTTGATGTTTGGGGCATCGATTTCATGGGCCAATTTGTGAGATCTTATGGTAACAAGTACATCTTGGTAGCAGTTGATTATGTGTTGAAGTGGGTCAAAGCTATAGTGTTGGCTGACAACGAAGGGAAAAGTATGGCTGCATTTTTAAAGAGAAACATCTTCTCTCGGTTTGGCACTCCTTGCATAATCATAAGCGATGGAGAGTCACACTTTTGCAATAAGTTGTTCAGTGCTACTTTGGATAAGTATAGTTTGAAGCAACACAAAGTGGCCACCCCATATCACCCGCAAACCAATGGGCAAGTAGAAGTGTCTAATCGTGAAATCAAAGCGATACTAGTGAAGTCAGTGAATGCTAATCAAAAGGATTGGGCACAGAAGCTTGATGATGCACTTTGGGCTTATCGAATGGCATTCAAAATGTCGATAGGTATGTCTCCTTATCACCTGGTTTTTGGGAAAGCATGTCATCTTCCTGTGGAACCTTAGCATAAGGCCCTGTGGGAGCTCAATAAGCTAAATCTTAGCTGGAATGATGCTTTTGAGTTGAGGTTGGAATAACTGAATGAGATGGATCAGTTCCGGCTGCGAGCTTATGAGAGAGCTGCCCTCTACAAAGAAAAAATGAAGCTATATCATGATCAGAGGATTGAGAAGAGGGAATTTAAAGTCGGGTACCTAGTGATACTATTCAACTCAAGGTTCAGATTGTTTCCTGGAAAGCTCAAGTCCAAATGGTCTGGTCCTTTAAAGGTTAACCAAGTGTTCCCGTCCGGTATTGTTGAACTGGAAAACAAGAATGGAGAACACTTCAAGGTGAACGAACAGCGGGTCAAGCAGTATATCAGCTTTTTAGAAGAGGTAAAGGTCTTGTCAGTGGTGTATCGTGATGATGTATGAGTAATCAAGATACCTGAGTCGTGCCATAATGTTAAATCAAGAGCTAATTAGGAGGCAACCCATCTTTTGTTATTATAAAATCACCTTACAGTAGGTTGTGTTTGTGGAACTGTTTATGTGGTTGTTTGAGTGTGCAGGGACCACAAGTATAGGTGAAAGCACCATTCTATTTAGAGATGATGAGTCACGTGATGTTTCATCACAAAGGTGATGAGTCATCACCTCAAGTCATCACAAAGGGAATATTTTGATGGGGTTCTAGTTAGGCATGATGGCTCACGTGACTAACCATCACATGTGTGATTAGTCGTCACCTAAGCCGCCAGGATGGTGCCCAATTACCATCTCCACTATTTAAGTTGGCGACTCCTGTGACAAGTCATCAGCCTTGTGACTAATCGTCACAAGAGCCACCAACCCAGGTAAGTTTTTCTTGTGCTTTTTTACCCAATCCAATCTGAATCCTGAAATCTTACTCCCATACTAACCCGAATTTTTTTAAGCTCAATTAAAGATCAAACCGTTCAATTGAAATGGTTTCTTCCTCTTTACTTCTCCTTCTCCCATTCAAATTCCTTAAACTCTACAATTCACAAATACCTAATCCATCACGCCACATAAATTCGTCCCTCCATCAAAACCTCATACACTCTTTCCTTTTGAAAAATTCTGATTTGCAATAAGTTGATAGAATTGGTTTAGATTTTTCTTGTGTTGTTACTCTCTTACATAAAGGTGCAAGCAGTGATTTTCGTAGTCCATCATAAAAAATAAGGTATGATCTTTGCCTCATTTTCTTGGAATTGAATAACAAGAATTTATATATCAAAAGTAACGCAAGAAAGATATGTTTGAGAGTATGGACTGTATGTTGTTATGTGTGATGTTGAAAATTTTATAAATCAAAGACTTGGTGAAGTCTGAGTAACCCAGAGGTGAAAGAATGGTTTATAATAGGATGGTACGACCGTAGGCTCAACTCTGAGGGTCTGTGGTCTCAGCCATGTGCACAAGGCAGCGTCACATTGTGAGTTAAGTGAATATAATATCTCTGACCTTCCCCCTCCATCACTTAATTTATATCTTAACAACTGATGCCATGAGGTCCTCTGAATAATTAATTACAAATGAAATCAATTGTACAAATAGTAAGCTCTGAATGATAATTTATGAACTCTGAGTAACCAATGGTAATCTCTGATTAAGTGAATTAATGAGTAAACAATGCTCTGTTTCAAATGAATCAAATAGACATATATTTACTGTATCAATGATAAATATCCTATGAAAAGAGAATTATATATAAAGATATATAACAAATGTACTATATGAGTTCTATGAAATGCAAATGAAGGCACTCAAACGGCTAGACTCCTCCTTAATAGACTTGTTGAGAAAGCAGAACTCCTGAGCATCCTCCAGAGTCACCTTAGGGGTCTTCTTGCCTGGAAGGGAGCCTTTGAAGAGGGCCGTGATCCCTTTCTACATCCTCACCATAAGTTTATCCTGAGAGCGTCCCTTCTTCCTCTCGCCTCTAACTCCTCTCGAAGCTCTAATTGGGCCTATGCTAGGGTCTCAAATGACGAAAAGGAACCATCTTTGCCTGAAGGTCCGGCGGCTAGAGTAGGCACTATCACCAATGGAACTGATGATATGCCCTCCATCATGGCCTTCAAGGCTGCCATATTTTCCCTAAGTGACTCCAAGGTCACTATACCCAGCGCCGCACTAGTCCCTACTCCACCACCAGCTTGACCATTATTGTTGTAACACCCCAGAACTTCCAAGCCCAGACTAAGCTTAGAAAACCAGTAGAAAATAAAAATTTCAAGAAAAGTTCAAGTTTCCAGGAATCATGGTTAGGACTACGGACCATAGTTTGAATCCACGGTTCGTCTTGTACACTCGTATTCCAAAGTTCCAGAGGACCCCAAAAAGGTCCCAAAGAAGATGGGTCAAACGATGGTCCTTCCTTATGGACAATGGACCGTCATCCGCAACTGTAATCCCTGACTCTAGTAGCTTAGGTGTTCTACCCTAAGGACTACGGTTCAAACCACGGACCATGATTTGGAACCACGGATCAACCTGTCACACATTGTTTCCATGAATCAGAGGACCCCCAGTTCCAGACCAAAGAACTATGGGTCACATGACGGGCAATCGTTCAGAAGAACGGTCCATCCTGTTGAGTCATAGTTCCTAGGACCAGAGACCTCTAAACTCTTAGGAAGAACCATGACTCAAGTTGACGGTCCGTTGTTCAGAAGGACGGTTCATCAACCAAGCTGTGATCCCTGAAGAACAATTTTCAGCAGATTCTTTTAAACTTTCCCAGGGGTATTTCGTATTTTTCCTTTCTATTTTAAGGCCTAAGCTACGTTGTTTTATGTCGTCTAAGACTGATTTAAGTAGTCAAAACCTACCTTCAACATCTATTCTCCAAAATCTATCAGACTTAGAAAGAATAGAAACATAAAGGGCAATAGTTTTCTCTCAAGAACAGGAAAGGCCTTCACCAAATTCAGCACCAAAAATTCAAGGATTTCTCTGTGGATTTCTTCACCAGGTATGTGGGATTTCACTAGTTGGTTCCTTTCACCCATTAGGTCCCTAGATTCTAGTAAATCTTCAGTTTTCTCCAGGCATGTTTCAGACCTAGGGTTCCTAAATCTTAGGAAATTATTGTAATTCAGTTCTTACAATTTTTATGGTATTGATCAGATGTTTCTTGGAGAATTAGTACAGTTTCATGAACAACGCTCAGAAACAATAACTTGAAGATAATCCAGTATTTCATGAATTTGACTTGTTAGGCAGAACATTTTTATGCCCATGCTTCAGAAATTAAATGTTATAACCTTCAGTATATATATGTTGCATTCTCGGTCAGTTACCAGCATTTTGAGCTATTCCTTATTTCATTATATAGTCCTTACATTTAGTAGGAGTAGACTTAGTACCGAGTAGACTGGGGGATGAGGGCTTAGCTATCAGTTTAGGCTATGACCTTTAGTAGGAGTCCCCAAGTCCCAGAACTACGACGTCACCGTCTGTTTAAAGGAGTCAGCTGCCATACTAGGTTGTACCTCCTTGTCCCCTATGGACATCAGTAGTAGATCCACGTCAGACATGTTCGTACCCTTAGCAAGGTATGAACAGCCTTCCATCTAGGGTTACAGGTTGGCCCCACAGTTAGCTCAACTTGGGGTATGTCGGTTAGTAGTGTCTCCCACAGTCATGTTTATGTGCATCGACCTTGTATCCATTATTTACGTTCAGGATTCAGTTCAGCATGATATGTCATGATTTATACTTGGTCATTGCATTCAGTTCAGCTTTCAGTTATATTTCAGCATATCTATTTTCATATTCAGTTATATACATGCATATTATTCAGTCAAGCCTATATCCTGCATGCTCAGTACATTCAAAGTACTGACGCATATTCTTGTGCTACATCGTTTTATGATGTAGGTTCAGGTACTCAGCATCAAGACCGTGCTTAGTTCAACTTTTGATCCGTACTCAGCAGCTCAGTGGTGAGTCCTCATTAGTTCGAGGATGATAGACATGTTTATACCTTACGTACTTATTTTCAGTTTCATATTTATTAGAGTTAGCTGGGGGCATGTCCTAGAAACTCCTATTCAGTTAGATGGCTTTCAAACATAGATTAGACTCAGCAGTTATTAGTGTTATTTTCAGTCAGCACTATACTATTTATATTCTTTATATATCCAGACATTTGGGTTCTTCCCATGTTCAGATATTTAAACTGTTTTAGCTTCCGTACAATGCATTCTTTACTCTGATTTTGTATAGAAATGCCATGCCATGGGATAGCTTGGGGTCACTGGTGACACTAAGCGCCATGTTGCATTCAGGGGGTAGCTTCGGGGCGTGAAAAACTTGGTATCAGAGGATAAGGTTCAAGTATCCTAGGAAGTCTAAAAGTCGTGTCAAGTAGAGTCTCCTTCATGGGTGTGAAGCGCGTCACACTTATGGGGGAGGAGCTACGAGGGATCATTAGGAATAACTTCCCTTCTTTCTTTTCCAACTTGTGCTATGGAGTGTGAACTCTATTTAATCTCCTTGTATTCTAACTCATGCTCTTCGCATTTCAGAAAAATGCCTCCCAAAAGAGCTAATGCTAGGAATCAGCTAGCATCCCCAGCAGACTCTTTGAACGAGCAAGTCACGCATGCCGAATTCAGGGATGCTTTCCAAGTGCTTGCTCAAGCCATGACCGCCCAGGTCAATCAGCAAGCTGCGGCACCAGCTTCGCCTCAGGTTAATTCTGCTACAGCCAGAATCCGAGACTTTACTCGGATGAACCCTCCAGAGTTTCATGGGTCCAAGTCAGAAGAGGATTCCCAAGAGTTCTTAGAGGAGATTCAGAAGGTGACTGACATTATGGGTGTCACTCATATCGAGAGTGCAGACTTAGATGCCTATCAGCTGAAAAGGGTGGCTTACACTTGGTACCAGCAATGGAAAGAGTCTCGTTGTGCCAATGCAGGACCAGTGACTTGGGATATTTTCAAGACTGCTTTTCTGGACTAATTTTTTCCCACTAGAGCTCAGGGAAGATAAGGTTCAGGAGTTCATCAACTTGAGGCAGGATGACATGAGTGTAAAGGACTATGCTCCTAAGTTCAAGCAGTTATCCAAGTATGCTCCAGCAATAGTAGCTGACTCTCGAGCACGTATGAGCAAGTTCGTGTCGGGTGTGTCTGATGATGTGGTCAAGGAAAACAAAATGGCCATGCTTGTTAAGGAAATGGACTTCTCCAGTATAGTTACTTATGCTCAATAGATTGGGAAAGAGAAGATCAAGTAAAGGGGAGGAGATGCTAAGAGGTCTAGGACAGGTGATTATAGCCACTATCAGCAGAGGTCAAAGGGTGGAAATCACTCTCAGTTTCGCCAAAAAAATTCAGCTCCAGCTCCATCTACTGCTAGTGCCCCTACACCTAAGTTAAAGAAGGATAGGCGGGATAGAGCGTCTGGCTCCAAGTCCCAAGGAACTGTCACTACTGAATGCATAAATCCTTTATGTAAGAAGTATGGTAGGAACCACCAAGATGAGTGCATGGCACGCAGAGGAAATTGCTTTGGGTGTGGTAAGCCATGACACATAATGAGGGATTGTCCCATAGCCTCTCAGAAGGGTAAGGATGTTCGCCCTCAGACTGGTTCTACAGCAGCTTCAGCAGGTCGCCTCACTCAATAGGGTGACTCATCTGGTACAGGTGGCGGTCAGCGCCAGAACAGGTTGTATGCTCTTCAGGCTCGACAGGATCAAGAGGATTCTCCTGATGTAGTCACGGGTACGTTACGAGCCTTTAATACTGATGTTTATGCATTGTTAGACCCAGGGGCTACACTTTCCTTTATAACTCCATATATAGCAGTAAACTTTGATGTCTGTCCAGAAACTCTCCTAGAGCCCTTCTCAGTCTCTACTCCAGTCGGTGACCTAGTTATAGCTAAACGGGTATACAGAAATTGCCCAGTCACAGTTTCCCAGAAAGTCACCTCAGAAGTTCTTGTAGAGTTAGAAATGGTAGACTTGATATCATTCTAGGCATGGATTGGTTACATTCTTTTTATGCCTCAGTCGATTGTAGAACTAGGATCGTTCGATTTCAATTTCCTAACGAGCCAGTCCTAGAGTGGAAGGGTAGTAATTCAGTGCCTATAGGTCATTTCATCTCCTACCTAAAGTCCAGACAGATGATTTCCAAAGGGTATATCTATCATCTGGTTCGATTTAAGGATTCAAACTCTGAAACCC
Source organism: Jaltomata sinuosa (assembly GCA_003996215.1). NCBI lineage: Eukaryota > Viridiplantae > Streptophyta > Magnoliopsida > Solanales > Solanaceae > Jaltomata > Jaltomata sinuosa. The sequence continues at coordinate 245,357 of QJPP01007368.1, forward strand.
CAACCCTTGAGTCAGTTCCAGTATTCAGTGAGTTTCTAGAAGTATTCCCAGAAGATCTTCCTGGAGTTAAAGGGAAATCAACTTCGTAATAGATCTCCTTCCAGATATCCAGCCTATTTCAACTCCTCATTATAGAATGGCTCCACCTGAGCTTAAGGAATTGAAATATTAGTTGAAAGACCTTCTAGATAAGGGCTTCATCAGACCCAACATCTCGTCCTGGGGTGCTCCAGTGTTGTTTATGCATAAGAAAGATGGTTTTCTCAGGATGTGCATCGACTATCGTCAGTTAAACAAGGTCATAATCAAGAACAAATATCCCATCCCCAGGATTGATGATTTGTTCAACCAACTTCAGGGTGCTAGCTTCTTTTCTAAGATAGACCTCAGATCCTACTATTATCAGCTCAAAGTCAGAGATAGTGACATCCCAAAGATTGCATTCAGAACTCGGTATGGTCAGTACGAATTTGTTGTTATGTCTTTTGGACTAACTAATGCTCCTGCATCTTTCATAGACTTAATGAACAGGGTATTCAAACAGTATTTGGACTTGTTTGTCATCGTCTTCATTGATGATATCCTTGTTTATTCTCGAAATGAGAAAGAGCATGCCAGTCATTTGAGGATCATTCTGCAGACTCTCAAAGATCCTCAATTATTTTTTAAGTTCATCAAGTGTGAATTCTAGTTACAGTCTATCACTTTTCTTGGTCATGTGGTATCCAAAGAAGGGATCCGTGTTGATTCCTAGAAAATCGAGGCAGTAAAGCACTGGCCCAGACCCACCTCCCTGATCGACATCAGAAGTTTCTTGGGTTTGGCTAGTTACTACCGTAGATTCATTGCAGGATTTTCATCCATAGCTGCCCCATTGACCAGGTTGACTTAGAAAAAGGTCAGGTTTCAGTGGTCAAACGAGTGTGAGAAGAGTTTCTTAGAACTAAAGACCAGGTTGACTACAGCTCCTATCTTGACTCTACCAGAGGGTTTAGATGGTTATGTGGTTTATTGCAATGCTTTTAGAGTTGGCCTGGGTTGCATTTTGATGTAGCAGGGTAAGGTCATATCTTATGCTTCCAGACAACTTAAGGTCCATGTGAAGAACTACCCGACTCATGACCTCGAGCTTGCAGCAGTTGTGTTTGCCCTAAAGATTTAGAGACACTATTTGTATGGTGTTCATGGTGATGTGTTCACAGATCATAAGAGCCTCCAGTATGTGTTCACCCAGAAAGAGTTGAATCTTCATTAAAGAAGATGGCTTGAGTTCCTCAAGGACTATGACATGAATGTTCTCTACCAGCCGGGCAAGGCCAATGTAGTGGCTGATGCTCTCAGCAGACTATCTATGGGTAGTGTATCTAATGTTGAGGAAGAAAAGAGAGAATTAGCCAGGGATGTTCATCGGCTTGCTCGATTTTGCCTTATGGACATGTCAGATAGTGTGTGATAGTTCAGAATGGGTCAGAATCATCATTGGTAGCAGAGGTCAAGGAGAAACAAGATAGTGACCCTATAGTGCTTCAGTTAAAAGGTGCAGTTCATCAGCAGAAAGTAGAGGTCTTCTCCCAAGAGGAGATGGTGTGCTTCGCTACTAGGGTCGCTTGTGTGTTCCAAAAGTGGGTGAACTTAGGAATTAGATCCTTACAGAAGCCCATAATTCCAGATATTCCATTAATCCAGGTGACACCAAGATGTACCATGATCTATGAGAAGTCTATTGGTGGAACGGCATGAAGAGGGACATTGCAGATTTTGTGGCTAAGTGTCCTAATTGTCAGCAGGTCAAGGTAGAACATCAGAAACTAGGAGGTTTGACTCAGGAGATTGACATTCCTACTTGGAAGTGGGAAGTGATCAATATGGATTTCATTGCGGGTTTACCTCATACCCGCAGGCAGCATGACTCCATTTGGGTAATAGTGGACAGAATTACTAAGTCAGCTCACTTCTTAGCAGTCAAGACTACAAATTCAGCGGAAGACTATGCCGGACTCTACATCAGTGAGATAGTAAGGTTTCATGGGGTTCCTTTGTCTATCATCTCATATAGAGGCTCTCAGTTTACATCTCACTTCTAGAAGTTATTTCAGAAAGGTCTTGGTACTCAGGTGAAGCTCAGCACAGCATTTCACTCGCAGATGGATAGTCAGGTAAAGAGTACCATTCAGACCCTAGAGGACATGTTGAGAGCTTGTGTGATCGATTACAACGGTAGTTGGGATGATCACCTACCTCTCATAGAGGTCTCCTACAATAACAGTTTTCATTCCAGCATTTAGATCGCCCCATATGAGGCACTCTATGGGTGTAGATATAGATCACCTGTCGGTTGGTTTGAAGTAGGTGAAGCAGCCTTGCTTGGACCAGATTTGGTGCATGAAGCTATGGAGAAAGTTTAGCTCATAAGAGACAGACATAAGATGGCTCAGAGCCGTCAGAAATCCTATGCAGATGTTAGGAGAGAAGACTTAGAGTTTGAAATTGATGAGTGGGTTTTCCTGATAGTGTCACCCATGAAATGTGTGATGAGATTTGGCAAGAAAGGGAAGCTCAGTCCCAGGTATGTAGGTCCTTACAAAATCCTGAAAAGGGTCGGTAGTGTGGCTTATGAGTTAGAGTTGCTAGCATAACTAGCAGCGGTTCATCCAGTATTTCACATTTCCTTGCTGAAGAAGTGTGTGGGTGATCCGACAGAAATAATACCCTTAGAGAGTGTGGTTGTGAAGGATAGCCTCACCTATTAGGAGGTTCCAGTTGAGATTCTTGATCGTCAGGTTCGTAGGTTAAAGAAGTCGCTTCGGTTAAAGTTTTGTGGAGGAATCAGTCCATAGAGGGAGCTACTTGGGAAGCAAAAACGGCCATGATGTCCAAGTATCCTCACCTCTTTCCCTCCGAGTCAATTTCAGCTTGAGGTAAATGGATCCTCTTCATTCTCTCAATTTACTCTTGTGAAATTCAGTATTAGTACTTTGTTCCATCAGTTTTCCTTGCATTTTAGTATACCTACAGTTTTATGGAACTCAGTTCAGTTAGATATCAGTTTCTAGTACTCAATTGGTAGGGATTGCAGCTCTTTCCCTCCAAACTCAGCTTGTTTAGTCTTCATTCAAGGACGAATTATCCCAAAGAGGAGATATTGTAACATCCCAGAACTTCCAAGCCCAGACTAAGCTCAGAAAACCAGTAGAAAATAAAAATTTCAAGAAAAGTTCAAGTTTCCAGGAATCACAGTTAGGACTACGGACCATAGTTTGAAACCACGGTCCGTCCTGTACACTCGTAGTCCTAAGTTCCAGAGGACCCCAAAAAGGTCCCAGAGAAGACGGGTCAAACGATGGTCCATCCTTATAGACAACGGACCGTCATCTGCAACTATAATCCCTAACTCCAGTAGCCTAGGTGTTCTACCCTATGGACCACGGTTCAAACCACGGACCGTCGTTTGGAACCACGGCTCAACCTGTCACACGTGGTTTCCATGAATCAGAGGACCCCCAGTTCCAGACCCAGGAACCACGGGTCACATTACGGGCCGTCGTTCAGAAGAACGGTCTGTCCTGTTGAGTCATAGTTCCTAGGACCAGAGACCCCTAAACTAATTTGCAGAACCACGACTCAGGTTGACGGTCCGTTATTCAGAAGGACGGTCCGTCAACCAATCTGTGATCCCTGAAGCACGATTTTTTGCAAATTCTTTTAAACTTTCCCAGGGGTATTTCGAACTTTTCCTTTCTCTTTTTTGGCCTAAGATACATTGTTTTATGTCGTCTAAGCCCGATTTAAGTAGTCTAAACCTACCTTAAACATCTATTCTCCAAAATCTATCAGACTTAGAAAGAATAGAAACACAAAGGGCGACAGTTTTCTCTTAAGAACAGATAAGGCCTTTACCCAGTTCAACCCCAAAAATCCAAGGATTTATCTGTGGATTTCTTCACCAGGTATGTGGGATTTCACTAGTGGGTTCCTTTCACCCATTAGGTCCCTAGATTCTAGTAAATCTTCAGTTTTCTCCAGGAATGTTTCAGACCTAGGGTTCCTAAATCTTAGGAAATTATTGTAATTCAGTTCATACAGCTTTTATGGTATTGATCACATGTTTCTTGGAGAATTAGTACAGTTTCATAAATAATGCTCAGAAACCCTAACTTGTAGATAATCCAGTATTTCATGAATTTTACTTGATAGGCACAACAGTTTTATGCCCATGCTTTAGAAATTGAATGTTATAACCTTCAGTATATTTATGTTGCATTCTCGGTCAGTTACCAGCATTTTGAGCTATTCCTTGTTTCAGTATATTGTCCTTACATTCAGTGGGAGTAGACTTAGTACCGAGTGGACTAGGGGATGAGGGCTTAGCTGTCAGTTTAGGCTATGACCTTTAGTAGCAGTCCCCAAGTCCCAGAACTACGACGCCACCGTAGATTTAAAAGAGTCAGCTGCCAGACTAGGTTGTACCTCCTTGTCCCTTGTGGACATTAGTAGTGGATCCACGTTAGACCTTTTCGTACCCTTGGCAAGGTATGAACACCCTTCCATCCAGGGTTACAGGTTGGCCCCACAGTTAGCTCAACTTGGGGTATGGCAGTTAGTAGTGTCTCCCACAGTCATGTTCGCATTGACCTTGTATCTAATATTTACGTTCAGTATTCAGTTCAACATGATATGTCATGAATTATACTTGGTCATTTCATTTAGTTCAGCTTTTAGTTATATTTTAGCATATCTATTTTCATGTTCAGTTATATATGTCCATATTGTTCAGTCTAGCCTATATCATGCATGCTCAGTACATTTAAAGTAATGACGTATACTTTTGTGCTACATCATTTTATAATGTAGGTTCAGGTACTCAGCATCCAGACCGCGCTTAGTTCGACTTCCGATCCATACTTAGCAGCTCAGTGGTGATTCCTCATTAGTTCGAGGACCATAGACATTCTTATACCTTCCGTACTTATTTTCAATTTCAGATTTATTAGAGTTATTTGGGGGCATGTACCAATAACTCCTATTCAGTTAGATGGCTTTCAGACATAGATTAGACTCAGTAGTTCTTAGTGTTGTTTTCAGTTAGCACTATACTATTTATATTCTTTATATATCCAAACATTTGGGTTCTTCCTGTTTTCAGATATTTAAACTGTTTTAGCTTCCGCACAATGCATGCTTTACTTTGATTTTGTATAGAAATGCCATGGGTTTGCTTGGGGTCACTGGTGACACTAAGCACCGTATTGTTTCTAAGGGGTAGCTTCAAGGCGTGACAGTTGCATCCCCTATCTGACTCCATCTTCATCTACTTCTGGATACGGCTAGAGGATTTCTTCACCCTTAGAAGGTCAAAGGGCTGATCAATGATGGTAATAACGTTAGTATGCTCCACAGGCACGTTTTCTCGCTTGCACAAAGTAGAGATAAGAGAAGGGAAAAGAAGATCCTTGGTGTACAACTGCACAAAGTATTTCCACTCCTCCATGGTTCATGCCCCTGCATTTTCTGGCACTCCCTCCACTAAGAAAGCAACCATAAAAGCTCGAGTATTGCTAGAAGGACAGACCCTCCTATCAACCAACTATAACCACTTATGTGCATCCGGGGTAAAATAAAGGCTACTGATCCTTATTTGGTGCCCAGCCCAAGAGACTGAATCCATTTACTCCTTCTCCACGAGCGCTCTCACCATCTATTGATGTTTTTCTATAGAAACGCACCGTGTTCGGTACTCGATATTATCATGGTTTGGCACCCAGAGTCATATTAATGTCCAAGGCAAATACCCCTATGTACTCACCTTGAACATAGATGATAAGGTCATGGTAATTCCAGTTAATCATGGGAATATGAGCACAGAACTCCCAAACCCAGTTCTCATTCACTTCCTCTGGAACTTGCACAAAGGGAAGCCACCCCACCTCCATTATTCGATGATAGAACTTTGGTGCCCTCTCCTCAATCTCCAATTTGCCAGGCACACTTCTGGGTCGAACCCATGCAAACTCCTTACCCAAATGAATCCCCTAACTCTCTGGTCTATGTAACATTGGAGACACTCCTTGTTGATAAACTTCATGTACTCCACCTTCACTGCTTCAGCTATGTCCATTCCTACAAGTAAAAATTTATGGGTTACTCGATATGTTGAATAAATGCTTAATATGAAGTCATTAGAGGGAATAGGAGATAAAAAGTAAGCAAGTTGAGGAATCTTTTCCAACTGGGATAGCTACTATTTTCGTACCTTTATCACGACACACGTCTTATCGCAATGATTCATCATGGCGAGACTCATTCTATTATGATAGTCCGTCATAATGAGACAACTCCCATCGCGATGAGGTCGTCTTCCCAGCCAACTTTTCCAAAAATAGTGATTTTCAAGGTTACACTTTGTTTTATCAAAATTTCCCTCATATCGGGCATATCCCACCAACATACTACTCCTATATACAAGTTTCATGGTGTTTCAAACTTCAAAAAGCAAGCCCAAACATTTGAATGCAATTTCAAGATATCTTTCTACCATTACTACCCTATTTTGAGTTTAAGACTCCATCAACTTTGTGGGAACGATAAAGGGGGTAGTGTAAACACTTTGACAATGTAAAGTTAGTAGACATGCTTTGTAAATCTACCCCATGAAAGTAAGAAATTATCCAACCCCCCTAAACCCAAATTTCACTCAAAAATCAAGCATAATAGATTATAAATCTATGAAAACTAAGAGTAATAAGTATGATTTAAGTTATGAAAGGATTCTTACCTTGAAAAATCATCATGGAGTGAGTAGAAGTTGAGAGGGTTTCCATGTGAGAGAAAAGGGAATAGTTTGAAAATGGGAGAAATGAACTTCTCTTATCTCAAAAAACTGCTTGATCGCTCTTTGTGATGGGACTCTCTTCATCGCGATAATCCATCGCAATGAGACTCTATCCATCAGGATGAAACAGCTCGTAGAGTGGAATTAAGCTTCCGTGATGAGCCAGCTGGGCCTATCAACTACTCTGAGATTAAATTTTTGTTTGTTAAAATCCCTTCTGCTTTTTTCCGGGGGGGAAGAACTCTAAACTCCCTTAATTGTTTTATTCCCTAATGATTGTAAAAAGGGTCAAAAGAACTTATCTCATGCTTAATGTTCATTTCGCCGATTCTATCTTAAGGCCTCAATAAAGAGAATGATGTAGACAAGGTATTCTAAGGTGACGAATGAATTAACTTATGCCAGTTTTTAGCAAACTTGTGTATCACTGGGTCCAGGTCTATTTGGGGATCAACGGTTAGTAAATTGGTATCTATTGTAATGATTCATCCCGTTGTTAATAGAAAGTGATGATAAATTTATCTGATTAATATTTTTGGAATAGGATCGTGTGAGTTAAAATTATGGTGTTGATTTTAAGGGTGTTTAAATAAACCTTGGGCATGAAATATGGTGTAGGAAAAGTTGTTAGCATCCTTCATTGGGATGAGCCAAAACTCATTATGATGGCTCATCACAACAAAGGGTCTCGTTATGATGGACCACAGCAATGGAGCGTCCCTCATCACGATAAGGACAGGCGACAGAATCCAGAATTTAGTTTATTCAGCCTTTAAACCCTTTCCCAAAAAGAGGCCTTCTCCTAAAAACATCCCAGCTCTCTCCCAATCCTACAAAACCAAAAAAAAGAGGGGGGCTCTCAGAAAAAGGGTTGGATTTATCTCCCCATCATTGTGACTATTGCTCTGGATTTCTTGGGATGAGAACAACATGCAAGTTGTACGCATCATGGCAGTAGCTTAAATTTCAAGGTAGTTTATAGTTAAATAATAGCAATATTTGATTAGTAAGTATATTTCCTGTATAGAAATTGATGAAGACAGCATGCTTAGGTCTTCGGACATGGAATCTAGATGGTAATAACTAAATGTAGTTAGTAAGCATGGTTTGTGAATAATTATGTGCATGGTGAGTTGGATGTGTAGATAGTGCCTAAGATGTAATGGTTGAGACTTAAACCATGTGTTTGATGACTAGGTGATGTCTCAACCATAGGGAATCTAACCGGTAAGAAATAATAATCTTAATACGATTCTTAATTAAACTATAATGAGTTTAGATGCCTAGTTGGGGTGGTTGAAGCTTTATTTCAATAGCTTGGAAGATCTTAGTAGATTGACTTAATAGTTATGTTTTGAGATTGGGACTTAAATAAGGAATAATAAGAATTGCTTAAGTAGAGACTCAATAGTTATAAGTAATGGGTTAGTAATAAAGCTAAGCCAAGTTGTGAACTTGTGTCCAAACATACGAACCTAATAATAGTGTCATAAGGGGGAGGGGATGGTTGGTCATACCTAAATAGAAGTGTAGAACCTACTAGTGTAGCGGTCGAGTTTGATAAAGGCTTGTAGGCACTGTGTTGAAATGGCATAAAGACTCACCTTATTGCATATTGTAGTGAAATCATGTAACTTGTGATTGGTCTTCGAACATAGTTATATTATATATGATGTCCCTGTTGTGCTTGTATGAGTAAGCTAAATGAAAAGGACGTGATAAGTGATCTAAAATGGTTAAGTATAAATAGTATCTTGGACACCGTGATTATATATACACATGCATGCATTCATTAGATACAGGCCCCAGTGCCTAGTTGCATTAATTACGGTCAGTATAATAACTATAGAGTAGATACCATACCGATATGGTACATGGACACCTAGGGTCCCTGATAAGTTGGTAATCTACCAACTTATTTAGCTTTTATTAATGAATTATTGCCTTGATTTGATGTGATTTAGAAGTATTTTTTGCCTCTATTTTCTTATATGCAGGCACTCTTGGTCAAGTCAAGGAAAAAACGGATTTGAACCCAAAGGAGCTAAAAAGTGAAGCCAAGTTACAAAGATGATTGAAAGAGCAACACTCTATCGTGAAGTGCAAAATAATCTATGCATCACATGATGGCACCTGTATTTTACAGGTGCCAGTGCACAAGACAGTTGAAATACTGCTTAAACGTTCAAGCATTTGCTCACGGCAAGTGGCAAAGGGCGATCATCCGTACCTTCGTAGATGCCGTCGTAAGTGAAGAGAAGATCACTGCTTCAACAACTTGGCACCTTTGAGCTGCAAGTTACCATGGGCGGTCGCAAGTGACTTTGCACATAGTTTTGCACATGTTTAGTAGGGCAAAATAGTCCAAATATGTGTGGCAATATTGAGATGTTTCAAGATCCTTTTTGTGATCTATGCAAAGGATATACAACATTTTTCAATTCCCAATTAGGAGATAGAAGAATATTGAATAGAGTACATTAGAAAGTTCAATTTTCCCTTTCTTCGTTAGTGGAAAACACCATTATTGACATTGATCTTGGAAGTTGAAGCGGGTTATTGCATAATAAATGGAATTATTGAGAATCCAATTGGTATATTCTCTTGTCCTTTATCATGAGTGGCTAAATTCAATTTTAGAGGTGTGTGTATGATGGGTGTTTGAATTTGGAAATAAGTATTGATTATTTGGATTTATAATTGATTATTATGTGTGGGTATATTGAATCCTTCATGTTTAAAATATAAAATTGATGGTTGCAAACATTAATTTAGCTTACTAATTATGTGCTTGCTTGAAAAAGAAGTTCATTAATTCGATAAGGATTTAATAGTGGGGATTTCGGATATCCACCATAAATTGAGGCTAGAAATAGCTTGATTTAGGAAATTCCCACCTAAGAGTTGGGGCTAGAAATAGCCTAACTCACCTAAGTCAATTGGTTGGTTTATTGTTCAACTATGGTGTAACACCCCAGGATCTGAACCAGCTACTTTGGTTGTACTCAGCAGAAACATTTTAGAAAAATTCAAGTTTCCAGAAACCATGGTCAAGATCACGGACCGTAGTTTGGAACCACGGTCCGTTGTCCCAATCATAGTTTTAATTTCCAGAGGACCCCCAGTTCATGGTCCAGGAACCATGAGTCAGACCACGGACCATAGTCTAGGACCATAGACCATCTCGTGACTCATGATTTCCCTTAATTAGAGGGTCATCAGTTCAAGGCTCCGCAACCACGAGTCACATGATGAACCAACTTCAAGACCACGGTCTATCATGTGGACTCGTGGAACCAGAACTTCATAGAACCCTCTGTCCAAGTCCCAGGAACCACGAGTCATATGATGAACCATCATTCAGAACCATGGTCTATCCTGTGGACTCGTGGAATCCTCAGATCAGAGAACCCCCAAGATTCATGCACAGGACTATGATTCAATTGATGGTCCATCGTCCAGGACTACGGTCCATCAACCAAGTCGTGGTACTTGAGTTGCAATTTTTAGTAGCTTTCTTTTAATAAATTCAAGGGCATTCCAATCTTTTCCTTACCCTTTTATTTTCAAACGTTAGTCGTTTTGGGAGGTAATTAAAGGGGTTTTCACTCTTATTTCCCCACTCTCCCAAAACTAATCAAATTTAGAAAGAAAAGAAGAAAAGAGGTGATAGATTTGCTCAAGAACAAGCAGAAGGTTCCTTCAAGCTCAACCCTAAAATCTAAGGAATTTCTCCATAGATTCTTCTCCAGGTATATGGGATATCATCAATAGGTTCCTTTAACCCATTGAGTCTCTAGATTCAGCAAGTTCTTCAGTTCTCCATGAATTATTCAGACCTAGGGTTCCTAAATCTTAGGGATTCATAGCGATTCAGATGCTACTGCTTATATGATATTTAATTCTTGTTTTCTTAGAGAATTAGTATAGTCATATGTACAAGAATCAGAAACCCTAACTTGTGTTAATTTCAGTAGTCATAAATTATACTTGCTAGGCATAAAATTCATACAATCATGCTTCAGAATAGAATGCCATAAGTTTCAGTATATGTATGTTGCATTCGTAGATGATTATCAGTATTTGAGCTATCCATTATTTCAGCTTGCATATCATTGCTTACATTCAGTTGGGAGTAGACTTAGTACCGAGTGGATGAAGGGATGAAGGCATAGCTGTCAGATTAGGCTGAGACCTTTAGTAGTAGTCCCTAAATCCCAGAACTACGGCGCCATCATAGGTATGAAAGGGGTCAGCTATCAGATTAGGCTGGTCACCCTTGTCCTTTGTAGACATCAGTTTAATGGATCCACGTCAAACTTGTTTGTACCCTTGGCAAGGTATGAACACCCTTCCATCCAGGGTTATTGGTTGGCCTCACAGTTAGCTCAGCTTGGGGTATGTCGTCTAATAGTACCTCCCACATTCAGACTCGTGTTGCATTGACCTTGTATCCAGTTATTCAGTTCAGCATGCTATATACTCATGATAGTTACTTGATCATTGCATTCAGCTTATCTATCAGTCTATGTTTCAGTATGTATTTCCATGTTCAGTCTTATGTTGTTCAGCTTAGCATACATCCCGCATGCTCAGTACATTCAAAGTACTAACGCATAATTTTGTGCTATATCATCGTATGATGTAGGTTCAGGCGCTCATCATCCTGATCATATTTAGCTCAATTTACAGTCCTTACTCAGCAGGTTTAGTAGTGAGTCCTCATAGTTTGAGGATGTTAGATATGCTTATTTATTTAAGTTTTACATTTCAGTTTTAGATTATTAGAGTTAGTTGGGGGCATGTCCCAGCAACTTATATCAGTTAGAGACTTTTAGACATAGACTAGATTCAGCTATTGAGTTGTTAGTATTGTTTTTTAAGACTCATTACACTCTTATTTATATTATACATTCAGATATGTTTGGACTTCTTTTCCCAACTCAGATATTTTAAAGTTTTCAGCTTCCGCTTAGTTCACGTTTTACCAGAAATTGTTTAGATATGCTAGATCATGGGTTAGCTTGGAGTCACTTATGACACTGAGCATCATGTTACGTCTAGGGGGTATCCTCGGGGCATGACAAACTTTGTATCAAAACATCAGGTTTAAGTGTCCTAGGGTGTCTGAAAGTCAGGTCAAGTAGAGACTTCTTCATAGGTGTGAAGTGTGCCACATTTATGGGGGGACAGCTATAAGATGTCATTAGGAACAACTTCCCTTCTTTTTTTTCCAGCTCGTGCTATAGATTATGAACTCTATTTAATCTCGTTCTAACTCATGCTCTACACATAACAGAAAATACCTTCCAGAAGAGCCAATGCCAGGAATCAGCCAGCACCAGCAGCTCCAGCAGACCCTCTGAATGAGCAAGTTACTCATGCCGAATTCAGGGCTGTTTTCCAGGTGCTTTCTCAGGCCATGACTGCTCAGGTCAATCAATAGGATATGGCACCAACTCCTCTTCAAACTAATAATGATGCAGCTAGAATCAGGGACTTCACTCAAATGAACACTCCAGAATTTCATGGGTCTAAGTCAGAGGAGGATCCACAAGAGTTTCTTGATGACATCCAGAAGGTAACAGATATTATGGGTGTCACTCCAGTTGAGAGTGCAGATTTAGCTACCTACCAGCTGAAGGGAATGGCTTATACTTGGTATTAGCAGTGGATGGAATCATGTTGTGGTAATACAGGTGCAGTGGATTGGAACCACTTCAAGACTGCATTTCTGGACAGGTTCTTCCCACTTGAGCTCAGGGAAGCCAAGGTCCAAGAGTTCATCAACTTGAAGAAAAAATGATATGAGTGTTAAAGAGTACACACACAAGTTTACTCAGTTGTCTAAGTAAGCTCCAGAAATAGTAGCTGACTCTAGGACCCGTATGAGTAAGTTTGTATCGAGTGTGTCTAATGATGTGGTCAAGGAGTGCAAAACCGCTATGCTGGTTAAGAAAATGGAGTTTTCTAGGTTGGTGACTTATTGTCAGTAGATCGAGAAGGAAAAAATCAAAAAGAGAAGAGGAGACAGTAAGAGATCTAGGATAGGTGACTTTAGCTACTCTCCGTAGAGGACAGAGGGTGGTAACCGCTCTCAGTTCCATCAGAAATCTTCAGCTCCAGCTCCATCTTCTGCTAGTGCCTAAGTTCAAACCGGATCAATGGGATAGAGCGTCAGGCTCTAAGTCCCAAGGTACAGTTACTAGTGGGTGCACTCATCAAGTGTGTAAGAAGTGTGGTAGAAACCACCAGGGTGAGTGCATGGAAGGTAGTAGAAATTGTTTTGGGTGTGGCAAGCCAGGCCACAGGATGAGAGATAGTCTAGCAGCTTCTCAGAAGGGAAAGGATGTTCGCCCAAAGAACCAGGCCAGTTCTATAGCAGTTCTAGAGGGTTGCAATACTCTATAGGGTGCCTCATCTAGTACAGGTGGTGGTCAGTGCCAAAACAAAATATATGCCCTTCAGACTTGATAGGACCAAGAGGATTCTTTCGATGTGGTCACGGGTACATTACAAGTCTTTTATTTTGATGTTATGCATTGTTAGATCCAGGGGCTACACTTTCCTTTGTAACTCTTTATATAGCAGTAAATTTCAATGTCAGTCCAGAAATTCTCCCAGAAGCCTTCTCAGTCTCTACTCCAGTTGGTGACCCAGTTATAGCTAGATGGGTATACAAAAAATGCCCTATCACAGTTTCCAAGAAAGTCACCTCAGCCAATCTCATAGAGTGAGAAATGACTGACTTCGATATTGTTCTAGGCATGGATTGGGTACATTTCTATTATGCCTTAGTTGATTGCAGAACTAGGATCATTCGATTTCAGTTTCCAAATAATCCAGCCTTAGAATGGAAAGGTAGTACCTCAGTGCCTGTAGGTCGATTCATCTCTTACGTTAAGGCCAGAAAAATGATTTTTAAAGGGTATATCTATCATCTTATTCGGGTTAAAGATTTCTACTCTGAAACCCCAACTCTTGAGTCAGTATTAATGGTGAATGAATTCCCAAATGTGTTTCCAGAAGATCTTTCTAGAGTTCCTCCCGAAAGGGAAATCGACTTCGCAATAGATATTCTTCAAGATACCCAGCCTATTTTGATTCCTCCTTACAAAATGGCTTCAGCTGAGCTTAAAGAGTTAAGAGAATAGCTTAAAGACCTCCTAGATAAGGGTTTCATCAGACCTAGTATCTCTCCATGGGGTGCTCCAGTTCTATTCATGCGTAAGAAAGATGGTTCTCTCAGGATGTGCATTGACTACCATCAGTTGAACAAAGTCACAATCAAGAATAAATATCCCATCCCCAGGATTGATGACTTGTTTTACCAACTTCAGGGTGCTAATTGCTTCTCTAAGATAGACCTTAGCTTTGGTTATCATTAGCTTAAAGTCAGAAATAGTGACATTCCAAAGGTAGCCTTCAGAACATGTATGGTCACTATGAATTTGTAGTTATGTCTTTTGGACTAACGAATGCTCCTGTAGCCTTCATGGATCTGATAAACCGAGTGTTCAAGCAGTATATACACTTGTTTATCATTATCTTCATCAATGATATACTCATATATTCTCAGAGCGAGGAAGAGCATGCTGACCATTTGAGAGTGGTGTTGCAGACTCTCAAGGATCGCCAGTTATTTGCCAAGTTAAGTAAGTGTGAATTTTGGTTGAAATCAATTGCTTTCCTTTGTTATGTAGTTTCTAGTGAGGGAATCCAAGTTGATTCTCAGAAGATTGGGGTAGTGAAGAACTGGCCATAACCCACCTCTCTGACAAACATCAGGAATTTCTTGGGTTTGGCTGGTTACTACAGGAGTTTTGTTGAAGGATTTTCATCTATAGCTACCCCATTGACCAAGTTGAATTAGAAAAAGGTCAAGTTCCAGTGTTGAGATGAGTGTGAGAAAAGCTTCCTAGAATTGAAGACCAGGTTGACTACAGCTCTTATTTAACTCTACCAAAGGGTTCAGATGTCTTTGTGGTTGATTGTAATACATCCAGGGTCAGCCTGGGTTGTGTTTTGATGCAGTAGGGTAAGGTCATAGTCTATGCCTCCAAACAACTTAAGAGTCATTTCAAGAACTACCCGACTAATGACTTTGAGCTTGAAGCAGTTGTGTTTGCCCTAAAGATTTGGAGGCATTATCTGTACGGTGTGTATGTAGATGTGTTCACATGTCATAAGAGCCTCCAGTATGTGTTCACCCAGAAAGAGTTGAATCTTCATCAGAGAAGGTGGCTTGAGTTCCTCAAAGACTATGATATGAATGTGCTCTACCATCTAGGTAAGGCCAATATAGTGGTTGATGCCCTCAGCAGACTGTCCATAGGTAGTGTGTCACATGTTGAGGGAGAAAAGAAGGAACTAGCCAGAGATGTTCACAGGCTAGCTCGTTTAGGAGTTTGCCTTATGGACACGACAAATGGTGGTGTGATAGTCCAAAATGGGTCAGAATCTTCATTGGTAGCAGAGGTTAAAGGGAAACAGTATACTGATCCCATCTTGCTTCAGTTGAAAGGTGCAGTTCATCAGCAGAGAGTAGAGGTTTTCTCCCAAGGAGGAGATGGTATGCTTCGCTACCAGGGTCATCTATGTGTACCTAATGTGGGTGAGTTAAGACAGTAGATCCTTACAGAAGCCCATAATTCTAGATACTCTATTCATCCCGGTGCCACTAAGATGTACCATGATCTACGGGAAGTCTATTGGTGGAATGGCATGAAGAGGGACATTGCAAATTTTGTGGCTAAATGTCCCAACTGTCAGTAGGTAAAAGTAGAATATCAGAAACAAAGAGGTGTGACTCAGGATATTAGTATTCCTACTTGGAAGTGGGAGGTGATCAACTTGGATTTCATTACGGGTTTACCCCGTACTCACAGACAGTATGACTCCATTTGGGTGATAGTGGACAAGGTTACTAAATTAGCTCATTTCTTGGCTATCAAGACTACAAATTTTGTGGAGGACTATGCCAAACTCTACATCAGCAAGATAGTCAGGCAGCATGAGATTCCCTTGTCTATCATCTCAGATAGGGCCCCCAAGTTTACATCTCATTTCTGAAGATCATTTTAGAAAGGTCTTGGTACTCAAGTGAATCTCAATATAGTATTTCATCCGTAGAGGAATGGTCAGGCAGAGCATACCATTCAGACTTTAGAAGACATGTTAAGGGCTTGCGTGATAGATTTTAAGGGTAGTTGGGATGATCACATACCTCTCATAGAGTTGGCCTATAATAATAGTTTCTATTCCAGTATTCAAATGGCCCCCTATGAGGCACTTTATGAGCATAGATGGAGGTCACCGGTTGGTTGGTTTGAAGTAGGTGAAGCAGCCGTGATTGGGCCAGATTTGGTTCATGAGGTTATGGAGAAGGTTCATCTCATCAGATAAAGACTAAAGATAGCTCATAGTCATCAGAAGTCCTATGCAGATGTAAGGAGAAGGGACTTAGAGTTTGAGATTCACGATTGGGTCTTCCTGAAAGTGTCACCCATGAAGGGGGTGATGAGATTTGGAAAGAAAGGAAAGCTCAGTCCCAGATATGTAGGTCCCTACAGAATCTTGAAAAGGATTGGTAATATGGATTACGAGTTAGAGTTGCCAGCAGAACTAGCAGCGGTTCATCCAGTCTTTCACATTTCTCTGTTGAAGAACTGTGTGGGTGATCCGGTATCGATAGTGCCTTTAGAGAGTTTGGTTGTAAGGGATAGCCTCACCTATGAGGAGGTTCCAGTTAAGATTCTTGACCGTTAGATTCGAAGGTTGAGAAATAAGGAAGTCGCTTCAGTAAAGGTTTTGTAGAGGAATCAGTTCGTAGAGGGAGCTACTTGGGAAGCAGAAACATCCATGATGGCCAAGTACCCTCACCTATTCCCTTCCGATTCAGTTTTAGCTTGAGGTAATAGTTCCTCTCCAATATCCTAGT
Source organism: Jaltomata sinuosa (assembly GCA_003996215.1). Taxonomy (NCBI): domain Eukaryota; kingdom Viridiplantae; phylum Streptophyta; class Magnoliopsida; order Solanales; family Solanaceae; genus Jaltomata; species Jaltomata sinuosa. Next base: position 262,126 of record QJPP01007368.1, read on the forward strand.
TTACTCTTATGTATTTCAGCCTCAGTACCATGTTCCCTCAACTATTCTTGCATATTAGCATTTTTGAATATCCATGGAACTCAGTTCAGTTAGATATCAGTTTATAGTACTCAATTGGTAGGGATTGTAGCTCTTTCCCTCCCTACTCAGCTTATGTAGTCTTTATTCGAGGACGAATAATCCCAAGGAGGAGATATTGTAACACCCCAGGATCTAAACCAGCTACTTTGACTATACTCAGTAGAAAAATTTCAGAAAAAATTAAGTTTCCAAAAACCGTAGTCAAGATCACAGACCGTAGTTTGGAACCACGGTCCATCATCCCAACCATAGTTTCAATTTCCAGAGGACCCCCAGTTTGTAGTCCAAGAACCACGAGTCAGACCATGCACCGTAGTCCAGGACCATGGATTGTCCGGTCATTTATGGTTTCCCTTAATCAGAGGATCCTTAGTTCAGTGCTCAGAAACCACGAGTCACACAACGAACCATAGTTTAGGACCACGGTTTATCATGTGGACTCGTGGAACCAGAACCTCAGAGGACCCTCAGTCTAAGTCCCAGGAAACACGAGTCATATGATGAATCATCATTCAGAACCACGGTCCATACTGTGGACTCATGGAATACTCAGATCAGGGAACCCCCAAAACTCATGCACAGGTCCACAATTCAGTTGATGATCTATCATTCAGGACTAGGGTCCATCAACCAAGTCATGGTACCTAAGTCGCAATTTTCAGCAGTTTTTTTTTAATTAATTCAGGGGCATTCCAGTCTTTTCCCTACCCTTATATTTCCAAACCTCAGTCATTTTAGGAGGTAATTAAAGGGATTTTCACTCTTATTTCCCCATTCTCCCAAAACTAATCAGACTTAGAAAGAAAAGAAGAAAAGAGGCGATAGTTTTGCTCAAGAACAAGCAGAAGGTTCCTTCAAGCTCAACCCCAAAGTCCAAGGGATTTCTCCATAGATTATTCTCCAGGTATGTGGGATTTCATCAATGGATTCCTTTCACCCATTGATTCCCTAGATTCATCCAGTTCTTCAGTTCTCCATGAATTATTCAGACCTAGGGTTCCTAAATCTTAGGGATTCATTGCAGTTCAGATGCTAGTGCTTATATGATATTTAATTCTTGTTTTCTTGGAGAATTAGTATAGTCATACGTATAGGACATAAAAACCCTAGCTTGAGTTAATTTCATTAGTCATAAATTATACTTTCTAGGCAGATAATTCAGACAATCATTCTTCAGAATAGTATGCCATCTGTTTCAGAATATGTATGTTGCATTCTCAAATGATTATTAGTATTTGAGTTATCCAGTATTTCATCTTGCATATCATTTCTTACATTCAGTTGGGAGTAGACTTAGTATCAAGCTAATGAAAGGATGAAGGCTTAATAGACAGATTAGGGTGAGACCTTTAGTAGCAGTCCCCAAATCCCAGAACGATGGCGCCACCATAGGTATAAAAGGGGTCAGCTGTCAGATTAGGCTAGGCACCCTTATCCCTTGTGGACATCAGTTTAGTGGATCCACATCAGACTTTTTTATACCCTTGGCAAGGTATGAACACCCTTCCATCCAGGTTTATAGGTTGGCCCCACAGTTAGCTCAGCTTGGGGTATATTGGTTAATATTACCTCCCATATTTAGACTCATGTTGCATTGACCTTGTATCCAGTTATTCAGTTCAGCATGCTATATACTCATGATAGTTAATTGGTCATTGCATTCAGGTTATCTATCAGTTTATGTATCAGTATGTATTTCTATGTTCAGTCTTATGTTGTTTAGCTTAGCATACATCTCGCATGCTCAGTACATTCAAAATACTGACGCATACTTTTGTGCTTCATTATTGTATGATGTAGGTTCAGGCGCTCAGCATCTAGATCGTGTTTAGCTTGATTTCTAGTCCTTACTCTGCAGCTTCAGTGGTGAGTCCTCATAGTTTGAGTAGGTTATATATGCTTATTTATTTAAGTTTTACATTTCATTTTTAGATTATAAGATTTAGTTGGGGGCATGTCCCAGCAACTCATATCAGTTAGAGGCTTTTAGACATAGACTAGATTTAGTTATTGAGTTGTTAGTATTGTTTTTCAGACTCATTACACTCTTATTTATATTATACATCCATATATGTTTGGACTTCTTTTCCTAACTCAGATATTTTAAAGTTTTTAGCTTCCGCATAGTTCACATTTTACTAGAAATTATTTAGATATGACAGACCATGAGTTATCTTGGACTCACTTGTGACACTGAGCACTGTGTTACGTCTAGGGGGTAGCCTCGGAGTGTGACATATGGGGTTCAAAAGAGACCATAGTATATATTCTTAGTAGGTTGAGAAACTACTAAGTATACTTTGAACCAAGGCTAACCGCTCTCATAATTGAGAATTTTCTTTAATAACCAACCCCTATCCCATTACATGACTCCATTGGAAGCACACCCCTAGCTTCTCAATCTTAATAAAAATAATCGTGTTTGAGTCATTATTTTATTACAATTCTAATTTAAGTTCCCAAACCATTTCCCCCAATTTTATTTACTTGCTTGAACACCTTGCTTTCTCTCATGAATTGATTTGACCATTCATGGTGAATCATTGTATCAATCTTCGTGGATTCGACCCCGACTCCCATTGGGTTACTTATTGTTTTGCTTGACGATCATTGCCACCTCCTTCAGGAGAGTTTTTTTAAATGTCATCAAAAATGGCGTTGTTGTCGGGGATTGGCTTTTGATTTTCCATTTATTGTTTATTGATTCACTTTAGTGAGCATTTGTTCTCTTTTATTTTTTTGTTGTTTTTGTTGTGATTTATGAGCCACGCTAGCTCACACGGCAGTGTGAACATATTTTTAGATATGGATGACAAACTGGTTGATCATAGTGCAACGGGTGTCATTCGACTACCTCTAATTGTTGGAAATACAGACTGTTATGTGACGAGCACGATGTTGCATTTAATACAATTGAAAGGATTGTTTGGCAAGCTGGTCAGTGAGGATGCAAACCAACATATGCGAAACTTTTTTAGGATTTGCCAGCCCTTCAACATTCAAAACATTTGCCAAGAATGAATCCAACTTTGCCTATTCCCATTCTCCCTCATGGGAGAAACAACTACATGGGAGAAACAACTACATGGCTAGAAGAGCTCTCTAAGGGCTCCATCACATCATGGAATGAGTTGGTTGAAGCTTTCTTAGACTGATTTTTAACCTTTAAGAATGTTGCAATTGCACGATGAGATTACAAATTTTTGACAATTGTCGGATGAGCTGTTGCACGAGGTATGGTTAAGGTTCAAGAAGAAGTTGTTGCTATGTCTGAACCATAATTTATCAGATGGGGTTCTACTCCAAAACTTTTATCGGGCACTTGATTCTATGAATAAGTCGATGGATAATAATAATGTGGTGGATCTATCATGAATCAAACTTATGGTTTTGCTTCAGCTCTTTTAGATAGAAGGACAGATACTATAGAGCGTGGCACACATGAGAGTCAGTGGTTTCATCAGGTTTCACCTCCTCTATCATGACCAATAAGATAAGAAAGAAATAGGAAGATTGATATGAGGCCATGGCTAAGATGATGACCCAAATTGAGTTGTTAGCTAAGCACATGATGGGTGCCGAAATTATGACCGTGAATGGTGTTGGAGCTTATGGTGCTAAGAACCAGGATGAGGGTGGTGTCTACACATCAATGGATGAAGAAGCTTGTTATTTTATGGTGGGTTTTCATCCGGGGTACCAAGGTGCAAATCAAGGCCCTTGGCGACCTTGGGATGAGAATCAAGGTTGGAACTGTGAGAGAGATAATCAATAGAGAGAGAGGGAGCAAGGTAGAGACCGTGATGGTCCTTTTGGAGAGATCATGAAAAAGACAGTGATCGTTACAATCACCTAAGTGCTAACACATATGTACCTCCACCCAAGGTAGATACGTCTCTATTCCAACCAACTTTTAGTGATCTCGCGAGCTCCAAAATTGAAAATATATTGTCACGTGTGCTGATAAAGGTTAGGTCTATGAACAATGAGGTGAGAGAGTTGAAGATTTGTGTGTCTATCCTTCATCAAACCATGAGTTGATATTACGTATCAATCAAGCACTTGGAGGCTCAAATGAACCACCTATCAGCCAAAATGAAACCCCGGTTGAAGGGCACTCTTCTTAGTGATACTCCTGTAAACCCAAAAAATAATGGTCATGTGATGGAAATTATAACACAAAGCAGAAGGATACTCGATGGAGTAACAAAACCAACCTAAGAAGTTGTGCTTGAAAAGAATGATAAACTAGCGAAAGAGATTGAGATTGAAAAGAGTTGTGATGCAAATCCGGAGATTAAGGTAAAGCATAGTGTACCCAATGTGATTGTTAATGATGAAAGCCTAAATGAGGAAAGGGAAAAGATTGAATTGCCTCTCCAAGTTGCAATTGATATATAGGAGGAGAAAGAGGAGGAAGTCCCTAGTGAGCTAAGATCGTTGCCTAAGGGTCCTCCTCTGTAACCTCAGAGGTTAATCAAGAAAAAAGAAGATAATCAATTCAAGAAGTTTGTGGACATGTTCAGAAATTTTTTTATAAAAATTCCTTTGGTTGACATTATAATGGAAATGTCGAGTTATGCGAAATTCACAAAGGAGTTATTGAAAAAGAAGAGGGTAATTGATGTAGGGACGGTGGAAGTATCCCACAATTATAGCGCAGTCATGATGAGTAATTTGGCTCCCAAGAGGGAAGATCCGGGAGACTTCATTATCCCTTGTACGATTGGCATTTACTTGTTTAAAAAGGCGTTGTGTGACTTTGGGTCTAGCATTAAATTGATGTCCTTCGTGACCTTCAAGAAGTTAGGTTTGGGATCTCCTAAACCAATATTGATGAGGTTGCTAGTGGCCGATCATTGATAACGCTCCTGGTAGGAATCTTGTTTGATGTGTTGGTGAAAATAGGCAAGTTCATCTTGTGGGCTAATTTTGTGGTACTAAATTGTGATGTTGATCTCGAGGTGCCCATTCTTAGACATCGAAAGGGCTCTTATTGATGTGGAGCTAGGAGAACTTAAATTCTGGATGGGAAGCGAGGAGGTCACATTCAATATATGTCAACCTATGAAGCCCCTGGATGAATATCAAGTTGTGTCAGTGATTTCTACCAATGACGAGTTGGTTGAAGGTCCTTGTGAAGATGAGATGAGAGGTGAACCACCAAGTGACCAGCTTCTTCTTTACGATGGTCGAGGGAAGAGGAACCTCGAAAGATTTATCATGCCTAAGCCACCAAATTTGATTGATATGAACCTAGGTTCTAATGACTCTCTCATTGTCTACATCAATGGTGTTTCTACCTTTGCAAAGAGAGGAGGTGATGAAAATCTCGAGGAAGTACTTCCGAAGTCTTAGATGGAATTGTGCCAATTGTATTGGTATGCTCTCGAGCAATGATTGATACTTGAGGTACTATCATCAAGCCGGAAGGTAAAATCAAATGCTTTTTGGGAGGCAACCCAAGTATTTTTTAATTTATTTACTTCACTTCTTTGTTGTTTTTGGTGTATTTTAGGAATTCATGGAGGTTAGAAAAATGGCTAAGTATGAAAATTTATTGGAGGGGATGTGCGCCACCACCTACATGTCACATGTGCCGACTCGCGGACGCAGGTTGCATCACACCCTTTTGGCAGTGCACTGAACAAAAAGATTGAAATCGGAAGGAATCTGCGATATGAGAGGCAAAACGCACAAGGAGACCCGCGACATGCACGTGCCATTACAGATGTCAACCAGTGAATTGGCACCAAGTTGGCTGAAAAAGTAACCTACGAAGCCACATGTGAAACGCAAGTGGTCACATGCGAAATTAATGTGGCGCCGCAGGTGCAGGTATGATTTTAATTTTTGTTTACCTACCCATTGACTTAACCCAACTCGAAAAGTGACCCGCATCTTTTCTTCTTCTCCCACACCTAAAAATCGCCCCTTCTTCTTCCTTTTTCCACCATAACTCTGCCATAAACCTTCAAACTCTCTCCCAAAACTCCCTCAACTCTCCAAAGTCTTCCCCACATCCTAAACTTTCTTCTCCACCACTTCACCTCCCCCTCACCACTCAAGTCTCTAGTGAGAATTTTGTGGGTCACCATTGTAGGCCTTCAAAGCTTCATGTTTTCACTTCTCTATTTATAATCTTCACTTGTGGTATGCTCCCCTATGTTAAAGCATTATTTTTACATATTTTGGGAGTTTTATTTGTGAAGCATGCTACTAAAATTCTACTATAGTGTATTTGTGTTTGAGATCTGATTTTTGAATCAAAATTTTGGGTTTTATTGTTGTTATAGGTTGTGAAAAACTTGGTAGATCTTGTTTTTAGGATTATGCATGTTGTTTGTGATGGATTTTAGCCTATAATTTTGAGTTTGGGGTGAAGTCTGAGTAACTCACTCGTTAGTGATGCATGATTTGGCCCTATAATAGATTGAGTGATGTTATTCTTAAGGGCAAATCGTCATTGCTACGGGTTTGTTTGAACTATTGTTGTGACTAGGCTGAAATTGTGAATTATAGTTCTCTTGTGTAGTTATTCGGTTGTTAATTGCCCGGTGAGTGCTTTGGTTGAGTGAGAGTGACTATTGTTGCGTTTGAATGTGTTTTTTGTGATTAATCATATCACTTGATATTCCCAATCATAGTTTGGTAACTTCCTTCTTAAGGGAAATCGTTGAGCATAAATTTCTTATTGTGTTGGTCTTGTATGATTATGACGTTTTTTGGGGAAATCTGAGTACTCGAATAACTTAAAAATTTGTCAATGATTCTTTTGTTATACCTTAGTGTTGTTAAAATTTTGTTTCTAGTCTGTTAAGCGCTTGTGTGGCACAAGTGTTGCCTTGCGAATTGCATGTGAAACGCAAGTGAAAGCGGAGAATTAAAATATTTCCATTACTTTCTACCTGCGTTCCACAAGCACTTTGCAAGTCTTCACCTATGAAACGCAGATAATGACGCAGGTGGAAGGCTAAAATTTCCAGTTCACTGTCAGCAGGGGGCACAAACACATGTGTGCCGCATGTCATCACATGCTAAATGTATGTGTCATCGCATGTGTTATGCCCCTGCACCCGGTATTCTATCTCGCATGTGCAAAGTCACATGCACATCGTGAGTCCCTACTTACGAATCGCATATGACACATACATGCCAGCAGTTCACCTGGTGCCATTTTCTCCTTTATGCATTTGATTTCTTTTCTTTCATTAACCTTTTATAGTATTTCTTCCTTTCTTATTGGAAAATACAAAAAGATATTTTTCATTTGGTTTTTGTGGTGCTCACTTCTTTTTGTAGGAACATGACTTCATGCAGGTGCAGGGCTAAAGGAAAATCCCCAATTGGAGCTACGACATCGGGCAATCCTTCAGAACTTGAGCAAAATAAGGAAATCTCATAAACACAACTCCAATTTAGCCTTGAGGGGATAGAATCCTACCATCTTAGATTTTGCAAAAAGCGAGAAATCACTAAAGAATAAGGGTTTGATGTTGACTCCTTCAAGGGTGACTTTCCCAGTATAGCTAAATAGTTTGATAAATAGGTATGGGACCAATTTACTGAGTTTCCAGGTCCCTACTTCCCTAAATTGGTAAGAGAATTTTATGCATCCTATCGAGCTCGGAAAGACATTTTGAAGCACAAAGGTTGTGTAGACAAGATATTGTGTTTGCCATTAGTTCTAGTGCAGTAAAAAGAGGTTGACATTATGTCACCCCCCGAGGCTAGTTCCTAGACGTAACACGGGACCTAGGATCACAAGTGACCCTAAACTAACCCTGAATCTGGCATATCACAAGCATACTGAAACAACTCTAAACAAATGGAAGCATAACTGAATAAAGCATATAATATCTAGAAAGAATTCAACTGAAAATATCTGAACATATAATTGTCTGAAAAGCAGAACAACCCAAATGAACTGAGTCTAACTCTATGTCTGAAAGCCTCTAATACTGACGAGCTGCTAGGATAATCCCTCATCCAACTCCAAATACTGAAAATAAGGACAAACTAACTAACTCAAAAAGCATGTAAAAGATATCTCCTCGGATGATGAGGACTCACCACTGGCTGCTACTGAGGTGGCACCGATATGCATTAATCACGTGGCTGAAACTGAGAACCTAAACCTGCATCATGATAGGATGAAGCACATAGAGTATGCGTCAGTACTTTAAATGTACTAAGCATGAGGTATATGCAAGGCTAACTGAAATGTAAATATGCTAAAATACTGAAAAGCTGTAAACTAAACAAAAACTGCAGTACATAGGCCCAAAATATAATTATGCATAAATAGATGAAATGCAAGAATAATCTGGAAATATGCTGAAAGCTGAAAGTAAACATAATTGAGGGCCTAATGCACATTACTGAAACTAACACTATGGTAGAGTCTATAAACCTACATAAACCACGTGAGCTAAACATGGAGTCCGATGTATACGCCCCATCGAGAGGACCCAATATACCTTGCCAGGGTATAAAACCATGGCTGATGTGATCACTATTTTTTAGGCCCAATTGAGGGGCTAAATGACCTACGGTGGCACATAGTTCTGGTACTTTAAGGGTACGTTGAACCTTGGTCCAACTCGGTACTAAACACTACTCCCAAACTGAATACTAATAGCTCATTTTAAAACTGAAATCCTGAGTTTTTGAGTCAGGGCTACACTAGTCTAAAATCTCTATTTTTCTGAAGTGCTTTAGTAGACTAAAAACTGGCTAAATCCTGCTTTTAAAACTCATACTGATAATCTAGGTTGAATTTTGAAGGAAATATAATACTTTAGAAAAATCCTACAATTTAGGACTAATCTCTTGATTTCTCAAGTCATGGTGAAAAACTCATGCAAATCATTAAAACATGTTGCAATTCCTATAAAGCGGGATATAAATCATGTGAGAATCATAAAAACTAAATCCTAGAATGATTTGCAAAATTGGGTAGGAACTCTAGTTCTTAAAACCATGAATATTTGAAGAAAGACTATAATTTTGGGCATAAGGATGAACTAAACCCTTACTGAGCACCCACATACCTGGTAGAAGGAGATTCTTCAAGAAAATCTGAAGTTGAAGCTTGGAGGAGAAAGCCCTAGCTCTGAAATTTTGGAGAAGAATGCTCTTTTCTGACTTGAGAGGAGGAATGAGGAGAACTGATGTGTTTTGGGGGATTAGACTTAATAAAATAAGCCTAAGACTATTTATAACCGGAGCTAAAATAAAAAAAAGGTCTAAAATACCCCTGAGAAACTAATTTTAAAACTGCTGGAAAATTCGCGATTAGGTTCCATGGATAGGTTTCCACGGTTTGTGGAAGCTTCCATGACTCGTGGAACCCTATCGTGGTTCCTAGGCCTTTATTCCTGACTGCGAGTCTGATAACCATGAGCCTAATTTATGGCTCATGAAACCATCCACGGCTCGTAGAACCTGCTAGTGGTTCCTGAGGGATTTGATGACCCTCAAGTCTAAGTTTCACGGGTGGAATCCACAACTTATGGACTGTTCCATGGTCCATGGTTCCAACTCGTGAAACTGACCCCAACTTGCTGGCCTCTGACTGAGTTCCACGAGGCCATTCCAAAACCTATGGTCCAACTCACAGGCCGTGGACTTGGTTCATGGTTTGGGTTATGAGGGATTAGTCTGAAAGACTGATTCCATTTATGGTAACCACGGTCCGTGAAATGTTCCATGACCCATGGAACTGGTCTATGGTTCCTGATCTGGCTTGGACAGTTCAAGAATTTAAGTTTTCTGGGCTAGTTCTAGGCTTAGAATTTCTAGGGTGTTACAATATCTCTCTTTTGGGATCATTCATCCTCGAATGAAGACTACAACAAGCTGAGTTTGGAGGGAAAAAGTTGCAATCCCTACCACTGAGTATTAAAAAGCTAATTTCTAGCTGAAATAGGTTCTAAGTACATGAAAGAGTGCTGAAATTCATGAATAGCTGATGGAACATGATAATGAGACTGAAATACATATAAGAATAATTTGTGAAACTAGAGAGGAACTATTACCTCAAGTTGAAGCTGGATCGGAAGGGAAGAGGAGTGGGTACTTGGTCATCATGCCTTCTTCTGCTTCCCAAGTAGCTCTCTCAACTAACTGGTTCCTCTAAAGAACTTTTACTGAAGCGACTTCCTTTTTTCTCAACCTCCAAATCTAACGATCAAGGATCTGAACTGGGACCTCTTTGTACGAGAGACTGTCTTTCACACCCACGCTCTCTAAGGGCACAACGAAAGCTGGGTCACCAATGCATTTCTTCAATAAGGATACATGGAAGATTGGGTGCACCGATGCTAAGTCTGTGGGTAATTCTAACTCATAGGCCACCTTGCCAACTCTCCTCAGAATCCTATAAGGGCCTACATATCAGGGACTAAGCTTCCCCTTCTTACCGAATCTCATCACACCCTTCATGGGTGATACTTTCAGAAAAACCCAATCATCAACCTCAAACTCTAGCTCCCTTCTGATTTCTGACGACTTTGAGCCGCCTTCAACCTTTCTCTAATAAGATGAACCTTCTCCATAGTCTCATGGACTTAATCTGGCTCTATCAAAGCTACTTCACCTACCTTAAACCAGTCTATAGGTGATCTACACCTCCACCCATAAAGTGCCTCATACGGGGCCATATGAATGCTAGAGTGAAAACTGTTATTATAGGAAAACTCTATAAGAGGTAAATGACCATCCCAATTACCTTTAAAGTCGATTATGCAAGCTCTTAACATGTCCTCTAATGTCTGAATAGTATGCTCTACCTGACAATATGTATGCGGGTGAAAAGTTGTACTAAGATTAACCTGAGTACCAAGACCCTTCTGAAATGATCTCTAAAACTGATATGTGAACTGGGTACCCCTATCTGAGATGATGGATAAGAGAACTCCATGCAACCTGACTATCTCATGGATGTAGAGTCTGGTGTTGTCCTCTACTGAATCAGTAGTCTTGACAGCTAAGAAGTGGGTTGACTTAGTCACCCTGTCTACAATCACCCAATAGAATCATGATGTCTGCGAGTATGAGGTAAGCCTGTAATAAAGTCCATATTGATCACATCCCACTTCCAAGTGGGAATGTCCATCCCCTGAGTCATACAACCTGGTCGTTGATGTTCTACCTTCACTTGCTGATATTTGGGACACTTAGCCACAAAATTAGCAATGTCCCTCTTCATACCATTCTACCAAGTGGTACATCTTTGTGGCACCAAGATGGATGGAATACCTGGAGCTATGAGCCTTTGTCAAAAAAAAATTCCTCAAGTCACCTACATTAGCAACACATAGCTGACCCTGATAATGAAGTACACCATCTCCCTCTTGGGAGAAAACCTCTACTCTCTGCTACTGGATAGCACCTTTCAGCTGAAGTAAAATGGGATCACTGTCTTGCTTTTCCTTCACCTCGGCTACCAATGAAGACTCTGACCCATTTTGAACAACGACAGCACCTTCTGATGAATCTATGAGGCAAAACCATAATCAAGCAAGCCTGTGAACATCCTTGGCTAATTCCTTCTTTCCTTCCTCAACCTGTGACACACTACCCATAGACAACCTGCTAAGTGCATCTGCTACTATGTTCGCCTTACCCAGATGGTAAATCACGCTCATGTCATAGTCCTTAAGAAGCTCTAGCTACCTTCTCTGATGAAGATTCAGTTCTTTCTGGGTGAATACATACTGAAGGCTCTTGTGGTCAGTAAACACATCTACATGGACACCATACAAGTAGTGTCTCCAAATCTTCAGGGCAAAGACCACTGCTGCTAACTCAAGATCATAAGTCGAGTAGTTCTTCTCATGAGTCTTAAGCTATATGGAGGCATATGCAATGACTTTATCATCCTGCATCAGAACACAACCGAGGCCAACTCTGGATGCATCACAGTATACTATGAAACCATCTGAACCCTCTGGTAGAGTCAAAACTGGGGTTGTGGTCAACCTAGTTTTCAACTCTTGGATGTTTTTCTCACACTCATCTGACCACTAGAACTTGACCTTCTTCTGAGTCAGCCTAGTCAATGGAGAATCTATGGATGAAAACCCCTCAACAAATCTCCTGTAGTAACCAGCCAAACCCAAAAAGCTCTTAATGTCTGTAGAAGAAGTGGGTCCAGGCCAATTCTTTATTGCCTCTATCTTTTGAGAATCCACTTGGATGCCTTCCTTAGACACCACATGACATAGAAAAGTGACAAACTGCAACCAAAACTCACACTTAGTGAATTTGACGAATAAATGATGATCCTTGAGAGTTTGCAGCACCACTCTCAAATGATTAGCATGCTCCTCCTTACTCTGTGAGTAGACTAAAATATCATCTATAAAGACAATAACGAACATGTCTAAATACTACTTGAACACCTGATGCGCCCAAATTACACCTCTAAAAGAAGCGCAAGAGGTCGTTGTTCAAATATAGAACCCAACTAAAGGTTGGGGTCGATCCCACAGGGAATATGGAAGGACTATGGTCGGTTAGTGTTTACTCAGTCTTTTAGTCATTTATTTCCCACAAAGGGGGGTTTTAAAGTAACAAGTAAATATTGTAACAAGAACGTATCAAGTAACCAGTGTCAATTTCAAGAGTTATTATCAATAGGAGAAGTGACTAGGGCAATGGTCCCCATGAGATCATAACTTAGTAAGGCTTTCGTACTTGGTTCACTAGGTTGGTGCTTAGCATGCAGAATCGGTAAGTTAGGTTCACCTAATTCCTTGGTCCGGCAACTAGGTGAATTTCACCACACTCCTTGGTTCAGACGTGGGTGTCTCTTTACTAACCCTTACCCTTGATCCCAGATTAGCTATTCCCGGATAAGGTCAAGCTATTAGACAAGGGTTGATAGCCTCGAATCTCATTGTTAACAACCCTTTTCCCATACTTTACCTCCTTGGTCCGAAAAGTAAGGATAAGGTGAGTTCTAACGTTGTACACCATTAAAAAAACAATCAAAGCGAAGGGAAGAACAATACATGCATAAACACCCCCCTAGATTACCTAAGTACTTTGCCTACTTCGTTAATCCTTCATGGTTTCCACAACCCTAGTTGTGGATTTAGTTACTCATGCTCATAAGTAAATAATAAATAATTATTCGTGTGCTCATGATCATGTACTTATAATAAGATTTAAAGAAATCCGGAATCTTGAATGGATGAAGATAGAAGTAAGAACATTGAACTTTGAATGAATTGAACTCTCAAAACCAATAATAAACCAATAACATAAGGTTACGAATCTGTTTCCTACAAAATATCGTGCATAAAACGTAAAATAAAACCTAGGAAAAATATTTATAGAAAATGGAAATCCTGTCCTAACAAAACTAGTAAAACTGGAATCGACAGCTTCCACGAGACCATTCCACGATTCATGGAAGCTTCTACAATTTGTCACATGTGCTCGTAAAACTCATACACTTTTGCTCCTCTGCAGGTTCCTTTCCACGAGGTAAGTCTATGACTCGTGACTTGAATCACGACTCGTGGCGATGAGTCATAGAACTTAGGCTTTGTCTCCTTCTCTGATAAGGTTCCACGATTAAGGCCCACGACTCGTGAACACGTCTACGACTCATGGAAACCTTTCATTGAACTCAGGCCCCAGTTGCATCTGCAGTAACCTTTCCACGACTGACTTCCATGACTCATGAAAGGGTCGACGACTCATGGTAATAAGTCGTAGAAGTCAGTTCAAGCTTCGTCTGCAGCATTCTTTTTTCACGACTGACTTCCACGATTCGTGAGATGATTGACGACTAACGGTAATGAGTCATAGAAGTTAGTTTCAGTCCTGAATTATTGTCTTGTTTTGCACTTAGTCTTCAAACCCTATTTTCCTGCACAAGACTCTAAAACACATCAAATCTACTAAGAATTGCTAAATAACCTACTCCAATTCCAAGTTTTAAGCGTCAAAAATATCGCAAACTCATGGCACATCAACACCCTGTTCATAAAGTCCGTAATATCTGTAGGAGCATTCATTAGTCCAAAAGACATAACCATAAATTCTTAGTGACCATACCGAGTTCTGAAGGCTGTCTTAGAAGTGTCACACTCTCTAATTCTGAGCTGATGATACTCGGATCTGAGATCAATATTGGAGAAATAGCTGGCACCTTGAAGCTGGTCAAACAAGTCATCAATCATGGGGATGGAATACTTATTATTGATTATGACCTTGTTCAACTAACGGTAGTCTATACACATGTTGAGAGAACCATATTTCTTATGCACGAAGAGAATGGGAGCACCCCATGGAGAGATACTGGGTCTGATAAAACCCTTATCTAGGAGGTCTTTGAGCTGTTCTTTCAACTCCTTAAGCTCAACTGGAGCTATTTTGTTAGGAGGAATAGATATGGGTTGCATATCTGGAATAATGTCTATCCCAAAGTCTATCTCCCGCTTAGGAGGAACTCCAGGCAGATCTTCAGAAAACACCTCTAGAAACTCATTAACTACTAGAAGTGATTGGAAAGGTGGGGTTTCAAACTCGGAATCCTTAACCCAAACTATAAGATAGATATAACCTTTGAGATCATCTTCCTAGCGTTGAGGTAAGATATGAAATTACCTTTTGATATTGGAGGACTACCCTGCCATTCTAAGATAGGCTCATCTGGAAACTGGAATTTCACAAGTCTAGTTCTGCAGTCGACTGAGGCATAATAGGCCTGTAGCCAATCTATGCCGAGAATGATATCGAAGTCTCTCATATCTAACTCTACTAAATCTGCTGAGGTGACTTTATGAACGATCGATACTAGGCAATTTCTGTACACCCTGTTAGCTAGGACAGATTCACCAACTGGAGTAGAGACTGGGATGGGTTCTGGGAGGATTTTTGGACTGACTCTGAATTTACATGCAATATACGGGGTTACAAAAGATAGAGAATCCCCTGGATCTAACAAGGTATAAACATCAAGAGATAAGACTAATAACATACCAGTGACTGCATCTGGTGAACTCTCCTAATCTTGGCGTAAAGACATGGCATAAAGACGGTTCTGACACTGACTGCCACCGATGCCAGAAGTAGTACTCTGTTGAGCTGTGCGACCTGTTGGAGTTGTTGATGTGGTAGACTGAGCTTTGTTAGATCCTTGTCCTTGCCTATCATAAGGGTACTCTTTCAACCTATGGCCGAGCTGACCACACCCAAAACACCCCTCTCTACCAGCAAGACACTCACCTGGATGATTTTTACCACACTTGGGGCAGGCTGGAAAAGTGAGGTTACCTGAAACACTACCCTAAGACTTAGATCTTGGTGCTCACTTTTTCTGATCCTGTCGAGGCCTGGAAGATGGAGCACTAGCTGATGAAGGCACTGGGGCTGAAGACCTCTGCTGAAATTGTGAGCGATTTCCACCGCTTATCCTCTACTGAGAATATTCATAGTTGCATGTCCTAGCCTTCTTACTATCCTTCTTACTATCCTTCTTACTATCCTTAGCCATCTCCTTAAGCTTATCTTCCTTAACCTACTGAGCATGGGTCATTAATCTAGAGATATCCATATCCCCTAATAACATAGCATTCCTGCACTCCGTCTTCACCAAGTTAGATACCCCATACAAGAACTTGCCCATTTTTGCCCTCGGATCGGCCATCATAGATAGGGCATACCTGGAAAGCTGAGTGAACTTCAACCAATATTCCTGGACAAGCATCGATCCCTGTCTCAGATTTATAAACTCTTTAAACTTATCCTCTCTCAACTCTCTCAAGAAGAACCTATCCAGAAAAGCTCCAGTAAAACAATCCCATGTCGTAAGAGTTGCATTGACACTCTTGTTGTTTTTCCACTGAGTAAACCAAATGTGAGTCACATCCTTGAGTTGATAGGATGCTAACTCAATGCTATCAGTACCAGTCACTTGCATTACCTCAAGAATTTTCTTGATCTCATCAATGAAATTTTGTGGGTCTTCACCAACCTTTGACCCTAGAAACTCTGGCGGATTCATGCGAACAAAATCTCAGACTCAGGCTGTAGCTAATCCACCATTTGGGTTTGCAAGAACTAGGGCCTGCTGATTGGCTATAGTCTGAGCAAACAACTGAATCGCATTATGGAACTCTGCATTCGTAACCTCATGGTTTGGGGTTGGAGGATTAGCGTTAGCATTATAGGCATTAGCTTTGCGAGGAGGCATGATCTGAAATGCATAACGAACAGATTAGAGAGGAGAAACTAAACTAAACATCATCGCATGATAAAGATAATGAAAAGAGTAAAGTTATTCTTAAAACACCTTGTAGCCTCTCCATGATAAGTGTGGCGCGCTTCACACTCATGAAAGAAACTCTACTTAGTGCGACTTTCAGACACTCTAGGACTATTGAACCTGATGCTCTGATACCAAGTTTTTCATGCCCCGAGGCTAGCCCCTAGACGTAACACGGGACCTAGGATCACAAATGGTCCCAAGCTAACCCTGAATCTGGCATATGACAAGCATACTGAAATAACTCTAAACAAATAGAAGCATAACTGAATAAAGAATATAATATCTAGAAAGATTTCAACTGAAAATATCTAAACAAATAACTGTCTGAAAAGCAGAAGAACTCAAATCAACTAAGTCTAACTCTATGTCTAAAAGCCTTGATACGCCCAAATTACACCTCCTTTCAGAAGCATAAGTGATCGCTGATCAAATATAGAACCCAACAAAGGTTGGGGTCGATCCCACAGGAAATATGGTAGGACTATGGTTGATATGTCTTTACTTGCACTGTTAGCTGTTTATTTCCCTACGAAGGGGGGTTTTAATGTAACAAGTAGTAATTGTAACTAGAATGTAAACAAGTAACACGTGACAGTTTTAAGAGTTGTAATCAATGGGAGAGATGACTAGGGTAGTTTTTCCCATGAGATCATAACTTAGTAAGGCGTTGTACTTAGTAAACTAGTTTGGTGCTTAGCATGCAGAATCGGTAACTTAGGTTCACCTAAATCCTTGGTCCGATAGATAGATGAATTTCACCACACGCCTTAGTCCTGCCGTGGGTGTATGACTTACTAACCCTTACCCTGGATCCTAGATTAGCTATTCCCAGACAAGGTCAAGCTATTAGATGAGGGTTGGTAGCCTCAACTCTCCATTGTTAAACAACCTTTTTCCCATCTGTTACCTCCTTGGTCTAGCAAGTAAGGATAAGGCGAGTTCTAACGTTGTGCACCATTAAAAAGCAATCAAAGCAAAGGGAAGAACAATACATGCATAACCACCGCCCTAGTGTACCCAAGTACTTTGCCTACTTCGTTAATCCTTCATGGTTCCCACAACCCTAGTTGTGGATTTAGCTACTCATGTTCATAAGTAAACAATCAAGAGTTATTAGTGTGTTCATGATCATATACTTACGATAAGAGATAAAGAAATCCGGAATATTGAATAGATGAATAAGGAAGCAAGAACAATGAACTATGAATGTATTCAACTCTTAAAACCAAGAACAAACTAAAATCATAATATTTTGAATATGTTTTCTCCAAAGTAACGAGCATAAAAAATGTAAAATAAACCTATGGAAAGTATTTATAGACAATGGAAATCCTGTCCTAAAAAAACTAGGAAACTGAACTAGGCAGGGAATACGGGTTGGAATGACGACCCGTCATTTGGGACAACTTTTCGTAGTCTTCTAAGGTCAACTGTGCTTTTGGTTGGTTAACCACTTCTGTCTTGGGAAACAACTGGTGGAACCACGAGTAGTACTTCTGAATGATGGCTCATCTCATGACACGTGGTTTCTTGGTCCATTTTTATGCCTTCTCTGATCAGTGACTACGAGTCTAACAGGACGAACCGTACTTTGGAAGTACGGTTCATGCAATGATTCATGCTTCCTATTCCTCCTTTTTCACATCTGTAGTTCCTTCAGCCTATGAGTCTATAGGACGGGTCGTGGTTTCAAACCATGACCTGTAGACTAAGTCGTGCTTTTTCCTACATACTTGAACACCTTCTGGACTTTGGTATACGAGTCACAGGACGGGTCCGTGGTTTTGAACCACGGACCGTCAAGTGATCTGTCATCTCTGTAGCCTTCCAGTCTTTGCTCAATTTCCAGCACTTTGCTCAATTTCCAGCACTTTGCTCAATTTTCAATATTTTGCTCTAGGATCCATCTTTCCTGCACACTTAACAAAAAAATATCAAATCTACCAATAACATGCTAAAGAACTTGCGATAATCCTAAGTACTAAGCGTCGAAAGTGGCGTACTTCTACGTCACATCAACACCCTCAACTTAAGAATGTTGCTTGTCCTCAAGCAACAACAGAAAACCATCTTAACACAACACTTTTGTAAAAGAAAACCAGGAACTACAGTAGTCATATGATTTAGCAATTCAACACACAACAAGTATCCCCGTACTTTTTCAATACAAAACAAGTGCACAAATTCCATTTTTCAAGACAACAAAAGAGGATCCATGGAAGACATTATGCTATCAACAGACGATTTAGCATACACATATGAGACTCACCTCAACAGTCAACATTCAAAGTTTCTCTAGTGCCCTCACCACAAAGAAGTCCCAATCACACACTAATATAGTTAAAATCTTTGGGACTCACACTCACAAAGATACCATAGGCTTGCCCTTATTTTCTACGCCTCAGCTTTCGAACAGTTGGGTTAGGATCACTATAGGACTTTATTTGGCTTGTAACGTAGGCTCGGGGATGGGTATGGTAGATATGGGAATCAGTGACTAAGCCCTCCTTGACACTACGCTATGTATCTTCCACTTTTTAGGCCAACTCTATTCTTTCTTCCCCCTTTTCTCCCTTTTTATTTCTTCATCTTCATCAATTGACGGGTACGGCTTTTATTTCAAACTAATCTTTTCATCACATCTCTTTCTATTTTCTTTTTCTTTTTTTTTTAGCATATCTGCCACACCCGGTCTTTCTCTTTTTTATTACTAACCTCTTCTTTTCATACTCATATTTTGCACTTGCCTCTACAGTAGCCACCCTCAATTTAGGCGATTTGCCTGAGTTGAGGTACACTACGTCCAAGGAGGGACCAGGGACAAACTAAAGGTTCATAGAAAACTGGGAAGGTGATTGGGCTAAACAACAAAATGGGTCAATTCAGGCTCAAAATCAGGGATCAAAGGGTATTCACATCATTTGGATGGTCATTTAGGCTAAAGTGGATTATTTCAAAATTGTCCTTTTGATCCTTTCCTAACCAACCATCCTACACCTTAGGCAAGACTAACTGAGCAAGTTCTAGATTGGCACACAATGCAAGAATAGTACAAATATCGCTCACACAAACATGGCACAGAGTATAAAAATCACATGCTAACTATCAGGTTCATACTCTAGCTTACGCCATTCATCAGATCAATTAACCTAATGTCATGCACAGATCTATAATGGTCAGTCTATCAAAAATAAATATTTTCATGTCACACAAAATTTTTGAAGGGGTATCCATTCTTTTCAATCAAAATCCAATTCAAAATCATATCATAGACTGCACTAAGTTCCTTTTCTTCTTTTACTACACACATCCTATACTAAACATGTCAGTTCAATAGAAATTAAAAATCCTTAGGGAAAGAACACAGTCAAGAAAACCCAAGGACTCGGGTACCTTTTGAGTACCCTCATGGGTTGCCTCCCATGCAGCACCTGATTTAGCGTCGTGGCACGACGCCAGTGTTTTGGCCACTCAGACTTTGCCAATACACTCTTCAAAAATACCAGATGACCAGAGTTGTCCCCACCCCATCTAAAAAGTTGTGCATCATCCCCAATGCACTACAAAATGATAAGCAAGGGATACTAGGCATACCTGTGGTGCCTAAGCGCGGTCATCAGGTGTAACAAAAGTTGGGCCCACTGGATCAGTACCCGTAGTTTTATCTCCCACACTGACTGCCTACGCAATCCTCTCAACAGCAACATTCACTGCCTATGCAGCTTCATCAACCGACACTCCCACAATGAGGTCTAAAGAAGTTTCTTCCATGGCTCCCGCGACACCACTTCCTGAGCTACCCGTACCAATGGAGTTGATACGAATTTGATGGATGGCTATGGATTCTTTTGCTACCTCAATTTCTTGCTTCTGCCTCTTCTTTTTAGCTTTCTCTTCCTTTTTCTTCTGTGATTTAGGACTCAATGGGGCATTTTCATCCCAAACCTTCTTATCTCTTTTCTTTCTCTTTCTTGTAGGTTCAGGGTCTATATTTAGCTCACAAGGAGGAGAGTGTGAAAGCAGGTCTATAAAGTCATCCTCCATGGTCTCAACCTGTGGTAACTGAATGTCTGGCACCTGCCTTTTTTTGATTGCATCAACATCCGCTCAGACCTTTGCAAGCTCTGTCAGAATAGCTGTGAGGTCTGGGATAGTCAAATTCTGAAGCATGTCATTCACCCTAATCTTTATGTTATGCAGCCGTTCATTTAGATTGTCAATCAATTTCTGGATCAGAACCATAACATCAGCTATTTCTCTGCGGATTAATGGCTTCATGGAGTTTAAGAACCTCTTAATTTGTTCATCCGCATAAAAGGATGCTTTTGCAACCTTACTAAAAACCTCACTGGTGAAGAAGTAAGACTGTCTCTGCTTATCTGGAAGGAGCAGACTGAGCTGATGAAGACGGGCCCAGTACGGCAATAGACGGGTCTCAAGCAGGTGTAGCATGCTCATCAAACATAACCAAGGCGTCTGGTGGAAAATCTCCACTAGGCTCAGGGAAAACTGTGCTCTCGGATGCTACTGAATAAGCCCTCCCCTCGCCCTTGCCACCGGGTTTGTCGTATCTCAAATAAGGGTGATGTCTTGGAAGCTAGTCACTTTCATAAGCCGATTTACCCCTGTCATATCGGACACCTCAGCTGCCTGACATAGCTGAGTGATCAGGCAAGGAAATGGAATAGTTGTGGATGGTCGCATAGCCCTTTCTCTAATTTACTCCGCAATGATTCGGGCAATAATAATGTTATATCTGGACATGATGGCTGCAACCAAGATGTCCCTGTCTGGAGTGAGAGTATTATCCATCATAGTTGGTACAAACCAATGTCTGACCACAGACCACCAGAACTTTCCAGCCATACTCAACGATGCTTTGGTGATCTTTACAATGCTTGTTGTCAACCATGGAGGATTTCCATAGGTGATAACTGAGGAAATCCACCTGTAAGGTGTTTTCTTTTGCCTGAACTGCTCTATATATGCATCTAAATCTGGCTGGGATACTGATGCGACAAAATTTGGGCCATAAATGAAACGCTGAATGGTGCGCTCTGAAATGTCAACTTGGACCCCCTTTACTTGCACTCTCTCTAAGGTCGGTTGCGACTTTGGACTCTTACCCTTTTCACACATATTTGTCAATGTGGGCGCATAGCCTGCATAAAATTCATGGACCATCACTGGTTTGTATGGGACACCTGACTGACTCATCCACTGGAACCCATAATTATCATACAATCCCTTGATGTCAGCCATGTCATCTAAACCAGCAGATCTGATCTGTACCTCTTCATGGATGCTAGCCTTGGGCACCATTTCTCATTCAAAGCCAAACCTTCATGGTAGAATCGAGATGTACCCTCAATGGTCCATTGGACCCTGTCCCGTACGCCAGTGTTTTTGCATCTAAAAGTAGGGGAGCTACGGGGACAGCCTCATCAACTTGTGGCTCTGTAGTAGCAGGAACCTCTTCACTAGATTAGCTAGCATTTTTATTATCACTCGGGATAGCACTTTCTGAATCTAACTCTGAATCTTTATTGTTCTTGCTGCCCAAAGCTATAGCATCCCAGGATTCAGACTCTCCGGACCTGCTTTCTTGTGGTGATGAACCAGAAGCAGACTCACCTCTCCTTCTTTAGACTGAGGAGGGTGGCCTTTGCTAGAACCTTTGCTTGCTGACTGGTGGTCCGAGGTATTGCTTCTGGGTTGGAGGCTATAGTATACACCTCCTCACAACCACTGTCTTCAGACACGGAGGCTTCATCTTGTAATTGTCTTTTATGTTTGATTATTTCCTCTAAGTCTTTGGCTGCGACCTTCTTCTGGGTATTCTTTGGTGGCATGATACCTACGGGGAGGAATTCATTAGTTCAGAAGAATCAATACAAAACAGAAAAAATAATGTTCCAGGCACAGACTAAGGGTTGGTCTACGACCTATAAAACCATAGTACTGGTCGTCAACCTATTCGTGGTTCCAGGGGATCTTTTAGTAACAGGGACCACAACTCATTTGATGGTCCATGGTTCTGGACCATGGACCCTTCCTGTTGAGTCGTAATCTAGACTCGGAGCATGATCATTTTTTGTCAACATTTGGTTCAGTAACCATGAATCATTAGACGGTCCATAGTTTTGAACTACGGCTCGTCCTGTGAGTCATGATCTATTCATCAGAGACCAGCAGGTGGGAAGAATAGATGACGAGTGAGTTTACGGTCCGTAAATTGAATTACGGACCATAAAACCACTCATAATTTCTGGGTAACTATTTGTGTGATCAAAAACTCCCTCATTCTTCAATTTTACATAGTTAAGTTATTTTTTCAACAAAACTTTTTCCAATTTTCAATGGTCATACCTATTACACACACAGATTTCGTCACACATCACTTTAGGGTTTCAAAATTTTGAGGGTTAGTCAAAACAAGAGCTTAGCTTCTGTTTTATTTTATGAATGAGAACAAAAAGGGAGAGAAGAAAACTTACCCTTAATGATCAAGTTTTTTTTTCGTGTTGAGTGTACTGCTTTGTGATCGATGTGTGCGTACAATAGGTTGGGAAATCGATTTGGGGAACTTAATTTAGGAGTTTGAGTTGAATTAGGAGTGAAAAAAGGAGGATTTTTTATCTATTTTCCTTTTAAAAATGACGGTTACATATTGTGGAAGGTAAGACGAAGATAGCAGCCGGGCGAGGTTTTGATTTTAAAATTTGGGCCTACCAGCGACCCAGCTGCTTACTTTACCTGGGACCTATTAGTAGAAACTACGCTCTGCCCTTCAATAAGATGATCCGTTGTTCAACTCGTGGTTCTTATTTGTGTACTTACCTTCTATCAGGGATGACGATAGGGTATACGGTTCGTCGTTCAGAAGGACGGACCGTCCTATTGAGTCATCATCAGTCCCTTCAAAGACTTAGCAATTTCTTGCTCCAGTGATCACGGATTGATGTATGGTCCATCTTTTGGAAGCACAAACCATCATGTTATTCGTCTTTCCTCTTTTCAGAGAGCCATCAATTTTATTCCAGAAACTACGAGTTGGTTTACGGTTCGTCATTCTGAAGAACGGACCGTTAACTCATTCGTGATTTCTGGGGATCCATGCACTAGTATTCTTTACTTCTCACCTGCACATAAAACAAACATTAGTCTTGGGTTGCCTCCCAAGCAGTGCCTGATTTAATGTCGCGGCACGACGTGAGTGTTTTGGCTTCTCAGACATGCCAAAACACTTCTTCAAAAGCAAAAATAACAAAATAAAAAGAAAAATATCCATGGGTTGCCTCCTATGCAGCCCCTGATTTAACATCGCGGCATGACACAGGTTGCTTGATTACTCTTTCTTTATCAAGCTCCTTGGGTTAGGCAAATTCATCAAGGCTCC
The DNA here is from genome assembly GCA_003996215.1 of Jaltomata sinuosa. Lineage (NCBI taxonomy): Eukaryota > Viridiplantae > Streptophyta > Magnoliopsida > Solanales > Solanaceae > Jaltomata > Jaltomata sinuosa. The sequence continues at coordinate 285,894 of QJPP01007368.1, forward strand.
AGGCTTCAATTATTTTGAGCTCCTCTGTTGTGCCGAAATAGGCTTTGATCGCTGTCCATTAGCCTTGAACCTCTTCCCTTCATGGTTTTCAAGTTCAACAGTCCCATGAGGAAACACTTGTACCACCTTGAATGGTCCAATTCACTTGAACTTCAACTTTCCAGGAAATAGGCGAAGTCTAGAATTGAAAATCAGGACCAAGTCACCCGGCTAGAAGTTTCTCTATTATATCCTCCGGTTATGGTACAACTTCATCTTCTCTTTATACAAAACTGAACTTTCATATGCATTCAGACGGAACTCATCCAACACACTCAATTGCCCAAGCCGCTACAACAATGCCTCAGACCAATCTAGGTTCAGCTTCTTCAACGCCCATATGGCCTAATGCTCTAACTCAACCGGAAGATGGCATGCCTTACCAAACACAAGTTGATATGGTGAAATACCTATTGGGGCCTTGAATGCAGTCCGGTACGCCCACAAAGCATCATCTAACTTCCGCGACCAATCCTTTCTATTTGTATTGGCCGTCTTGGACAGGATTGACTTTATATCTCTATTGGAAACCTCCACTTGCCCACTCATCTGAAGATGATAAGGGGTCGCAACTCTGTGTTTTACTCCATATTTCTCAAGTAAGGCACGAAACAGCTTATTGCAAAAGTGATAGCCTCTGTCACTTATTATTTCCCTTGGCGTACCAAACCTGGAGAAGATGTTCTTTCTCAGGAATGATGTGACACACTTGCCTTCATTACTGGAAAGCGCAACCGCCTCCACCCACTTAGATACATAGTCCATAGCCACCAATATGTACCGGTTTCCATTGGACATCACAAAAGGACCCATGAAGTCTATACCCCAAATGTCAAATAGCTCAATCCCAAGGATGGGATTAAGAGGAAGCTCATGCCTCTTTGATATGCCTCATTCCCTTTGACATCTGCTGCAAGCCTTAGCAAACTCATGGGCGTCTTTGTGAATAGTCGGCCAATAGTAGCCGCATTGTAGAATCTTGTGAGTCGTCCGGATACCACTATGATGGCCCCCAACAGGGGATGAATGGAATTCTTCTAGTATCTCAATCATTTCAGCTTCAGGCACAAATCTCCTGATCATAGTATCAGCACACACACGGAACAAGAATGGTTCTTCCCAGAAGTATTTCTTGACGTCGGACGTGAACTTTCTTCTTTGATGGACAGTCATATCATCAGGCACCAAATCACTTGCCAAATAATCGGCAATGTCAGCAAACCATGGAATCAAATCTTGAGAAGCGGCTAACATTTGTTCATCAGGAAACCAATCATCAATCTCCTGTGCATTATCAAGCTTCAATATTGCTTCTTCTTCTAGTCTAGACAAGTGGTCTGCTACCTGATTCTCTGTAGCCTTTCGGTCCTCGACTTTAAAATCAAACTCTTGCAGCAACAACACTCATCTAATCATCCTTGGATTAGCATCCTTCTTTGTCATAAGATAACGAAGAGTTGCATGGTTGGTATGCACCACCACCTTGGTGCCAAGCAAGTAAGATCTGAATTTCTTGAAAGCAAAGACCACAGCAAGCATCTCCTGTTCAGTGACAGTATAGATAGTTCTTTTGAGCCAAGTTAAGTGCTTTGCTAGCATAGTATATCGGATGGAGAATCTTTTCACGCCTTTGGCCTAGGACTGCTCCTAGCGCCACTCCACTAGCATCGCACATAACCTCAAAAGACTGAGACCAATCAGGAGAAATAATGATAGGAGCTGAGACCAACCTTTCTTTAAGGCATTCGAATGCCTTCAAACATGCATCATGAAACACAAACTTTACCTCCTTCTCAAATAATTTGCATAATGGATTAGCAATTTTGGAGAATTCCTTGATAAACCTCCTATAGAAACCAGCATGCCCCAAAAAGCTTCGAATCCCCTTCACAGAAATTGGTGGAGGAAATTTTTCAATCACCTCAATCTTCGCTTTGTCGACCTTAATACCCTTCTTGGAGATCCTATGGCCAAGCATTATGCCCTCTTTCACCATGAAGTGACATTTTTCCCAGTTCATCACCAGATAACACTCTTCACATCATTTTAGCACACAACTCAGATGATCCAAACAATCTTCAAAAGAGTCACCCACTACAGAAAAGTCATCCATAAATACCTCAATAGTGTCCTCCACCATGTCTGAGAAAATAGACATCATGCAACGCTGAAATGTCGCTGGTGCATTGCATAGACCGAAAGGCATCCTCTTGAAAGCAAATGTCCCATATGGATAGGTGAAAGTGGTCTTCTCTTGGTCTTCAGGAGCAATTGAAATCTGATTGTGTCCTGAATAACCATCAAGGAAACAATACCATCCTCTTCCTGCAAGACGGTATAACATCTAATCCATGAAGGGCATTAGAAAATGGTCCTTCTCAGTCCAAGCATTCAGCTTCCTATAATCCATGCATATGTGTCAGCCTGTGACTGGCCTCATCAGAATCAACTCATTCTTTACATTTGGGACTACAATAATCCTACCCTTCTTTGGCACACACTAAACCGCGCTCACCTACTTGTTATCCGCAATAGGGTAAACTACACCTGCATCCAGCCACTTAATAATCTCCTTCTTGATGACCTCTTGCATAGGTTGATTCAACCTACGCTAGTGCTCAATACTCGGAATACAATCTGGCGCGAGCTGAATTTTATGTGTACAGATTCCAGGCAAAATCCCAATGATATCTGCGATGGTCCAACCAATGGCCCTCTTACACTTCTTCAACACAGAAACCAGAGCTTCAACATGCCCTTCAATTAAGTCTGCAACAATAATAATCGGCAAGGTCTCATTTTCTCCTAGGAACACAAACTAAAGATGGGATGGAAGCACTTTGAGCTCCAAGACAGGCGGCTCCTCAATAGATGGTCTGGCAGGCGGTACCTGTCTATTTTTCAAGTCCAAGTCAAGCTTATTTAAAGCATAGTTGTAGGAACCCATACATGCTAGTGCTTCAACCAGCTTATCATACTAATCGATATTATCTCCTTCAAAATTCATAATCACAGTCGCAAGTGCCTCAACACTAAGTCTCTCCTCAACCGCCACAACTAACTGATCCTCATCAACCACATCAATAACTGAAACCACTTGCATGTCGTCATGATTTTTCATAGACTGGCAGACATTAAAAGTAACTACCTCATCATTCAACCTGAACTTCATCTGTCCAATCTCTAAATCAACGAGCGCACGTCTAGTAGAAAGGAATGGTTTCCCTAAGATGATAGGGACTTTAAAATCCACCTCGCAGTCAAGAATCACAAAATTTGAGGGAATATGAAAGTATTAACTTTCACAAGCACATCATAGAGAATCCCTACAGGCCTTTTCATGGTGCGATCTGCCATAAGAACCGCATTGTAGTCGGTTTGGGGGCTCCCAAGCCCAACTGTTTAAACACTTCTAGTAGCATCAGATTTATGCTAGCACCCAGATCACACAATGCCTTAGCAAAGTAGAATGCTCCAATCTTACAGGGGATAGTGAATGCTCCCGGGTCTTCCTTCTTCTGCACCAAAGAATGGGAAGCTATTGCACTACAATGGTGTAGATTATCAGCTGGCTCAAAGCTTATCATCCTCTTCCTAGTCACCAGTTCTTCATGAATTTAGCATATCCAGGCATCTGCTCCAATGCTTCAACTAAAAAATATTGACTGAAAGTTGTTTCAGCATGGAGATGAACTTGTGAAATTTGTTGTCCTCAACCTTTTTCTTCAATCTCTGTGGGTAAGGTGGAGGAGGCAATGACATGGGCTTCAAGACCGGTGCAACCTCTTTGATCTTTGTTTTCGACTCAGTAGATTTCCTCTAACTTGGCTCTTCACCACTATCTTTTTCCTCAGACTCGATCACAATTTCAGCATCCTCCTTTTCAACTTCGACTGACTCATCAACAACTATAGGTATGGGAGGATCAATAGTCTGCTTTCTGCTTCGGGTGGTGACAGCCATAACCTATCAATCATTCTTAGGATTCTGAATGGTGTCACTTGGGAGAGTACCCTTCTAACGTAGATTCATGCTAGTGGACATCTGGTGCCTTTGTGTCTCAAGCTGCTTTATGGAAACAGAATGGGAATCCACTCTCTGACTGATATATGAAAGGTCAGCTTTTATCTCTTTCATGCTTGCATCCATAGAATCCACCTTTTGAAATACTTTATTGAGCAGCTCCTTCATGATAAGTTGTTCAGATCTATCTTCGCGATTTCCATGAGGGACATAAAGACCACGTCTATCATTCTTGTATCCATCCTTTTTGTGCCAGTTGCCATCCCTGTCTCTAGCTCTGCTCCTATCTCTATAATTGGACCGATTGTAGTAGTCATCTCTATCTCTGTTCCAACCTTGATTTCCTTGGCTAGAGGCCCGGAAACCCGCCCCCTGATCATTCAGATAATCAACCTCTTTATCGGATGAGTAATCATCTTGTCTTGGTGCTTTCCCTTGTGAGCCAATGGCTTTCACCTTCTCTACTCCCTCACTTAGGAATTTCTATGCAAGCAACCTAACACTCGCGTTCATCTCAGCAATTTCCTGTTTGAGGTCTTGGAGTTCATTAAAATCGATGAACTTACCAACTGCATATGTACCTGTTGGGGTCTCTGACTCTCTAGTATGCCATGCTCTGTTGGTTTTGGTGACTCTGTCCAGCATTTTAGAAGCTTTAATATATTAATTCTCCATGAATGTTCCTCCAGTTACAGTGTCAGTTACTGCTTTTGTGTTGGCATTCAATGCTTTATAGAAGATCTCCATCAGATGCCTTGAAGGAATTTCATGTCTCAAAATTTGCTTCAACTTCTTCTTGAACCTCAGCCAAGCCTCATATAATGCCTCTACATGTAGCTATTTGAAATTATAAACCTCTTGCTTCAGCTGCAACATCCTTGATGAAGGAAAGAACCGCTCCAAAAACTGAGTTTTCAGCTCATGCCATATGTTTATGGAATTATCGGGCAGTTCAGTTAGCCACGCAGTTGCCTCATCGATTAATGAGAAAGGAAATAGCCTCAGTCTAATAGCATCTTTGCCCCACTCTTGGTAGACTATATGCCTTGCAGATCTCAGTAAAACTCTTCACATGAAGATTTGCATCTTCAGTAGGTTTTCCAACATACAGTCCCATATGATTCATCAACTGGATCATGGAACAGGTGATGTCAAATTAAGTTCCCTCAGTCAATGGTGGAAATATTGTGGGTCCAGTAATGCCCAATTCCTATAACTCATCATCATCATAATCATAGTAGCGAGGGGCTTGCCTGGGCTGCTGTATCTGACGGCCGCTATTCTGTGGGAAATTTCGTCTAGCTATTTTTTTGTCTTGGACAGCATGTTGTCGTGCTTGCCTTGCTTGCTCAGCTGCCGCTTTTTAAGTTGCAAAGTCAGCTATAATTTGAGCATCTTCAGCAGCAAGGGCATCTTCCCCTGCCTTTTTCCTCTGTTTGGCTTCAACCAACAACCGAGCTGTGATCTGCTCATGTGTCTCATTCTCTCCCTCTTTAGCCATGTTTCTTAAGGTTTTGGAGAGCTCAGGATCGTATGGGATCAAAGGATTGCCTTGAATCCTTGTACTGGGCATATGCAAGTGTGCAACCTGTAGCAAAAAACAAAAATAACAAAAATGGTAAAATTAGGAAATAAGGACTAATCGTGAAATAAACATAATCTCTCTTAATCCTTAACCGTATTCCCTGGCAACAGTGCCAAAATTTGATACCCCAAATTACACCTCCTTTCAGAAGCGTAAGCAGTCGCAAATCAAATATAAAACCCAACAAAGGTTGGGGTCAATCCCACAGGGAATATGGTAGGACTATGGTTGATATGTGTATACTTGCGCTGTTAGCCGTTTATTTCCCTACGAAGGGGGGTTTTAATGTAACAAGTAGTAATTGTAACTAGAATGTAAACAAGTAACACATGACAGTTTTAAGAGTTGTAATCAATGGGAGAGATGACTAGGGTAGTGTTCCCCATGAGATCATAACTTAGTAAGGCGTTGTACTTAGTAAACTAGTTTGGTGCTTAGCATGCAGAATCGGTATATTAGGTTCACCTAAATCCTTGGTCCGGCAGATAGATGAATTTCACCACACGCCTTGGTCTGGCCGTGGGTGTATGACTTACTAACCCTTACCCTGGATCCCAGATTAGCTATTCCCGGATAAGGTCAAGCTATTAGATGAGGGTTGGTAGCCTCAAATCTCCATTGTTAAACAACCCTTTTCCCATCCGTTACCTCCTTGGTCCGGCAAGTAAGGATAAGGCGAGCTCTAAGGTTGCGCACTATTAAAAAGCAATCAAAGCGAAGGAAAGAACAATACATGCATAAACACCACCCCAGCGTACCCAAGTACTTTGCCTACTTCATTAATCCTTCATGGTTCCCACAACCCTAGTTGTGGATATAGTTACTCATGTTCATAAGTAAACAATCAAGAGTTATTAGTGTGTTCATGATCATATACTTATGATAAGAGATAAAGAAATCTGAAATCTTGAATAGATGAAGATGGAAGCAAGAAAAATGAACTATGAATGTATTCAACTCTCAAAACCAAGAACTAACTAAAATCACAATATTTCGAATATGTTTTCTCCAAATTAACGAGCATAAAAAATGTAAAATAAACCTAGGGAAAGTATTTATAGACAATGGAAATCCTGTCCTAACAAAAGTAGGAAACTGAACTCGACAGGGAACACTGGTTGGAATGACGACCCATCATTTGGGACGACGGTTCATAGTCTTCTAAGGTCAATCATGCTTTTGGCTGGTCAACCACTTCTGTCTTGGGAAACAACTGGTGGAACCATGAGTCATACTTATAAATGATGGCTCGTCTCATGACTCGTGGTTTCTTGGTCCATTTTTATGCCTTTTCTGATCAGTGACTACGAGTCTAACCAGACGGACCGTACTTTGGAAGTACAGTTCATGCAATGATCCGTGCTTCTTGCTCCTCCTTTTTTACATCTGCAGTTCCTTCAGCCTAAGAGTCTACAGGATGGGTCATGGTTTTAAACCACGACCCGTAGACTGAGTCATGCTTTTTACTCCACACTTGCACACCTTCTAGACTTTGGTATACGAGTCACAGGATGGGTCCGTTGTTTTGAACCACGGATAATCAAGTGATTCATCATCTCTGTAGCCTTCCAGTCTTTGCTCAATTTCCAGCACTTTGCTCAATTTTCAGTATTTTTCTCTAGGATCCATCTTTCCTGCACACTTAACAAAAAAACATCAAATCTACCAATAACGTGCTAAACAAATTGCGATAATCCTAAGTATTAAGCGTCGAAAGTGACGTACTTCTATGTTACATCAAGCCTCTAATACTGATGAGTTGTTGGGACAAGCCCCCAGCTAACTCCAAATATTGAAAATAAGGACAAACTGACTAACTCAAAAATCATGTAAAAGATATATCCTCGGATCATGAGGACTCACCGCTGGCTGCTACTCAGGTGGCACTGGTATGCACTAATCACGCGGCTAAAGCTGAGAACCTGAACCTGCATCATGATAGGATAAAGCACATAGAGTATGTGTCAGTACTTTGAATGTACTGAGCATGAGGGATATGCAAGACTAACTGAAATGTAAATATGCTAAAATACTGAAAAGCTGTAAACTAAACTAAACTGCAGTACATATGCCCAAAATATAATCATTTATAAATAGCTGAAATGCAAGAGTAATATGAAAACATGTTGAAAGCTGAAAGTAAATATAACTGAGGGCCTAATGCACATTACTGAAACTAACACTATAGGAGAGTCTATTAACCGACATTAACCATGTGAGTTAAACGTGGAGTCTGATGTATACGCCCCATCGAGAGGAGCCAATATACCTTGCTAGGGTGTAAAGGCATGGTTGATGTGATCACTATTTTTGAGGCTCAACTGAGGGGCTAATTGACCTATGGTGGCACATAGTTCTGTGACTTTAAGGGTACGTTGAACCCCGGTCCAACTCGGTGTTAAACACTACTCCCAAACTGAATACTAATAGCTCGTTTTAAAACTGAAATCCTGAGTTTTTGAGTCAGGGCTACACTAGTCTGAAATCTTTATTTTTCTGAAGTGTTGTAGTAGATTAAAAACTGGCTAAATTCTGCTTTTAAAACTCATACTGATAATCTAGGTTGAATTTTGAAGGAAATATAATACTTTAGAAAAATCCTACAATTTAGGACTAATCTCCTGATTTCTCAAGTCATGGTGAAAACTCATGCAAATCATTAAAACATATTGCAATTCCTATAAAGCAGGATATAAATCATGTGATAATAATAAGAACTAAATTCTAGAATGATTTGATTAATTGGGTAGGAACCCTAGTTCTTAAAACCATGAATATTTGAAGAAAGACTATAATTTTGGGCATAAGGGTGAACTAAACACTTACTAAATACCCACATACCTGGTAGAAGGAGATTCTTCAAGAAAAACTGAAGTTGAAGATTGGAGGAGAAAGCCCTAGGTCTGAAATTTTGGAGAAAAATGCTCTTTTCGGACTTTAGAGGAGGAATGAGGAGAACTGGTATGTTTTTGGGGGATTAGACATAATAAAATAAGCCTAAGACTATTTATAGTCGAAGCTAAAATAAAAAGGAAAGGTCTAAAATATCCCTGAGAAACTAATTTAAAAACTACTGGAAAATTCGTGACTAGGTTCCACGGACAGGTTTCCATGGTTCGTGGAAGCTTCCACGACTCATGGAAACCTGTCGTAGTTCCTAGGCCTTTATTCCTGACTGCGGGTCTGATAACCACGAGCTAGGTTCATGACTCGTGAAACCATCCACGGCTCATGGAACCTGCTCGTGGTCCCTGAGGGATTTGATGACCCTCATATTTGAGTCCACGAGTGGAATCCAAGACTCGTGGACTGTTCCACGGTCCATGATTTCAACTCGTGAAACTGACCTTAACTTGTTGGCCTCTAACTGAGTTCCATGAGGCCATTCAACAACCCGTGGTCCTGTTCAGGGTCTGTGGACTTGGTTCATGGTTTGGGTTCGAAATGGTCCGTGGTTACTGATTTTGCTTGGATAGTTCAAAATTTTAAGTTTTCTGGGCTAGTTCTAGGCTTAGTATTTCTAGGGTGTTACACATTACCCCCGCTACCATTTACTCTATATTCTAGGATGTGTCAGTGCATTCAGGATCAGAGTTTGCTAGGCGTTTAGCTTCACAAGAGGGTAAATATGCTTGGGTAGCCAGTGTTATTGCTGAGGGCCAACCCTTTTGGGTGGTATCAAAAGGTAGTATTTTCCGCCATGAACTTAAGTTTGAGGCTCGGATGTGGTTAGATTTTGTATGCACGAGACTCATTCTATCGAAGAATACCACCCATGTCTCCATTGAGGTATCTATTCTTATCTCCTTTATTATGACTAATATTAATATCAATGAGGGGAATATTATAGCCAACCAATTCAAGAGAAAAGCTAGGCAATAGTCAACTTCCATGCCTTTCCCTGTCCTTTTTAGCAAGCTTTGTCTCTGAGCACAATGTCCTCTATTCTGGCCATTAGACAAAACTTTTCGTATAGAGGGCGTGATTGATTTGGCCACAGATAAGGATAAATATGCCCCATCCATCAAGAAGAGAAAGTTTCATTCTAACACACATGTCTCCGGAGGTGTTGGACTTGATGTTACTCATGACCAGTTGGAGGATCCGGCTCTTATCCCTAGGGTGTCAGACCATGTATACACTTCTTCATCATGCGAGTTTATCAAACTTGCTCATATGGATCATGACAATGATGATCATTTGTTTAAAATAGCTTGAGATATTCCAGCCATGATTCAGAATGCCATCAAATCAACCTTAAAGTCAGTAATGAGTAGTTTGGGAAAACTTTGTGCTCGAATTAATACAGTGGAAGGGCATGTTAGTTCCCTCAGGAAAGAAGTAGACCGGACTACATTGAGAGTTCTAAAATTGGACCTAAACTTACCAGCCCCTACTTTTGTCATGCCCCGAGGCTCCCCCTAGACGTAACATGGGACTTAGGATCATGAGTGACCCCAAGCTAACCCTTTGGCCTTAACATGACATAAGCAACATAAAAACAAACATAGCGGAAGCATAAATAACAGAAGTACACAATCCAACTAAACATAAGATAAAGGTCTAAGAGTAGTAGAATCTGAAACTCCAATACAGAATATCTAGCTTTGTCTGAAAAGCCACTAAAACTGTCATAAGAAATTATTGGGACAAGACCTCAGCTAACTCTAAGTGCTAAAATAAAGGAGCCTACTAGCTAGAAATCATACTAGTCCTCGAAAGATGAGGACTCACCAACAGTGATTGGATAACTCGTGACCTCTAGCGATGGATCTGAGAGCGAGAGCCTGAATCTGCATCATAATAGGATGAGCAAGAGAATATATGTCAATACTATAGGATGTACCGAGTACGCGAGTTTATGTAATAACATTGTAAAGACATACTTAAAACATGCTTAAAACTGATTTCATGCATAATAAGAGATATTGTAAGTAAATATTATAGGTTAAGCATAAGACATAAAATAAAAGTCAAACTTCAAAATAGAATAACGTATAACTTTAATAGCTTAAAACATTCATACGGGAGTTTCTCTTAATCGACATAGACCATGTGAGCTACATGTAATCCGATATATACGCCCCACCAAGAGGACCCAATATACCTTGTCAGGGTATAAAGGCATAGCTGGCATGATTACTAGTTCTAATGCCCAATTAAGGGGCTAATAAGCCTACGATGGCACGTAGTTCCAGGACTTAAGGGTATGCTTAACCCAGTCCAACTCGGTGCTCAATACTACTCCCAAAAACATACTTTAGCTCATATATGAACTTGGGCATATCTGATGCCAAAACTATTTGAAAAGAATAATGACATATCTAATGTCATTCCATTCTTAAATAATAAGTCTTAAGCTTAGCATAGCCATAATTTAAATGTACTTCTTTCTAAAATTCATAGCTTGAAGAATTAGGCATGCAATTTCATAAATACTTGAATTCATGTTATCTAAACATGCCAATTTGCTTAAATTAATCTATGAATACAAAAGTTTGCTAAGTTTAGCCTTTAATTCATGAAATAGGACTTCACTTGTAAAACCCATGCCAAATCGTACAATTTAGAACTAGATTTCATAGGAGAATCATGAGAAGACAATTATTAGAAAAACCCATGAGAATTGGGTAAGAACCCTAATTTGAAAATCTATAAAATCAATACAGAATTTGGGGGTTTTGGGCATAAGGGTGGTAGAATCCCTTATTGAATACCCACATACCTGAATTGAAGCTTTCCCAATCTAGAACTTGAGGGATGGAGGCTTGAAGATGAATTTATTAGCTTGGAGCTTGGGAGAATTGAGTTTCTTTTACCCTTTAGGAACTTGAATGAGTGAATATGAGAAGGCTTGGGCAAATTGAGGTTAAAACCCTTCTATAATTGTCCAAAATAACTTAATTTAGGAGTTAAAAGAATGGAGAATTACAAAAATACCCCTAGGAAATAAGCTTGAAAAAAACTGCTGAAGTGGCTCGGCTTCAGGTACGACGTATGGGTCTACGGACCGTGATCCGAATGATGACCGGTGGAAATAACCTATGAAATTAGAAACCATTTTGAGACCTTGTTGAATTTCCATTCCATGAGTCACTCGACAATTCATGAAATAGAACAACGGATGGTCCTGTGACTCGTGGTTTTGACCCTGAGAAAGTAAGGGTCTTCTGAAGTCAGTAAATATGACCAATAGGACGGCTCATGGAACTTGAACCACGACCAACAATATAGCCCATGGGACTTAATAAAGGGTCGTCAATTGACTCGTGTTTCCAGGACCCTTCATGGAGAGTCCTCTGATGATCAAAACCACGAAACACAGGACGGATCTTAGTTCTAAACCATGATCCGTAAAGTGATCCATAGATTTTGACAAGGCAACCCAGACAGTCAAACCACGGATCATACCACGGGTCGTGATTCAGAATGACGACCCATGATCGTGATCCTTGGGAACATCATAATTCTTCAGAAACCCAAGTTTAAAAGCTGGTTCGAATCTCATATTATTACAATATCTCCTCCTTGGGATCATTCATACTTGAATGAAGAATAAGTAAGGAAGTTTGGAGATAAAACAACAATACCAACCAATAAAACATGAAAACTGAAGAATAATCATGAAGACTGAGGAGAGAAAAACTGATGGGATAGAACCGAAGGGACATACTAAGGAGAAAAACTAATACCTCAAGCTTAAACTGGATTGGAAGGAAAGAGATGAGGGTACTTGGCCTTCATGGATCCTTCTGCTTCCCAAGTAGCTCCCTCAACTAGCTGGTTCCTCCAAAGGATTTTCACCGAAGAGACTTCTTTATTCCTCAACCTTCACATCTGATGATAAATAATCTCAATGGGAACCTTCTCATAAGTGAGGCTATCCTTCACACTCAAATCCTCTAAAGGTACAATCAAGGTCGGATCGCCAACACATTTTTTCAACAATGAAACATGGAAAACTGGATGAACCACTTCTAGATCGACTGGTAACTCTAATTCATAATCAATACTACCAACTCTTTTCAGAATCATGTAGGGACCTACATGGAGGGGGCAACGTTTCCCCTTCTTACCAAACCTCATCAGACCCTTCATAGGTGATACCTTCAGACATACCCAATCATCAACCTCAAGCTCCAATTCTCTTCTTCTCACATTTGCATATGATTTCTATCGACTCTGAACGGCTTTCATCCTCTCCCTAATAATCTAAACTTTCTCCATAGTCTCATGAACTGAATCTGGGCCTATCAAGGCTGCTTCACTACCTTAAACCAACCAATAGGAGATCTACACCTTTGACCATAAAGGGCGCCATAGGAAGCCATCTGAATGCTAGAATGAAAGTTGTTATTGTAGGAAAACTCAATAAGAGGTAAGTGATCATCCCAATTTCATTTGAATTCAATCACACAATCTCTCAACATATCCTCTAAAGTCTGAATGGTACGCTCTGCCTGACTATCTGTCTGTGGGTGGAAAGTTGTACTAAGATTAACATAAGTACCAAGACCCTTCTGAAATGATCTCCAAAAATGAGATGTGAACTGAGTACCCCTATATGAGATGATAGATAATGGAACTCCATGTAATCATACTATCTCACGGATGTAGAGTTTGGCATAAGCCTCTGCTGAATCAATAGTCTTAACAGCCAAGAATTGGATGAATTGGTCATTTTATTGACAAACACCCAAATAGAATCATGTTGTCTGCGCGTATGAGGTAAGCCTGTAATGAAGTCCATATTGATCTCTTCCATTTCCAAGTAGGTAATATCCTAAGTCATACCACCCGGTCGCTAATGTTTCACCTTTATTTGTTGACAGTTGGGACATAGCCACAAAATCTGCTATGTCTCTCTTCATACCATTCCACCAATATACTTCTCATAGGTCACCGTACATCTTGGTGTCACTGGGGTGGATAGAATACTTGGAGCTATGAGCCTCTGTAAAAATCTGTTGTGTCAACCTATCTATATCTGGAACACATAATTGACCTTGATATCGAAGCACACCATCTCCCCCTTGGGAGAAAATCTCTACCCTCTACTGATAGACTGCACCCTTCAACTGATACAAAATAGGATCGATGTCTTGTTTCTCCTTTACCTCAACTACCAAAGATGATTCGAACCCATTTTGAACAATAACACCACCATCCGCTGAATCTGTAAGGTGAACTCCCTATCGAGCAAGTCTATGAACATCCTTGGCCAACTCCTTCTTTCCGTCCTTAATCGAAGAAACACTACCTATAGACAACCTACTAAGTGCATCAGCCACTACATTGGCCTTACCTTAATGGTAAAGCACACTCATATCATAATCGTTAAGAAGCTCAATCCATCTCCTCTGATGAAGATACAATTCCTTATGAGTGAACACATACTGAAGGCTCTTATGGTCGGTGAATACATCTACGTAGACACCATACAAGTAGTATCTCCAAATCTTCAAAGTAAAAACCACTACCGCTAACTCAAGATCATGAGTCGGGTAGCTCTTCTCATGAACCTTAAGATGTCTAGAAGCATAAGAAATTACCTTACCATGCTGAATCAAAACACAATCCAAACCAACTTTAGAAGTATCATAATACACAAACAAATCCATCTAAGTCCTCAGGTAGAGCCAAAACTAGGGTTGTGGTCAACCTAGTCTTCAATTCCTGAAAGTTCTTCTCACACTCATCATACCACTAAAACTTAACTCTCTTTTGAGTCAATTTGGTCAATGGGGCAGCTATAGATGAAAAGCCCTCCAGGAATCTCCTGTAGTAACTGGTCAAACCCAGAAAGCTCCTAATATCTAACAGGGAAGTGGGTCTAGGCCAGTTCTTCACTGCCTCTATCTTCTGCGAATCAACTCGAATGCCCTCTTTAGTCATAACATGACCCAAAAAAGCAATTGATTGCATCTAAAACTCACATTTATTTAACTTAGCAAATAAATGATGATCCCTAATAGTTTGAAACACAACTCTCAAATGGTCTGCATGCTCCCTCTCACTTCGAGAGTAAGTAAGAATGTCATCAATGAAAACAATCACAAACATGTACAAGTACTATTTGAACACACAGATCATCAAGTCCATAAAGGCTGTAGGAGCATTCATTAGTCCAAAAGACATAACCACAAATTCATAATGATCATATTAAGTTCTGAAGGCTGTCTTTGAAATGTCACACTCTCTAACTCTAAGTTGATGATAACCGGATCTGAGGTCAATCTTGGAGAAATAGCTAGCACTCTGAAGCTGGTCGAACAAGTCATCAATCCTAGAAATAGGATACTTATTCTTAATTATGACCTTGTTCAACTGATGGTAGTTAATACACATTCTGAGAGAACCATCTTTATTTCGCGCGAATAGGACAAGATCACCCCATGGAGAGATGCTAGGCTTGATAAGACATTTATCAAGAAGGTCCTTCAACTGTTCTTTCAGTTCCTTATGCTTCGCTAGAGCCATTCTATTAAGAGGAATAGATATAGGATGTATATCTGAGACAAGGTCTATCCCAAAGTCAATCTCTCGTTGGGGAGGGACTCTGGGTAAATCCTCGAGAAACACTTCAGGGAATTCATTTACAATAGGAACTGAATGAGAGATAGGGTTTAGGACTCTGAATCCATAACCCAAACTATATAATAGACATAATCCTTAGAAATCATCTTCCTAGCTTTGAGATAAGATATGAAACAACCTTTTGAGAATGGAGGAATACCCTGCCACTCTAAGATAGGTTCATTTGGAAACTTGAAATTGACTACTCGAGTACGACAATCAACCGATGCATAACATGCATGCAACCAATCCATACCAAGAATAACATCAAAATCAGTCATTTTCAACTCTACTAGATCAGCTAAGATGACTCTATGAAGGACTGAGATAGGGCATTTATTGTAAATTCTCTTGGCTAAGACAGACTTACCAATCGGAGTGGAGACATGAAAGGGTTATAAGAGTTTTTCAGGATAGACTTTAAACTGTCAAGCAACATAGGGGGTCACAAAAGATAAGGAGGCTCCGGGGTCTAGTAAAGCATAAACATCAAAAGAGAAGACTTACAACATACCAGTGACAATATCTGGGGAACTCTCCTAATTTTGGTGAGATGACATTGTATAAAGACGGTTATGGCATTGACCCCCACCTGAACCAGAAGTGGTTCTCTGCTAAATCGAATAACATGTTGAAGCTGCTGAGGTAGACTGAGTCCTGCCACATACATGTCCCTTCTTGGTTGAAGCAAAATCCCTGATCTTATGACCAATCTGTCCACACCCAAAGCACCCCTCCCTTCCAGTTAAACACTTGCCAAGGTGACTCTTACCATATTTGTTGCAAATAGGGTAGAAAGCCCCTTTTCCAAAACTCCCCTAAGACTGAGAACCTGATCCTATACCTGCCTGATCATGCCTAGGCCTAGGGGCCTGAGTAAGAGTACTAGATGATGATGGTATAGACCTTGATGACCTCTTCTAAAATGAAGAACAGTGTCCGCCCCCGACTTTCTGATGACTGAAACTCAAATTTTCTGTTCTGCCCCTCTTATTCTCCCTTGTCATTTCCTTCAACTTATCTTCTTCAATCTACTGATCATAAGTCATAATCCTAGAGATATCCAATCTCCCAATAACATAGCATTTCTGCACTCCTTTTTTACCAAGTCAAATACCCTATATATGAACTTGCCTATTAGTGCCCTCAGATCAGCCATCATAAATGGGGCATACCTAGAAAGCTGAGTGGACCTCAATCTATACTCCTAGACTGATATCTATTCTTGCCTCAGCTTTATAAAATCTATGGCCTTAGCCTCTCTCAATTCCCTAGGTAAGAACCAATCAAGAAATGCTCCCTCAAACCACTCATAAGTCACGGGGACTACATCAATGCCCCTAGTGTTCTACCACTAAGTATACCAAATGTGAGTCACATCCTTTAGCTGGTAGGAGGATAGCTCAACACCATCAGCACTGACCACCTGCATCACCTCCAAAATCTTCTTCATTTAATCCATAAATTATGTGGGTCCTCACCAACCTTAGACCCCAAAAACTCTGGCGAGTTCACATGGATGAAATCTCAAACTTTAGCAGCAGTTGTCCCACCATGAGGGTTAGCAAGAATAGGTGCTTGTTGATTGGCCTGATTTGCCATAGCATGTGCTAACATCTGAATGGTATTCCTGAACTTCACATTTGTGACCTCGTGGCTCGAAACTAGAGGGTTAGCGTTTTGGGCATTGGCTCGGCAAGGCATGGCAAAACAAGCATGCATAATCAGAAACGCATAAACATTGGATTAGAAAAATAATAGAGTTAAGCTCTATCGCATGATATTGATCATGAAAGAAGCAAAGTTTTTCCTAAAACATCTCATAACTTTCCTCTCACAGGTGTGGCATGCTTCACCCCCATGAAAGAAACTTTACTTAATGCAGCTTTCAGACACCCTAGGACTCTTGAACCTGATGCTTAGGTACCAAGTTTGTCATTCCCCAAGGCTACCCCCTAGACGTAACATGGGACTTAGGATCACGAGTGACCTCAAGCTAATCCTTTGGCCTTAGGATGACATAATCAACATAATAACAAACATAGCGGATGCATAAATAACAGAAGTAGACAATCCAACTAAACATAAGATAAAGATCTAAGAGTAGTAGAATCTGAAACTCAAATACAGAATATCTAGCTTTGTCTGAAAAGCCTCTAAAACTTTCATAAGGAGTTGCTAGGACAAGACCCTAGCTAACTGTAAGTGTTGAAATAAAGGAGCCTACTAGCTAGAAATCATACTAGGCCTCAAAAGATGATGACTCACCAACAGTGATTGGATAACCCGCGACCTCTAGCCACAGACCTGAGAGTGAGAGCCTGAATATATATCATAATAGGATGCAGCACGAGAATATGCATTAGTACTATAGGATGTATTGAGTATGCGAGTTTATGCAATAACATGGTAAAGACATACTTAAAACATGCTTAAAACTGATTGCATGAATAATAAGAGATATTGTAAGTAAATATTATAGTTTAAGCATAAGACATGAAATAAAAGTCAAACATCAAAATAGAATAATGTATAACTTTAATAGCTTGAAAACCTTCATACATGAGTTTCTCTTAACCAACATAGACCATGTCAGCTACATGGAATCTGATATACATGTCCCATCGAGAGGACGCAATATACCTTGCCAGGGTATAAAGGCATAGCTGGCGTGATCACTAGTTCTAATACCCAACTGAGAGGCTAATAAACCTATGGTGGCACATAGTTCCAAGACTTAAGGGTACGCTAAACCCAATCCAACTCAGTGCTCAATACTACTCCTGAAAACATACTTTAGCTCATATATAAACTAGGGCATATTTGATGCCAAAACTATTTGAAAATCATAAGGACATATATAATATCATGCCATTCTCAAATCATAAGTCTTAAGCTTAACATAGACATAATTCAAATGTACTTCTTTCTAAAATTCATGGCTTCAAGAATTAGGCATGCAATTTCTTAAATACGTGAAGTCACGTTATCTACACATGCCAATTTGCTTAAATCAGTTCATGCATGCAAAAATTGTCTAAGTTTAGCCTTTAATTCATGAAATAGGACTTCATTTGTAAAATCCATGCAAAATCATAAAATTTAGAACTATATTTCATAGGAGAATCATGAGAAGACAATTATTAGAAAAACCTATGAGAATTCGGTAAGAACCCTAATTTGAAAATCCATAAAATCAATTTAGAATTTGGGGGTTTTGGGAATAATGGTGGAATAGTCTCTTATTGAATACTCACATACCTGAATTGAAGCTTTCCCAATCTAGAACTTGAGGGATGGAGGCTTAAAGATTAATTTCTTAGCTTGGAGCTTGGGAGAATTGAGTTTCTTTTTCCCTTTTTGAACTTGAATGAGAGAATATGAAAAGGCTTAGGCCAATTGAGATTTAAACCCTTCTAGAATTGCCAAAATGACTTAACTTAGGAGTTAAAAGAGTGGAGAATTATAAAAATACCCCTGGGAAATAAGCTTGATAAAAAATGCTAAAGTGGCTCAGCTTTATGTACCACGTATGGATCTACGGACCATAGATCTGAATGACACTTGGTGGAAATGACCCGTGAAATCAGAAACCATTTTGAGACCTTGTTGAACTTCCATTGCACGAGTCACTCGATGGTCTATTAAATAGAATGATGGACGGTCCTGTGACCCGTGGTTTTGAGCTTGGGAAAGTGAGGGTCTTTTGAAGTCAGGAACCATGACAAACATGATGGTCCATGAAACTTGAACCATGACCAATAGGACAGCCCGTGGAACTTATTGATGGGTCATTAATTGACTTATGTTTCTAGTACCCTTCATGAAAGGTCCTCTAATGATCAAAACTACAAATCACAGGACAGATCATGGTTCTAAACCATGATCAGTGAAGTGATCCATAGATTTTAACAAGGCAACCCAGATAGTCAAACCACGGATCAAACCACGGGTCATGATTTAGAATGACGGCTCATGAACATGATCGTGATCCCTGGGAATATTAGAATTCTTCAAAAACCCAAGTTTAAAAGTTGGTTCAAATCTTAGGGTGTTATAACTTTAGCATCGCCTCGATGAGATAGTAGTCATCTGTGTATGAGAGATGATATTCCTGAAGATTTAGGCCAAGATGAAATTCATGAGGTGAATCAAAGTGATGCGGATTTCATACAACAGCCAAGGCCCTCACAGGAAGTTCAGTAGAATATTATGTTGCATAGGGTGGAGATTGAGCATCATACAGACTACAGTTGGAGTCCTCATACCCTAGCTTTCCACCAGTTGATGACACTTTCAGATAAATTAGAGATTGTTGATCTATATGGTCCACTTCAGGTATCTTGGGACCTATCAATTCCTTCCATTGATGATTTCAAAATTGATCTGGCCCATGTGTATATTCCCCCGAAGCCTGAGCCTCCAAGAGAGAGGCATCACAAGTATTATAGAAGGCATCATCCTCATTCCTAGAGCTACAGAGAGTCCTCATCCCATTCCTTTTGTGTTACTTTTTTACATTAGGGACAATGTTGTGTTTAAGTTTGGGGGAGGGATATTATTATTTTGATGATCGGTTCCTTTGTCGGGCTTAACTCTAATCTATATTTGGCCCATGTCTTTTTTGATGTGAACTTCCTCTTGATTGATATTGTGCCCTTATCGGGCTTGATCCTTTTCTATCTGTTTGTGAATGAGAGTTAATTTATCACTGAGTTAGTCTTACACACTAAATTATTTCACTACCCGTGCTTTACAAATGCACTTAGTGCCTATGCCATGCCGAATTATCCATTGATCCATGAGTGCATAACTCAAATTTCTCCTTTATGAATAGTAGATGTTTAGAATAAACTCTAAGGGTTTTTTTCATACTACGGTTCTTTCTCAGGGAGCAAAGTTTTTATTTTCTTTATTTTTATGTCGAACAGGGTGGCATTTTCCTATGATAGATTGAGACGCGACTTTCTTAAGGGAAAATTCTAAGTTTTAGCATTGAGATTGAGTCCGTATTTTGCTTATCTCGAATCGGCTCACCAAAAATTTTCTTGGCAAAGAATTTGCAAATTGAAGAAAAAAGGAAAAAATAATTTTTTCTAAAGCATTCTCTTGTCATGACTTTCACACTCTCTATTTGGCTTGATTGATTCACAAACGATTGCATGGAACTCAGAATAGCTTGTCAAAAGTTATTTGTCCTAATTGATTTTGAGATTAATTGTGAACTTTTTTGTGTTGTGATGCCTTGTGTGGTAAGGCTTACTTTGTTCTTGTACATGCATGTTGTCTAGAACTTGCCTCGAATGTGATTTAAGGCAAAATCTTAGACGTTGCTTCGGTTGGAAGATGACCTTAGGCCTTCTTTTTAATAGTCACTTTACCCAAAAGTTCTTTCCCTTAACATTGATCCTGGTTAACCCCTTTGAGCCTTAACCGTTCCTTGGCACCCATGTTACATACCATAACCTTCTTGAGTCCTCTTTTTTGGAACGCGTTTCTCCCTAATGGCTAGGAATGAAAGTGTAGTCTAAAAGCCTAAGTTTTACGGGTAATATGAATGAAAAAAGAAATGTGATGTAGGCAAAAGCCTAAGTTTGGGGGTGTATACATTGTTGATGATAGAAAGAGAAATTGAGCTTAAACTGTGAGGTAGCACCCTATGCTTATTTTGAGAAGTAATTGATCTAAAGAAAGAAAGATTGAGAGAAAGAAATAATTGGGTGGTGTTACCTCATAAGCAAAAGAAAAAGGTGCTTGGAATAATGGTTTATAGGAGAAAAAAATTAGGGTTATGAGAGGGAGAAATAAGGTGAACTGAATCAATGATGTGAGCAAATGCACTTGAATGCTTATGATAGAGTTAGGGAGGTTTATTCACTTGAGCCAAATAAAATCCTCACCTTAACCCTAGCTTACATCATTTCTTGCAAATCCTTAGTGATTCCGAGCGCTTATGATTCAATGTATGTGTACTCAAACTTTTTTGAGAGAGTGAGAGTATTTGTGTCCTATTATAATCCCTACATTATGAATTGCATGAATGTGAGTGGGATCCTCTCTTGTGGTGAGTAGCATTATATCCTTGAAGTAAATAATGAAGTCTCAATTTCAATTTAGAGGAATGAATGTGACAAGTTATATGGAAAATCTTGAGGCAAACCAATGCCAATGACTTGAGAACCTTGATAATCTTATTTTGACTGACAAATCCCCTGATTTTGAAGGAAATTAAAAGTCTTTTGATAAGAGTTTTGAAATGTGTGTTTGCCTTGAGATTATGGTGATATCAAATGAGATCAGCACCTTTGTTTGAGTGTTTTGCTTTGAGTCTTTTTATTATTATTTTCTTGAGTCTTTGAGTCGATATAGTCCTTTGTACAGCCCTTATATCTCAAAAAGTTTATTTCAATCTTTTACCTTATGAGTGTCTTGTTTGAGGACAAGCAATAGTTCAAGTTTTGAAGTTTGATAAGTTGGTAATCTACCAACTTATTTAACCTTTATTCATGAATTATTGCCTTGATTTGATGTGATTTAGAAGTACTTTATGCCTCTATTATCTTATATGCAAGCACCCTTGGTCAAGTGAAGGAAGAAAAGGATTGATCCTAAAGGAGCTAAAAATAAAAGCCAAGTTACAAAGATGATCGGAAGATCAAGAGTCTATCGTGAAGTGCAAAATGGTTTGCACATCGCATGATGGCACCTGCGTTTCACAAATACCAGTGCACAAGACAGTTGAAACACTGCCTAAACTATCAAGCATTTGCACACCGCAAGTGGCAAAGGGCGATCAAACATAACTTCGCAGATGTCATCGCAAGTGAAGAGAAGATCACTGCTTGAACAACTTGTCACATGTGAACCGCAAGTCACCATGGGCGGCCGCAGGTGCCTTCGCACATGTCCCAAAGGGAAAAATAGTCCAGATGTGTGTGACATAATTTGAAAACTTCTAAGACTCTTTTTGAGATCTATGCAAAGGATATACAATAGTTTTTCAATTCTCAATTAGGAGATAGAAGAATATTGAATAGAGTCCCTTTCTTGTTTAGTGGAAAACACCATTGTTGACATTGAGCTTGGAATTTGAAGCTGGTTATTGCATAAAGAATGAAATTATTAAAAACCCAATTGGTATATTCTTTTGTTCCTTCATTATGAGTAGCTAAATTTAATTCTAGGGGCGTGTGCATGATGGGTGTTTGAATTTAGGAATAGGTGTTAATTATTTCGGTTTATAATTGATTATTATATGTGGGTCTATTGAATCCTTTATATTTTCATTATAAAATTGATGGTTGCAAACATTAATTTAGCTTACTAATTGTGTGCTTGCTTGAAGAAAAAGTTCATTAATTGGGTAAGGATTCACTAGTGGGGATTTGGGATTTTCACCATAACTTGAGGCTAAAAATAGCTTGATTTAGGAAATTCTCATCTGAGAATTGGGGCTAGAAATAGCCTAACTCACCTAAGCCAATCGGTTAGTTTATTACTCAACTATGGGGTTTGAAAGAGACCATAGTATATATGCTTAGTGGGTTAAAAAACTACTAAGTATACTTTGAACCAAGAATCAACCCCTATCACATTGCATGACCCCATCGGAAGCACACCCCTAGCTTCCCAATATTGATAAAAATAATTATGTTTGCATCGTTATTTTATTACAATTTGAATTTGAGTTCCTAAACTATTTTTCCCAATTTTATTTACTTGGTTGAACACCTTTCTTTCTCTCGTGAATTGATTTGACCATTAGTGGTGAATTATTATACCAATCTTCGTGGATTCGACCCTGACTTTTGTTGGATTACTTATTATTTTGCTTGAGGTTCGTTTTCACCTCCTTCGGGAGAGTTATTTTGAACATCATCTATCCTCTGCAGGTCAGGGCTAGTGAGTAGAAATTAGAGACATAGCCTGTGATTACACATTCTTGTATATATCACTGCATATGTTATTGCATTATAATTATGTACTTTATTATATTGCCTTGTGTTCAGTTATATGAGGTGGTCTTGCAGTTATGAGTAGGATCTGTGAGTACTAAATATACTGATAAGTGAGGAGTAGATAAACTTAGTTCCCTCGTGAATGCATTGGGAAATTTCTATAGTAATCTTCAATTAATTTAGATGTAACTGAGCAGACTGTGAGGACCAAATATCGAATGACTTATTAGGTTGGTAGTTGCTAGGTAAACTTGGATAGTGGGTAATGCCATACCACTAGGCCTAGTTGTATAACCAATACTAGATATGAATAGGAAGAAGTTAGTAGGGGTTAGAGGATGCCCTTGTCCTGGAATGAAGAGTAGATGACTAGGGATGGGTAAGGAGCACTTATAGTTGACTACGCACAGAATTATCTTATTGTATATTGAAGTGATTGTATCTGTTTATCCTTGATTTCTATATATGTGATTATGTAAACTAATCCTAGTTAGTTGATGATACCTACCAGTACATGTGATTGTACCGATACTACTCTTGCTACACCCTTGGTGTAGATGTGTGACAGGTTGGCTAAAGTTCGAGCTTGGATTGAAGAGTCTCCACCAGCAACTTTCATTCTATATTCCTCATACGGGAGTTGTGTCTCCTATGTTTTGTCATGACTTCTTCTTAATAACTCTTGTACATGTTTAGACTAGATCTTGAGAAAAATTGTAGTAACTTGTATAGTTTGCAGTCCATGTATTATAACTATATAATGATTATTGAGATCTATGCAGTTGATTCTCTATTAGTACGTTTTCAATTGCTTAAAAATACTTTCACATGTTAAGGGTTGGGTGGTTTTACAGTTCTCTTACCAGCATAGGTAGATTAGGTGCCCACATGGTCCCATTGTATTTTGGGATCGTGACAATTTATTGGAGAAAAATTGAAGTTTTATCTATTCAGACTCAGTTTTTTATGAAATTTTATATTTAGGGTCCTTATGTTATGGGTAAACTTATTTTAGAATTATTTTCTGATTTTTCAATTATTTCATCATTTAGAATCGCGTATGAGCATGAACATTAGGTATTTTTGAGCCCAGAGTTATGAATTTATATTTTGATGATTTGAGAGTTGTTTTGAACTTCATTAACAATGAAATTTCATAAATTGAGTTCTTTATCTTATGGGTAAAATTATTTGAAAAGAATTTTCCCATTTCGTCACTAGATTCTGAGAGTTGACTTTTTTACTCAGGTTAACTGAAAACTTCATATTGCAATATGGGTATCAATGGAATAGTATTCAGTGTAGAATATATTTTTGATAGATTAGGAGCGTTCTGAGGTCATTCAAAAGGAAAAGGTTATTACATGATTGTTGATGGCTTGTGATTCGATTTCTATATAGGTTATGTATTACTCTTCTTCAAACTTAGCTTGGGTGAGAACTTATCATATAAATCATATTATGAGTTGGGCAAAATATTTGAATTAGAGTATTTGTTGAGATAATTTAATTTGTGATGCCCGTGGGAGAGCTTGTGCTGATGAATGACTTGAGATTTGAGGATATTAATTTGTATAATGCATTTTGGGCTAATTCATACTTTATTTTCTAATATATAGGAGCGTGCAGAAGTAGGTGGAGGTCTTCCTGCCTGCTTCTGCCGCAGTGGTTAATGCTTCCTGTTTTATGTAGAGGTTCCTGAGTTCGAGCCTTTGTGGGGGTTGTTTCAGTTTTTTTGGTCTAAAACATGAGTGTTTCTCTTGGCTGCTTTGCATATCTATTTCATGGTATTTTGGCCCTTTTTGTTGTAAGCTGATTCTTGGCTTGGTGGTTACAATTTCAAATTTTATATGCAAGGTCTTGAGTTCAAACCTTGTTGGAGTGTTAACTTTTTGTGTTAAATTCTCTTCAAATGGCTATTTTGATAATTATTTAATAATAAATTAATTCTATTCAAAAGGCTATTTTGATAATTGTTTAATAATAAATTAGTTCTATTGGTTAATAAAATGCTACCTTGTATTTTCAGTTATAAAATTAAAGTGACGACGAGAGCTGACCCACTTCGAAAAATTTAGTATTCTTCTCCATTTTAATTTGTTATATATTTTAAAATTATATTAAAAATATTATAAATCATAATAATTAATAACTTAAAGTATTTTATTAGATATTTGATAATTATATAAAAAATATTTAACTTATAATAATTAACAAACTAAAATTCTTTTTTAAAAAATATATAAAAATTTGACTGACTTTCAAAATTTTATCGATACCACATAAAATAGGACAGAAAGAATAACATATATTATTTTAAAATTACGTAAAAAATACTATAAATCAAAATTTCAGTGTAGAATATATTTTTGATAGATTAGGAGCGTTCTGAGGTCATTCAAAAGGAAAAGGTTATTACATGATTGTTGATGGCTTGTGATTCGATTTCTATATAGGTTATGTATTACTCTTCTTCAAACTTAGCTTGGGTGAGAACTTATCATATAAATCATATTATGAGTTGGGCAAAATATTTGAATTAGAGTATTTGTTGAGATAATTTAATTTGTGATGCCCGTGGGAGAGCTTGTGCTGATGAATGACTTGAGATTTGAGGATATTAATTTGTATAATGCATTTTGGGCTAATTGATACTTTATTTTCTAATATATAGGAGCGTGCAGAAGTAGGTGGAGGTCTTCCTGCCTGCTTCTGCCGCAGTGGTTAATGCTTCCTGTTTTATGTAGAGGTTCCTGAGTTCGAGCCTTTGTGGGGGTTGTTTCAGTTTTTTTGGTCTAAAACATGAGTGTTTCTCTTGGCTGCTTTGCATATCTATTTCATGGTATTTTGGCCCTTTTTGTTGTAAGCTGATTCTTGGCTTGGTGGTTACAATTTCAAATTTTATATGCAAGGTCTTGAGTTCAAACCTTGTTGGAGTGTTAACTTTTTGTGTTAAATTCTCTTCAAATGGCTATTTTGATAATTATTTAATAATAAATTAATTCTATTCAAAAGGCTATTTTGATAATTGTTTAATAATAAATTAGTTCTATTGGTTAATAAAATGCTACCTTGTATTTTCAGTTATAAAATTAAAGTGACGACGAGAGCTGACCCACTTCGAAAAATTTAGTATTCTTCTCCATTTTAATTTGTTATATATTTTAAAATTATATTAAAAATATTATAAATCATAATAATTAATAACTTAAAGTATTTTATTAGATATTTGATAATTATATAAAAAATATTTAACTTATAATAATTAACAAACTAAAATTCTTTTTTAAAAAATATATAAAAATTTGACTGACTTTCAAAATTTTATCGATACCACATAAAATAGGACAGAAAGAATAACATATATTATTTTAAAATTACGTAAAAAATACTATAAATCAAAATAATTAATATTTTCTAAGTACATAATAATGTTATTAAAAAAAGAGAATAAAAATGTGTAAAAACTTTTGACTGACTCTCAAAATTCTATTGGTGCCACATAAATTAGGACAGAGAAAATAATATATGTTATTTGAAAATTACATGAAAGATATTATAAATCATAATAGTTAATATTTTCTAAATAACTAAAAGTATTATTAAAAAAAAAGAATAAAAAGAGTAATATTGAGCCCGTGCATCGCACAGAAAATTGCATCTAGTTACTTAAGAGAGGTGATTTTTCATGATGGGCATAGTAGAGAAAGTAAATATAATGATAGAGAAAGCATGGCCTATGGGCATGATTGAGAAACTTTAGTGATATTGAGTTGAGAATTACAGTTTGTATATCTGTTGCATTCTTATTTAATTTATTGTTGTGAGTATGCATACTCATTAATCTCATGGACCACTGGATTGTACCATTAGACATACTATTTTTGAAAGAAAATGTATCATCTTTTACTGATATAGTCCAAGGTAAAATGTCGGACAGAAAATATAACATCTTCTATTAATTTTATCCGAGGTAAGATTTCGGACGAGTAATGTGAGTTTGAGGTAAGATTTTGGATGGATATATAAATCTCGCGAGTCCTCTATAGGTCTCACCTCACAACATGCCCCTGTGTGGAGGGGGTGTACCGATAAACATTGGTCATTGCATTTCATAGCATAGCATTGCACTACATCACTTATTTTATCATTGTTATGCTTGAATTATTTCTTATTTAATGTGTTATTAAACTGTTTGAATCGTCTGGGTGTAGGTTTTACTGTAGCATTCTTTATTTGATATAGTTTGTGCTTAAATTCGATCGATCTATAATGCTTACTGAGTACTAGTAATTTGTATTGTACTCACTAAATACATAATGAATCTGCAAAAATTAGTATAAATGTCTTTATGTGCGTTCTTTCCACAATATACTAGGTTCTTCAAACATATTTATGCAAGGTACAAAGTATACTTTTAATAAAAGAAGGATGCATCAGGTTAAATGTCTTATTTATCTTAAAACATGCAAGCTTTTTGAAATCTAAAACATCTAATTTGATCTCCAATGACTTCAATCTATCTAAAATATTGATTAAAGATGTCAACTATACCAATCGGGATCAATCCCGTATTTTTAGATCAAACCTAGATTAAGGTCAACAAAAAGTCAACACACGGTCAAATTAAGATCACTGCAAATTTTAAGTGTCTTCTTGAAAATAAGTTATAAATTCAAGGGGTAATTATGTATTATCTCAAACTAAAATAAGAGGCAAAACATAACAATTTTAAATTCTCTTTTTATAACAACTTGATTTAGTGTTGCCCGAACATAAAAATTGGTCTCATCAATATTGAACTCTTCCATAATTGAATAATAAAAAGGAAAAGGAAAAAAACAAAAAGAAGCAATGTTATCATTTCTGAAAAGTGCCTAAGATTATTGGGGTGAACTTCCAATGAGAACATCTTACGAAACAAATTTAACATAAATTTACATAGGATTCCAAAGCTTTTTTGAGCTATCCTCCTTTTAAGTTGCGTTCATTGACCTCATGGGGTTCTCGATAGATAGTACACATTAATATATTGGTCAAAAGTAACTAGACATTTTTTCCTTTTTTTATCTTTTAAAAAAAGTAACTATTTTTTTTTTCCTTTTTTAATCTTGTTTTCTTTAAAAAAGTAACTAGACATTCATTTGGGTTTCCTACTGTTCTCCATTATTTAGCTTTTAGCAAGATTCTTGTTCCTCTTTAAGCAGGCTTTACATTGCCTTATGTGATTTGTTCATCTTTTCTCTTTGTTTAAGTTCCCCACCTCCCCTCACGTACTGTCATTTCCATCTATATGGAACATTGGTTAAATTTGTTAAGTACTTAAAGAGATTTTCATCTTCTAATTTGTTTCTCATAAATAATTGGAACAATAATGTGTTCTCTTATTTATTATTAGATATATTGCATTCATTATACTTCTACAGAGTGAAGTATCAAAAACACACTTAAACTATCCTTTTTTTTAGTTTCATACCTAAACTATTGGAAGTGTGAGTTTCATACCTAAACTATTACTCTTAGTTTTTGAAACACACCTCAACATTGACTGGATCAAGTGTTTGTATACAAAAATATTTAGGCGCGTTTCCCCATTAAATATTTTGATGACGTAGCATATTTTTTATTTTTTTTAGTTGACACGTCAATTTTTAAAAAAAATTAATTGATTTTACCATAAACTCTCTCTTCTTCTTCATCATTTCTCAACTCGGTGAATATTTAATTTTTAATCTAATACTAATAATTTATTTAATTTTTTCCAAGGTGGAAAAAAAAATCGCATGGAGTGCCACGTGGCAGAATTTTTAAAATAAAATAGAGAGTGTAGTACACACACCATCACATATTAGTTGAGGTGTGTTTCTCAAACTAACGAGTGATAGTTTAGGTATGAAACTCACACCTCCAATAGTTTAGATATGAAACTCAATAAAAGTGAATAGTCTAAGTGTTTTTGATACTTCACTCTACTTCTACACAATTCTTTGGTCATAAACATATGTTAGTAAAATATCTTTTGGTCTAATACACCCATAAAGAGTACTAGCTAATTAGTGAGCCGTCTCATTAGTTAATCTATCTCTAAGTCCTAGTATTGTCTATATAAACATCATTATGGAAGTTTGAAGACACGCTTTAAATCGTCTAGAAAACGGTTAGGGTTAGTAGGGTTCTCTGCATACTTTAATAAGAATATTTAAGCAGTGAAACTAGAATATTTATTTGTCACGTGAGGATTCCTAATAACCAATAATTCGAGTCGTGATTGCTGCAGACGATTCCTTTTCGCAAGGAGAAAACCCGTAAGTCCCAAAACTGGCATATTACTTCAACATATGTGGTGGACCAAGGAAATCATTAGTTATCATTTTTACTTGAGATGTGAGGATTAATTAACTAAAGTATGGTCTTCTATTATTAGTATCCGTTATGTTAGTGATAATTTCGAATTATAAACAAACAAGTGGACCTTGGAAATGACAAGCATGTTTTTCAGTTTACCATTTGTGCAAATTATACCTCTATGATTCTAAAGACAAGTGATGGAGTCCTCTAGTGTCCCGTTGAAATTAACTAGAGAAAATTTGAACCTCACAGGTATATACTAGTACATATGGGGCCATAACTCCATGAAAAATATGGTCAAAATTCATTGGATTTAAGTGAAAGCTTTTTCGGAATTTTAATAAGCACTGTGATGGTCAATGATAGCAAAAACAACCTAACTTTTATTTCAATTCTCAGTGCAACCAAAAGATTGCCTTTAATCCCCTTTTGTATAGTCTTTGCTCTTCAATCTTTCTTTGATGCTTCAAGACACTTTTAATCTTTTAGATGGGCCACGTTGACAATGGTTAAGTGCTTACTTGGTTGGACCCAATTAAAAGTTTGAAATGCCTTAAAGAGGTCATAGCTAAATTTGATGTATAAAAATCTTTTTATTCCTTTTTGCTATTTACTTTCTTTCTTCACCCCATCCCCTGGCTATCTTCTAGGAGTACCTTTATCTTTTGGGATACTTACCCATATATACGACACAAATAAACAGTTTACAATGAGTATAGCCTAATAAATTTTTATATCTAGAATAACCAATATATATTTATATTAAATTTCATGAAGTCAAATTTATTTTAACAATGAGTATATGTCACGATCCAGACAGCCGTGAGTGGCACCTATCCAACCCCCGGATGAGCGAACCAATAGAGTCCAAATCTTATCATAGCCTAACAGCTTAAAACCAGCGTGCAGAAATGTAACCTAGCAATCAACATAATAAAATCAACTCTAAAAAAATATAACTTGCGGAAAACCCCCCCCCCCCCCCTAGAATCTGAAAGTCATCGTACCAAAAATATCTACCAAAACTAGAGTACGGGGATGCAACCCCAAATATAGAAATGGTCTAAGCCCAAAACAGATGGGCTACAACTCAACTAGATAGACACCAATGCAGCTTGGTCGAACAGCTCACCCTTGATATCTCTAAAAGTCAGGCCTACAAGTGAAGTCGTGCGTTAACTGCCGGAAGATTTTCTCTACTCACAAAAAGACAAGCAAGTGCAGTATCAGTACACAACCACCGTGTACTGGTAGGATCATCACCCAGCTCCAAATAGACAGTGTATGAGTAGTACAGAAATCAATTAAGAGTACAAAAACACATAGGCAAGTCAACAGGTATTGCTATACTACAATTCTCCCCCTAACTTGTCCCCACATGTAAACCACTTCCCAACTATCATCAACAAATCCACAGCAACAACAAGTATACCACGTTACATATTCCGGACCCACCCTGGATCCCCTCTAGGCAACACCTAAGTGTCAGACATACAACTCGGTCTACACCAAGATCAAACTCATAAAGCAAGTAACAACCTGGCCTCTCAAGGACCAAAATGCACAACTACAAAATCATAACACAACTCGGTCCACTCATGGAACCATTAAATAGAGATGCAATAACATGATAAAGTAAACTCGTACCAGGCGTGGTACCCGAGCCAATCGTTAGTATTATCCCATACGAGGCGTGGTACCTGAGCCAACTGTTAGTATTATCCTGTATCAGGCGTGGTACCCGAGCCAACCGAATGTCACATAAATCCACAGTCACAAACAATGAACAAACAACACTTGTAAACCAATAAGCAATAACACCTAGTTCATTTCACCAGACTGAAAATAGGACTTTTGGATATTTCTAAATCATTCCCTAAGCAATGCAAACCATACAAATACTTAGACCTAAGTACACAAACATACAAGGCATACAGGAATCAATAACCATCACCTACCTCGAATTATTTCAAGCTCTATTGAACTGGAGATTTTCCCCTTTCAGGATCCCTTGCTTGTTCTTGGTCTAGAAATAAATACAAAGTAACCAAAAATTAATTCACATGGCCTATAAATTACCCGGATTATGAAAAAATTTAAATCTCAGGCCAACCATGATCATTTCACACATACTCAGGCTCTCCCACCATTAATTCACCTAAATTCATCATTTTTACGGATTCCCTTAGAGAATTATGGCTAAGTGATCATTACCCATTACCAAGAATCAAGACCCAAGAACTCTAGCACCCTAGAATCCACTTTTTCCCCAGATTCTACAAATCTTAGGTCATCCCAACCTTTCCCTAAGTCCACCCCTAGCAATTCTATAATATAGGAAAGATATCACGAAGTTTGGGGAGTAGAATCCTTACCTTTAGGACAAAAAATGATGAAAAACGGATGAAAATCTCCCAAAATCGCCCCCTTCTTCTCCCAAAATGTTTCAAAAAAGCCTGAACTATTTTGAGGAAGTTTTTACATTAAATCTCATCACACTCAGCTATAGCGGTCCGCTCCGCTATAGAGATACCACCGTAGAGGAATCGTCCTCTATGGCGGAAGTTGACCGACGTTGACTTCTGCTGTAGCGGTATTTTCTCTGCTACAGCGGAGGTCTCCATGGCGGACACGGGGCAGAAAGTCATAAAATCTCCAAAACTGGTCCATTTTACAACACACTAATTTTCTCTACATCCCGGAATAACCCCTTCACATCAACCTCGATTTCGAGAGTTTTACTTACCCAAATTCGATTTCGAAAAGTCTCTCGGACTTCTTTATATCTTATCTACAAGGATAACTAGCTCAAATCCAGACATCTACCTCAATCCTTACCCAAATTACCCTAGACCATATCTCACTCCAAAAACAGCCGAGACTAGCCTAACCCAGAATTTCAAACTCTCAAACCCAGAGTTTTCTAACTCTAAAAATTGGCAGGAATGGTTTTCCCGTAATGACTGACCCAGGCGTTACAATAGAGATACCAATTTGCCCATCGTTCATCCCTGAATAATCAAACCCAAAAATACAGAAAGTAAAGAGAGAAAATAGTAGTACATGTATCCTCAAATAGGTGAGGGTACTTGTGCCGTATGTCCGTATCGGTTTTCCAAGTGACTTCCTCAACCGGATGATGCTTCCAGTGAACTTTCACCATGCTGATCACTTTTGTCCTCAATTTCTGGACATCTTGATCAAGAATCAAAATTGGTTCCTCTTCATAGCGAAGATCCTTATCAAGTAACACCTCCTCCCACTTGATGATATAGTCCCCATCCCAATGGTATCGCTTTAGCATGGATACATGAAACACCAGATGGACACCCGATAGACTAGGCGGCAGCGCCAATCTGTAAGTGACGGGCCCTACGATCTCAAAAACCTTAAACGGTCTGATGAACCGAGGGTTGAGATTGCCCCTCTTACCGAAACACATAACACCCTTCATTGGTGACACTTTCAACAATATCTGCTCACCAATTTAAAATTTTATGTCCCTTACCTTATGATCTGCATATTCCTTCTGCCTGCTTTGGGCAGCTAGAAACTTGGTTTGAATGCCTCTTACCTTTTCTTGCACTTCCCTTACCAAATCTATGCCCAAAGGCTTCACATCACCTTCCTTAAACCACCCAATCGGTGACTACAACTCCTCCCATACAGAGCCTCGAATGGTGCCATGTTGATACTGAAGTGGTAGCTATTGTTGTATGAGAACTCACACAACGTTAGAAACTAGTCCTAATGAACCCCGAAGTCAATCAAACATGCTCCCAGCATGTCCCCCAATACGTGAATCGTTCTCTCTTACTGACCATCAATCTAAGGATGGAAGGTTGTATGAAGGTGAGTTGAGTGCCCAACTCCTCATGCAACTTGCCCCAAAACATGGAGGTAAACTGTGTACTCCTATCTGAAATGATGGATAGTGGCACTCTATGCAATCTCACAATCTCTTTCACATAGATCTTAGCCAATTGCTGTGAATTGTAATCCACCCTGACCGGAATGAAGTGCGGTGACTTAGTGAGCCTGTCAACAAAGACTCAAATAGAGTCGTACTTCTCCAGAGTCTTGGGGATACCCACCACAAAATCCATGGCTATTCTCTCCCACTTCTACTCTAGAATGGGCATCCTCTGAAGTAGTCCTGCAGGTTTTTGGTGCTCATACTTTACCTGCTGGCAATTCGGACACCTGGACACAAAATCATATGTCTCTTTTCATCCCAGGCCACCAATAAAGTTGCCTCAAATCTCTGTACGTCTTGGTTATACTCGGATGAATTGAATACCGTGAACCATGAGCCTCTGCCAACACCTTCTGAATCATATCATCAACCCAAGGAACACAAATCCTTTCTCCAAATTTAACACACCGCCCAAATCCAACATGGCATCCCCGGACTCTCCGGATATTGCCTTACTCCGAAGCCGGCTCAGTTGCGAATCCTAGATTGCTTGGCCTTTATCTCCTCTATGAATGTGGATTTGACCTCAATACTGGCCAAAATCCCACTTTGTCCTGAAATACCCAAGTGCATGAACTTGGACTCCAGTGCTTGGATTTCCCTTGCTAGTGGTCGTTTGGACACCCCCAAACAAGCCAAACTGCCCATGCTAACTGTCTTCCGGCTTAATGTGTCTGCCACCATATTATCCTTACCCGGATGGTAATGAATGGTCATATCATAGTCTTTTAACAATTTCATCCACCTTATTTGTCTCAGGTTCAAGTCTTTCTAAGTGAAGACATGTTGCAAACTGCAGTGGTTGGTGAACACCTCACACTTGACACCATAGAGGTAGTGTCTCCAAATATTGAGTGCACATACCACCGCTTCCAACTCCAAATCGTGACTCGGATAGTTTCTCTCATGCACCTTCAACTGCCTAGAGCATAGGCTATCACATTCCTATCCTTCATCAACACAGCACCCAAACCAGAATGTGAAGCATCACAGTAAACAATAAAGTTTTTACCTTCAACTGGCAAGGACAAAGTAGAAGCCGTGGTCAGAAATGTCTTGAGCCTTTGAAAGTTCTCCTCGCACTTGTCAGACCACACAAATGGTACATCTTTCTGTGTTAACCTTGTTAAGTGAGTAGCAATGGATGAAAAATTCTTGACAAACCTACGATAGTAGCCTGCAAGCCCCACAAAACTTCTCACCTCATTCACCGAGCTAGGCCAGACCCAACTCTTGACTCCCTCAATCTTCTAGGGATCTACCATCACCCACTGTTCTGACACTACATGCCCCAAGAACGCAACTGAAGTCAACTAAAATTCACACTTGGAGAACTTTGAATAGAGCTTTTGACGTCTCAAAATGTCTAACACTATACAGAGATATTTAGCATGCTCCTCCCCACTCTTGGAATAGATCAAAATGTCATCAATGAAAACAATTACGAACTAATCCAAGTAAGATTTAAACACCCCATTCATCAGACTCATGAATACCGCCGGCGCATTGGTCAAACCAAACGACATCTCTAAGAACTCGTAATGTCCATACCGAGTCCAAAAAGCAGTCTTAGGAACATCCTCGGGCCTAATTTTCAACTGATGATACCCTGACCTTGAGTCAATTTTTGAAAACACTGACACACCCTGTAACTGGTCAAATAGATCATCAATACGGGGTAGAGGGTACTTATTCCGGATGGTAACCTTGTTCAATTGCCTGTAATCTATGCACATCCGCATACTACCATTCTTGTTCTTTACAAACAATATCGAAGCACCTTAAGGCGAAGCACTGGGACAGATAAATCCCTTATCTAGGAGTTCCTGAAACTGAGTCTTAAGTTCCCTTAACTCTGTCAGAGCCATACGATACGGATAAATAGAAATTGGATGAGTGCCCGGCCCCACGTCAATATAAAAGTCAATATCTCTATCCAGAGGCATACCAGGAAAATCCGCTGGAAATACCTCACGAAACTCTGAAACAACTAGAACTGACTAAATAGGTGGGGACTCCACACTATCGTCCCGGAGATGAGCCAAAAAGGCTAGACACCCTCTCCCCACTAGCTTTCTAGCCCGAACGAATGATATAATCCTGACCGGCTTAGATATGTACACACCTTCCCACTCTAGCCTATCCTTACCCGGAATCTCTAGAGCCACAGTCTTGGTGTTACAGTTCAACACAGCATGATAAGGGAATAACCAGGTCATGCCCAAAATAATTTCAAAGTCAACCATATCCAGAATTACCAAGTCTACCCAAGTTTGCAACCCCATAAACACAACCCAACAATTATGATAAACATGAGTCACAATCACCGACTCTCCAATTAGAAACATGGATAGGAGAATTAAGGATATCACATATCAAGCCCAGACCCAATGTCAAACTCACAGACATATAAGAATATGTAGAACCTTGGTCAAATAATACCAAAGCCATTTTATCACAGACAAGAATGGTACCTGTGATCACCGTATCTGATGCCTCAGCCTTAGTCCTCCCTGTAAATGCGTAACAGTGAGCCCGATCATCAATCTGGGCAACTTCCTTAGTCGATTGCATCGTACCCCATCCCACGCTGCCATTCCCTTTGTCTCCCCGACCTCCCTGAAAGTTACCTCGCCCACCCTGTGGACGACCTCTAGCATGACCACCTCTACCTACCGGGACCACAGCCTTGGGCTCCTACTGAACCTGATTATCGGTCTGCCTGTGAGGGTACTCCCTCTTAAAGTGGACCAGATCACCGCAATAGAAACAACCACAATCAAGTGCAGGCCTGCTAGCAGATGAGTAAGAAGTTCCCTGGCCCTTAAGAGCTGAAAACTACTGATTAGCTCTCGGACGACTACCTGTAGCAGCTAGAAAAGCTGACTGAATAGGAAGGGCTGAGTATACCTGCTAATTTTGACCCCTGGAGTACTAAGTAATTTCTCTCATTCTGGGGCTTCTTGGCTAACACCTTAGCCTGCCCCGCCTACCTGACTCCCTCAAGTTTCTTTACATAATCTGCCACTTTAATGAAGCATTTCCCTGAAGAAGTCATGTGCACAGATAATACATGAAGCTCGGTATTCAAACCCTTGACAAACAACCAAACCCGATCCTCATTGGAACCCAATAACTCTGTAGCAAACTGAGACAAAGCATGGAATTTTGCCTCATAAGCAGATACTGACATGCTACCCTGCTCCAAATTCAAGAATTCATCCTTTTTTCGGTCCCTCAAGGTACGGGGTATGTACTTCTCTAAGAAAAGAGCGTGAAACTTCTCCCAAGTCAGTAGGGGTAAAACAGATGACCGACACTCCACATGATATCTTCACCACTGCTTGGCATCACCCTGCAGCTGAAATGTGATGAACTCAACCCCATACTGTTGCACAATGCCCAGCTTGTGCAGTCTCTCATAACAATCCACTATGAACTCATAAGCATCTTTCATATCAGTACTCTGAAACATAGGGGGTTTTAACTTGAGAAACTTGGTCAGCATCTCATGTTCATTTCCAGTCATCACTGGGCCTAGCATTGGCCTGAAGAAGTCACCGGTGCCTGAAGTTGCATCCATCCTAGGAGCCGTAGGGTCTGCTGGCTGGGTGCCTAGAGCCTGATTTGCAATGCCTGCGGGTATGGCTCCAGCACCAATCAAACCACTCAAGAAGTTCCAGGCCTTCTGAAATGCCTCGGCGTCATAGAGGGAAGGCCTGCACCTCCAGTCGTTGCCGCCTCTGCCTCCACATGTGCCCCTCCATCTTCCACAACAACTTTTATGTCCTCGACAACCTGTTCCTGAGGTGGGGGAGGGTTTGCCTCTCATGCTCCTGTAGCAGCTTGAGACCCACCCCTGGTGGGTGAGGCGCTACCTCGTCTACTACCCCTTCCCCTGCCTCTACCACGGACGGCCGAGCCCGCTGCTGGGACCGCTGGTCTCACTCCGTTATTCCTTGTGTTAACCATCTGTGGACAGAAGAGTGCAAGAGTTAGATACCAATTTGTATCACCAGATACTAATTGGAATCAAGTTATAGCACGATGGAAGAAATAAGAGATAGTTTTCCTAAAGTCCTATAGCCTCTCGAAGAAAAGTACGGACGTCTCCGCATCGTTCTGCAAGACTCTACTAGACCTATTTTGCTACGATGATATCAACAAACCTAGGACTTTTATACCATCTTTGTCATGACCCAGACCACCGTGAGTGGCACCCACCCATCCCCCGGATGAGCGAACCAATAGAGTCCAACTCTTAGCATAGCCTAACAGCTTAAAACCAGCGTGCAGAAATGTAAACTAGCAATCAACATAATAAAATCAACACTAAAAAAAATATAACCTGCGGAAACTCCCCCTAGAATCTGAAAGTCATCATACCAAAAACATCTACCAAAACTAGAGTATGGATATGCAACCCCAAATATAGAAATGGAAGCCCAAAACAGATGGGCTACAACTCAACTAGATAGACACCAAGGCAGCTTGGACGAACAGCTCACCCTTGATATCTCTGAAATTCAGGCCTACAAGTGAGGTCGTGCGTCAACCGCCAAAAGATTTTCTGTACTCACAAGAAGACAAGCAAGTGCAGTATCAATACACAACCACTGTGTACTGATAGTATCATCAGCCAATTCTAAATAGACAGTGTATGAGTAGTACAGAAATCAAGTAAGAGTATAGAAACACATAGGAGAGTCAACAAGTATTTCTAGACTATAATTCTCTTCCTAACTTGTCCCCACATGTAAACCACTTCCCAACTATGATCAACAAATCCACAACAATAATAAGTATACTATGTTACATATCCCGGACCCACCCTGGATCCCCTCTAGGCAATATCTAAGTGTCATACATACAACCCTGTCTACACCAAGACCAAACACATAAAGAAAGTAACAACCCGACCTCTCAAGGACCAAAAGGCACACCAAAAAATTATAACACAACTCGGTCCACTCAGGAAACCATTAAATAGAGATGCAACAACATGATAAAGTAAACCCGTACCAGGCGTGGTACCCAAGCCAATCGTTAGTATTATCCTGTACTAGGCATGGTACCCGATCCAACCATTAGTATTATCCCATACCAGGCGTGGTACCCAAGCCAACCGAATGTCACATAAATCCACAGTCACAAATAATGAATAAACAACACTTGTAAACCAACAATCAATAAGTCCTAATTCATTTCACCAAACTGAAAACAGAACTTTTGGACATTCCTAAATCATTCCCTAAGCAATACAAACCATACAAATACTTAGACCCAAGTACACAAACATACAATGCATACGGGAATCAATAACCATCACCTACCTCGAATTATTCCAAGCTTTATTGAACCAGAGCTTTTCCCTTTTCAGGATCCCTTACTTGTTCTTGGTCTATAAACAAATACATAGTAATCAAAAATCAATTCACATGGATTATAAATTACCCGAATTATGAAAAATTCCAAACCCCAGGCCAACCATGATCATTCCACCCATTTTCGGGATCTCCCACCATTAATTCACCTAAATTTATAATTTTTACGGATTCCCTTAGAGAATTATGGCAAAGTGATCATTACCCATGACCAAGAATCAAGACCCAAGAACTCTCGCACCCTAGAATTCCTTTTTTCCCTAGATTCTACTATTCCCAGGTTATCCCAACATTTCCCTAAGTCCATCCCTAGCAATTCTATAGCATAGGAAAGATATCATGGAATTTGGGGAGTAGAATCCTTACCTTTAGGACGAAAAATGATGAAAAATGGATAAAAATCGCCCAAATTTTTCTCCTTCTTCTCCCAAAATGTTTCAAGAAAAACTGAACTATTTTGGAGAAGTTTCTACATTAAATTCCATCATGCTCCACTATAGCAGTCCGCTCCACTATAGCGTTATCGTCATAGCGGATTCATCCGCTATAACGGTATTGTCGTAGCGGAGTCATCCGCTATGGCGAAAGCTGACCGACGTTGACTTTCACTGTAGCGGTATTTTCTCTGCTACAGCAGAGGTCGCCATGGCAGAGTGTCAACCTCTACGGTGGTTGATACGGAACAGAAAGTCGTAAAATCTCCAAAACTGGTCCATTTTACAACACACTAACTTTTCTGACATCCCGGAATAACTCCTTCACGTCAATCTCAATTCCGAGAGTTCTACTTACCCGAATTCAATTCCAAAAAGTCCTCCAGACTCCTTTATATATTATCTACAAGGATAACTAGCTCAAATCCATACATCTATCTCAATCCTTATCCGGATTGCCCTAGACCATACCTCACTCCAAAACCGGTCGAGACTAGCCTAGCCCAGAATTTCAAACTCCCAAACTGAAGTTTTTTAATTCTAAAAATTGGCATGAATGGTTTTCCCGTAATGACGGACCCGATCGTTATAGTATAACCTAATAAATTTTTATATCTAGAATAGCCAACATTTTTTAACATTTTCCCCCGAAATACCAAAGACTCTTCATTTTTCTCTTTTTTATTTTTAAAATCTATATAACATGATGTATAAAAGTATATACATATACTATTATACTTACATCTATATTATTATACACTATTATACATTATATATATATATATATATTATGGACGAGAGAGGGGCATGCTAGAAAATTGACATACAAATTGAAGATTTCTTGGTGATCATATATTGTACATAGTCGAGTTTATGGGCCTAAACGTTAGCTAGATTCTGTTCACCAATCCAAATAGAAAGTAAATTCAGTTAGATTTTGCTTATAGTCACCTTTGAAAACGAGAAAAGTTATCAAGTCATTCAAAGATTAAAAGACGAAGATTGATTTTATCAAATTATTCTTCAAACTGTAATGTAAAAATTGTTGCTGAAGTTTTGTACTAGAACAGATGCCAAATGATAGATCCATTCAATATCTATCTATTTATGTAGGATTTGTGTGGTGGAATGAGTGAGCATAGCTTCACGAACATAAGAAATATTTAACAAAGCAGATTGACATTTTTTATTCATTAATAATCGTTACATGGAAATACATGAAATAGAAAGTTTACACACACATAGACCAGCCACACCAAAGTGAACAGCGGAAGCATTGAGACTACCAGTTTAAAAAGTAAGAAACTGGGGATTTCAAATATGGGGAGATGAAGTTTTGAAGGTTTTGGATTATGGATATTGGTAGAGGTGAAGAAGACAATTCAATTGGTATAATTTGAAGGTAAATGGAAGTTGTCAGTTGGTGGCGAACGATTTTTGACCCAACAGAAATAATTAATGCAGTTTATAGCAACGACGATTGAGAGTCAAAAAAGAAGACAAATAATGGCATAAAGCTCGGGGACTGGCAAAATGGCAAGAAGTTTTTGCACGGATTTCCCCAATTTTTGGTTGGATTTTAATTTTTTTCCTCCAATATGGTAGTCTTTAATTTTTATCCCCACTGCTTATTTAAAAAAAAATTATGGTTCAAAGTATCTTATTTATGACCTAATTTCGCAAGGCATAAGCTTAGAGAACTTTTTCTTGTCCGGCATAAGTTCTGAGAACTTTTTCCTTGTCCAACATAAGTTCTATAGGAACTAAGTTAACTTTTAGGTCTTAAGCTGAAGTTATGTCTCTAACGACATAAGTTATGTAGGAAATAAGCAGCACAACTTGTTACGCATTGTAACTTGTGTTATATTATGATATAAAAATACAAACTTATGCCTTGCCATTTTATTTTTATTTTTTTGATGTTAGAGGTATTTTCAATCGCTTTTTTTATTATTGAAAGTGTTGAAAGGTAAAAATTAAATATCATGAATTTGAAGAGAAAAAATTAAACACCACCTCCAAAAACAGGGCATGCATGCGAATGACCCAAATAATAATAAAAAAATAATTAGATAATATCTTATAAGGAAAAATCACATCACCTAAATAATTAAGATGCATGCTATATTACAATACATAAAGATACTTTTATTATTTACCAACATACTTTTATATTACAAAATATTGTGGATTGAGTCAGATTTTGGCTGAAAATTTTATCCTAATTTTAGGCTTCATTCACGGGAGTGCAGACACGTTAATGGGCTGATTTTTTGCTAACATGGTATTGAACACATTTCTCCCTCCGTCCCCATTATTCTACTTTTCAAAGTAAAAAAATCTAAACTTCTCTTTCTTCCAAACTCTCCATTATTAAGATTTTCTTGAAAAAAATTCTTTTTTTATCATGAATCTTTATCAAAATTATTTCTCTTTTGAGGTTATTAAATTAATATAACAATTGGCGTCTTAAAATGAATCAAAGTTAAATAATTATATGAAATGGATATATAATGGAGTTTTGAATAAACAAGACTGAGAATGAGGGTATTTGTTATAGATTTCCTGAATGGATCTTGTAACGACCTGTTCCGTTGTTACTGAAAATATTTGCGGTCAAGGCAGGTGTTCCTCATTCGTAATAAGCATTAGGATTAATTCTTTAGTATGAGAATGCATTTGGTATGTACTAAGGTCATACAATACTCCTAGCACAAAGTTAAGTTGAACTTTCCTTAGTGATTGAGTTTCGGGCTAAGTTCAAACTAGGATCAACTTCAAATGAGCATTACTCCTAGAATATAATGATTTAGGGGTCCCAATAACCACCAAATTAAAGATCTTTGAGTCCTATTTACAACGCCACCGACCATTTATTAATCCGCATCCCGAGTTCAAAAGTTATGACCATTATACTGAAGACTGTCCGTGTTGAAAAGTTGAGGCCACTGTAGCGGGAATTAGGGCGCTATAGCGGTATCGCGGTAGCGGTTGGTAGGCCATTATAGCGGAATAACGGGAACAGAAAGCTCATAAATGGGTCTTATAATCACATTCTCTCTTCTTCGATTAAAATTAGACGAGAATTGCTCCAAAAACCCTCCTAGGCTGCTCCGAAGCTTGGGAGTCATGGGAAGGGGAGATTTCTACTAAGGAGGGGTGAAACCATGGATCCCAAACTCGTGCTCCATCAGGAATC
Source organism: Jaltomata sinuosa (assembly GCA_003996215.1). Taxonomy (NCBI): domain Eukaryota; kingdom Viridiplantae; phylum Streptophyta; class Magnoliopsida; order Solanales; family Solanaceae; genus Jaltomata; species Jaltomata sinuosa. The sequence goes on from QJPP01007368.1 coordinate 328,416, forward strand.
ATCTTCACAGAGCCAGAATGTGGCATTCATACCTCTTTATGTAGTTGTTTGGCGTCCAAGTAGGCTAGGTTTAATTGAGTAGCTAGACCCATTTTTTCTATATATTATATTGTAGAATGACAGGAGGATTCATCCCTAGGCCTTTGGGCATGGAGTCTGGAGGAATAATGTGGTGTTTGGGCTATCTGATTTATGAAGGAATGATAATATTGTGGGATTTTAGTCCAATTCTTATGTATCGTGTTGCATGATGCTAAATTCTAGGGAAATAGATTGTTGCGTAGGTTCAGGAAAACAAAAATATTGTGAATCAAATAAGTGGTTGATTATAGTAGGTTTTCAGAAATAATTCAATTACAGAAAATAGGATGAACGGAAAGAGTTAGAGCCTAAATGTTAGGGGATGTTTTCCCGAAACTGTGTTGCCTTTAAATAAGGGTCCAAAGTTGTTGTACACGACTATATGTGTCTTTAGGGTAAAACCAAGAATTAGTCTTCGGACGAGTTAACAAGGTTGAGGTTATGACCCATGTTGTCGGGTAGGTGATGGTTAATGTCTTGTCAAATGCAATGTGTATACATGTAACTATAGCTTAGTATTGTATGTGCTTTCATTCTTAAGAAAGGAAGTTAAGAATATCCAAGTGTTTGGGGGTGTCAATTATGTGAAATGAACTTGATTGTTGCTTTTTGGTTTACAAGGGTGTTTTCTTCTCATTTAAGTATTGAATGTATGTTTTGTGTGATATTCAATTGGCTCGGGTACCACGCCTGGTACGGGATACTAACGGGTAGCTCGAGTATCACGCCTGATATGAGATACTAATGGTTGGATCGAGTACCACGTCTGGTATGGGATACTCATAGTTGACTCGGGTACCATGCCTGATACGGAATACTAATGGTTGGCTCGGGTACCACGCCTGGTATGAATTTAATTATGCATTATTGACTATGTTTATCAAAGGTTCCATGAATAGATCGGGTTAATTACTGAATTTATGATTTCTTATATTGGTTCTTGAGAGGCTGGACTGTTACACTTAAGCCTAGAGATGGTCCCGGGGTGGATCGGGCATCGCATGTTAACACTTAGGTATTGGTCTAGGGATTCTTGATTGTTCTGGATAGTGAAAATGGGTACATATCGTATTTATTATTTGTTGTTAAATGATTATTGAACCCGTTCCCTGTGGTTGATAAGTTAGAAGGTAGACTGAGAGTTTGGGGTTATACTACTGGTTGTTACTATATGTTGTACTGCTTTACTCAGTACGAGTTTACTTATTGTTCCTTACATGTTGGGTTCCTGAGAGGGCGGAGATTTATTATTACTTGACATATATGTTGATCCTTAAGAGGCCGGGTTGGTGTGCTTAATGATAAGGTGGTTTCTTCTGTAACCAGGGTTGTATGTTAAGCGGCATAGATGATGTCCTAGGGATCCTTGGGAGGTCCAGGTAACTTGCAAGCTGTGACATAATTTTAGGTGGTCTAGTTACTTGCACAAATGGGAATGACTTGTATGGTTGTTGAGTATGGTTGTTGACTGGGGATCTTGTTGATAGTCATATAGACTCGGCTGTTTATATGTTCTGGTAATATTCTGTCAATATCGTATATTTGTAATTCCAATTTGATAAGAGTGACAGGCCGGCAAGCGGTAATGCCTAGGCTAGTTTGGCGCAGGACTAGAGGTGGTGATGCGTATGGCTTGATGGATCCAAATGGGTGAGCTTGGAGGGACTGAGGTCCTAGGGAGTCAGGTTTGACTGGTTAGTGAAACTAGGCTAGTATTCTATGAGTGTTTGAACCGACGGGATGTCAAGGGTAAGGAACTTTTGGGGGGTTGAATACGCAAAAACTCACAGGTAGTCCATTATTGTGGGCTAAGGGCTAAAGGTCAAGGTTGTTGACTTAGGATCTCAAGCCAGGGTGACAGACCTACTAACAGAGTTAGTTAGTAATGTAAACTACGAGATTGAACTGGTAAGGTAGTCCTAGTGTTAAGTGTGACTTGAGAAGTCCTAGTGTTAAGTGTGACTTGGGAAGTCCTAGTGTTATGTGTGATCATTTGGCTTGACCAGGATAGAAGGGGAAATGCCTGCTAATGATGGAGTTGGCAGCGGAATGAGGTAGGGAGGCTTAGGATGGAACGTATGAGTTCTTAGATTTAATATCATGGAGGGTAAAGGTGGATTATGAAAAAAATTAGATGCTTGTAAATTATTGTATATTTTCTCTTGATTTCTCATATGATGGTATACAGTGAATTAGGGTCGACCGATGATGCCTACCAGTACATATTTTTTGTACTGATACTATTCTTGCTATAACTTTTTGGGTATAGTCTGGTTGCAGGATCAGTGATGTTTCTTAGGTACAGGACGACGATGATCTCCAGCAACTTCTACTCTTCGTCTCCATGATGGGAGTTGTGCCTCTGTTTATTTTGTATTTGTACTTCTCCTGTAGTAGCTCTTGTACCTGATTTAGACTAGTTCCTAGGGAGGTTTGTATTTAAATATTGTAAAGGATTTTCTCGAAATAAGAGTTTTAAATGTTTTCATGATTTGAAAAGAAGGTTACTTATTGGTTTTACTTTGTTTTTCGCATTACCTGATGGATCGGGTGGTAAGGGTTCTTCTATCTAGGTGGATTAGAGTAGGTGTCCGCATGGCCCGGTAGTTGGGTTGTGACAGATCTTCAAATGAGAGAATAGGGGAAGGCAACGATTTGGGAGAAATTTATGGAATGAATGTTAAGGGAAAACAAAATATCGTGATTGAAGAAAAAAATTTACCATGTTTTTTTATTTTTCATCTCCTTTATTAGGTTTTGATAAAATTTTACTGCTATGTTTTAAGAAATGAAAAATTCTGTTAAATTTTATAATATTGACTTTTATATAATATAATATAATATAATATAATATACTAACTAGATGGCCAAATGGATATTAGCCTTAATTATTTCTACCCTTCTTTTTTGAATAATTCTCTCAAATAGCAGCTCATTTAAGTTTTAAACTCAAAATAGCCGTATTTTATTTAGATAACCTTATTATAGCCAACTTCAATAAATTATTTATTTTTATTAGCCAAATTAATAATTTAAATAATTATAGATTTTTAATTATTTTTTAAAAAAAATAGTGACTAAAATAGAGAAGCAAGGCAGTCAAAGCAGCAGATGTCGCCGGAATTAATGAATTTCACCAGGAAGTTTGCTAAAAAAAAATTTTATGAGATTTAGATCAAAATTAGTATCAAAAAATAACTTTTTCAAAATTTGTTCATTTATGTATGTTTCATGGAGTGAAAGTGGCCAGAACTTAATATATTTGAGAGATAAAGTTTATGCTTTCTCTTATTTTTTTCAGATCTACAAAATTCTTTAAAAAATTGAAAGAAACGGATTACAGGTTCGTGTAGAAGGAGGTGAGACGAACAAATAATTAAATTTTGGATTCATTTGGGGGTGGTCTACCGGTAGCAGTGGCAGGCCGACGGTGACAGTATCGCCGGAGAAGAAAGGCCAAAAAAAAAAATTGTTGGAGATTTAGATTGAAATTAGTATCAAAAGATAAAATCTTCCAAAATTTGTTCATTTATGTATGTTTCATGGAGTAAAAGTGGCGCTAGAACTCAATATATTTGAGAGATAAAATTTATGTTTTCTCTTGATTTTTTTAAAATCTACTAAGTTCTATAAAGAATTGAAAGAAACGGGTTACAAGTTCGTGCAGAGGAAGGTGAGAGGAACACATGGTAATATTTTGGAGTCATTTAGAGGTGGTCTGCCGGTAGCAATGGCGGTCCGACGATGATGGTATAATCATTGTATAATTAATGTATAATTATTTTTTAAATGTATAATCATCATATAATTAATGTATAATTATCTTTTTAATGTATAATCATCATATAATTAATATATAATTATCTTTTCTTATTATATAATGTTTAAATCAATAGCTAGTGTATAATTATAAAATATTTGATACATAAATCATTGTATAATTTATTTTTCTCATTATATAATATTTATACATGAGTTATATACTAATTATAAAGGATAAACATTGAATTGTAAATATTTTAATCATATATAAAATATTTTTTGAAGGAGTATAAAAATTTATAAAATCTAATATGATCATACTATTTATGGCTATTTTTTGAAACCTTATTTTTAGAGCTATTAAAAGTTATAAACACTTTGGGCTTGGCTATTTATATTTTTATCCCTTCTTTTTTTTAATCTATTCTTACCTAAGCAAGCCTTATATATTGAGGAAAGGCCCATATGTTTGCCCAAAGAATTGCTAGACCACCCTCTATAATGTGATATGGAGACAGAAGTTCGTGAGCGTATGACCTATTTGATGACCTCAATTTAAAGGCTTAGTCGAAGTTTATAAATGAGAAAAATATCCTAAATATATATTTAAGACTCTTTATTACACTAAATACATCACTTTTTTTTAATTACTAAACTAACTTTTTAATTACGATCCATACCAGAATTTAGAAAACACAGGTTATTTTATTTTTATTTGTTTTAATTTAATTTGACTTTATTTTTTTTAATGAAGGATAAGTTACCTATAATAAAAATAATTACAATTAGTTATTAATTGTCCAACAAATTCTCAATGGGTCCCACTAAATCACACATTTGAATCTCTCTCTTAAAATACATTGGAAATCTTTAATATTCTCTTTCCAATCCCTCAATTCTCTCTAATGTAACAGAGATTTTTTCTCCATTTTCTTCCACAAAATATCTCCACTCCGTTTTTAAAATTGTATATCACTTGATTCCCACTTCTGTTTCAACATACATAACCTGAAATCATTTATCATACAACATGAAATCAAAATTTATACATAGTCAATTACTACTTTATAATACTATCTAACTGAATCTGAAAATTGCATATAACTTGACTTTCATGAATCTTTCAATAAACATAACTAGAAATTATTTCTCATACACTAAAATATATATACAGTCTGTTACTACTTTATAATACTATCTTACTGTATTTGAAAATGATATATCACTAGATTCCCATGAATGTTTCAACAATCATAACAAGAAATTGCATTAAATCAATAAATAAATTACTTCTGCATTTGATAGGATTATACACAGTGCATACACAAATACATAAACTTTTTCTTTAATAAGTATAAATTTTACAATTTCAAGTTATGAATAAAAATTACTGATTTATTATTTTTTAAAAGAAAAAATTATCCTAGATATAATAGGCATAAAACAAGAAAAATCGGATATATGAGAGATTGTTGGCTTGATTAATCTCCCAAAGCGCTTTCTAAGAAAAATTGTTGAGCCAGACTTTTTTTTTCCTTATTTTCTGTTGTTCATTTTTTTTTTTTTGTCCCCCTTTTTTTTTTTTTTTGTTTATTAAGCTGGTAGATGTTGCAAGAAAACATATGATATGTATTAAAAACTAGAATCTTGTGGTATAAGTTGTAATATTCTATCTAATATAGAATATATAGGTTTTTTTCCTTAAATAAATTTATCCATTTTAAAATAATTTTAGATTTGCGGGTTTGTTGTTTTAAAAACTTTTGACATACAAATCTAAAGTTTGCTTGTCAAAGCCTAAACATTTTGTCATCTTTTTTTTTTAAAGTCCCTTTAACGGATATGTACATGTTTTGGTTGCAATGGTAAGCTAAAGTTCTTTATTAAAAATGAAAGGATCTCGTTTATCCCATAACATTCCTTCAGGTCAAAACCAAAATTAGTTTGACAACGGAAGTTCAGAACTCTTTTCGAGATAGCATTCTAAGCCATTCTTCTTTTGCCATCTTTCGTTGTGTTTGCCTCACTTGGTGTGTGCATGTGGACTAAGTTAAATCAATTATGTTGTGAGAATAATCTGAGTAAGAAAATTAAGTCGAGCTAATAACAAAATAAATTTTAGAGTGTCAAGCATGCCTAATGCATCTAAGTTCTAAGAATAACATATTATGCGCAAAAATTAATTGTCAAAACTTCTCATTATTAGAGCATTATGATCCTCGTCCCTCGAAAAACACATGAAAGTATTGGAAAAATAACAATATATAACACCAAGCATATTAGTTATGCTTGGTAGGGTGTATAAGAATAGTGCAGAGTATGGTGTATTAGTAATGTTGGTATTAGTTATGCTTGTATTTGTTATGCAGTGTATGATTTGGTGTATTAAAAATAACATGTGTTGCATAATTTCTAAAGAAAATATTTGTTCACAAAAATACTCTCAACAAATTAGTGTGGAAGAATGCGAAAAAGGTTTTGAAGGGCAATTGTGTCTTTAACAATACTAACGCGTGCATTAGAATCCATTGCATTACTAATACCATAGATTTCTATGTATTAGTTACACACAGTTTAATACCAAATAGAGTGTATAACTAATACAAACATTAATTATACATAGATTGAAAAAGTATACTAAACAAGGTACTAATAATACACAAAGCTAATGTATATATTAGTTTTTCTAATGCACTCTACCAAACGATCCATCAATGTAACGAGGAGAAGAATAAACCATGAGCAGACAGGAATATAAAGTTGCTAATATTGGTTATAAGTTGAATAATTTGAACAAAAATTGATATAACTTAAATAACATGGTGAGAACCGACTACCAAGTGCAATTCGTACTATTTAGACGTAAAAGTTTGGATGATTATGGGTCTGAACCATTCGATCATCTAGCTTACAAAATATATATAAAGTGTATACATAGTGTATATTTTATACTAACTATATATATGTAATATACATAAACTATATATATAATATACATATATATATACAAAATATACACTAATAGTAATCTATATTGTTTATACTTTGACTATGTTAGTAAACTAGATGGCCGAATGATAATTATTCCTAAAAATTTCACCCGATATTCCTTTTTGTAGTCGGTGTTTAGTAAAGGATAACCATCTTTTGTTTTTCACACAGCATGGACCTTTCAATTCAAGAGCTTCCTTCCTCCTCATTAGGGGTGTTCATGGTTTGATTAGGATTAATTTTTCACTAAAAAGAAATCAAATCAATAAAATCATTTTTTTCAGATGTTGAAATCAAACCAGTTAAGTTGATTTTTTATCGCTTATTTTTTCTTGACTTAATCATGTAACGATCGGGTCTGTCTTTACGGTTAGTCCAATCGTGCCAAGTTTTAGAGTTAGAAAACTCCGGGTTTGGGAATTTGAAATTCTAGGATAGGCTAGCCTCGATCAGTTTTGGAGCGAGGTGGAGTCTAGGGAAATCCGGGTAAGAATTGGGTTAGGTGTCTTGTTTTGAGCTAGTTTTCCACGTAGCCAAGACATAAAGGAGTCTGGGGGACTTTTTGGAATCGAATTCGGGTAACTAGAACTCTCGAAATCGCGATTGACGTGAAAGGGTTATTTTGGATCATCGGGGAAGCAAGTGTGTTGCAAAATGGGCAAATTTTAGAGATTTCTAGACATTCTGTCCATGACGAGCGCAACGGCTCCACCGTAGCGACCTCCGCTATAGCGGTGTTTTCCACCGCTATAGCGGAAGTCAAGGCGGTCAACGCCGATCGGAACTGCTATAGCGGAGCAGGGACCTCTATAGCAGGCTCGACGGGAATTAATGCAGAAATATTCCCCAAAACGTTCAGTTTTCACAATTTCATTTGGGGAGAAGGGCAAGACACTTCCAGGCGATTTTACTCCGTTTTTCATTGTGTTTCTTCCCTAAGGTAAAGTTTCTACTCCCAAAACTTTGTACTATTTTTTCTACGCGGTAGAATTGCTAGGAGGGAACTTGGGAAAAAGTTGAAATTACCTAGGGATGGTAGAATTCGGGGAAGAATGGGGATTCTAGGCATGAAAGTTCTTGGGTATTGTTAAAGACAAGGTTTATTGATCGCATATTGTTAAATTCTCTATTTGTATCCGTGAAAATAATAAAACTAGGGGAATTAATAGCGTAAAACCCGGGAAAAAGGGTAAAATGATCATGGTTGGTCTTGGATTTGGGATTTGGTGTAATCCGGGTAATACGCAGGCCTTGTTTGTTAATTCAAGTACTTGTATGTTGTTTTAGACCAAGAATGAGAAAGGAATCCGGAATACGGGAAAGCTCGGGTTGAGTAGAGCTTGGATCATTTCGAGGTAGGTGATGGCTTACGATTCCTGTGAATGTTGTATATTTTTATACTCTTATCTAAGTGTTTGTATGAATTACATTGCTTAGAGGAATTGTTTAGAATGTCTAAGGGTCCTGTTTTACAGTATGTGGATTGAAATGTGTGTTGCTTGTTGGTTTTACAAGTTGTTTGTTCATTATTTGATTGTGGATTAATTGATATTAGGTTGGCTCAGGTACCACGCCCGGTACGGGAATACTAACGGTTGGCTCGAGTACCACGCCTAGTACGTGTATAACAAATGGTTGGCTCGGGTACCACGCCTGGTACGGGATACTAACGGTTGGCTCGGGTACCATACCTGATACGGGTTTATTTTACTGCATCATTGCATTGATATTGTTGTATTGCATTGACTGTTATTGGTTCCGTGAGTGGACCGGGAATCCTTTTATATCTATTGAGTTGGCCTTGGATTAGGCCGGGTTGTCTGTTTAACACTTAAGTGTTGTTTAGAGGGGATCCCAGGGTGGGTCCGGGTTAGATGAAAATGGATGGTTTATTGGTTATATGATTGTTGCTTACAGTTAGAAAGGTTGGATTTCATGCGGGAACAAGCTAGGTAGAGACCTGTAGTCTAGAGGTGCATGTTGACTTATTGCATGTCTTCCGTACTTATACTTGATTTGTTGTACTGATTATACACTATTTTTATTTGGAACTGGCTGATGATCCTACCAGTACACAGTGGTGGTTTACTGATACTGCACTTGTTTTTCTTTTTGTGAGTACAGGCAATCTTTCGCGGTTGATACCCGACCTCATTTGTAGTACCAGCGTTTCCAGACTTCAAGGGTGAGCTGCTTCGATCGAGCTGCCTTGAATCTATCATTAGAGTTGTAGCCCACTTATTTCGGGCTTAAACTATTTCCTTGTTTTGGGGTTGCATCCCCGTATTCTAGACATTGGTAGATTGTTTGGTACTGCGACTTTTAGATTCTAGGGTGTAATTTCCACAGGTTTATATTAATGAAGTGGTTTTGTTATTATTGTTTTGCTAGTTTAATTTCCACACTTTGGTTTTGAGCTGTTAGAACGGTTAAGTTCGGGGAAGTGATGGTTCGCTCACCCAGGGGGGTTGGGTAAGTTCCACTCACGGCGGTCTAGGTCATGACAAAGATGGTATCAGAGCCCTAGGTTTGTTGATCTCGTCGTACCAAACAGGTTTAGTAGATTTTTGCGAAACGGTGCGGAGACGTCCATACTTTTCTTCGAGAGGCATGGGGATTTAGGAAAAACTATCTCTTCCTTCTTTCCTTCGTGCTATAACTCGATTCCAATTGGTATCTGGTGATACAAATTGTTATCTAACCTCATCCACTCTTCTGTCCGCCGATGGTTAATACAAGGAACAACGGAGCTAGAGCAGCGGTCCTAGCAGCGATCCCGGCTGTCCGTGGTAGAGGCAGGGGAAGGGGCAGAGGACGAGGTAGAGCCACACTCGCCAGGGGTGGAGCTCAAGCGGCTACTGGAGAGCATGAAGCAACCCCTCTCCCACCTTAGGAACATGTTGTTGAAGATGTAGAAGTTATGGCTGAAGATTGCGAGGCACAAGCGGAGGCAGCACCGGTTGGGGGTGCAGGCCTTCCTGATATGACAGTAGAAGCTTTTCAACAGGCTTGTAATATTTTGAGTGGGTTGATGGGTGCAGGAGCCATACCCGCGACATTTGCAAATCAGGCTTTGAATACTCAGCCAGCGGTTACTACAGCACCTAAGATGGACGCCACTTCAGGAACGAATGACTTCTTCAAGCCAATGCTAGGCCTTGTGATGACAGGGAATGAGCATGAGATGCTGACCAAGTTCCTCAAGCTGAAACCTCTGACATTTTAGGGTACCGACAAGGAGGATGCCTATGAGTTCATCTTGGAATTCTATGAGAGGTTGCACAAGTTGGGTATTATACGTCACTATGGGGTTGAGTTTGTCACATTTCAGTTACAGGGTGATGCTAAGAAGTAGTGGAGGTCTCATGTGGAGTGTCGGTCTTCTGTTCTACCCCCACTGACTTGGGAACAGTTCCATGCTTTATTTTTGGAGAAGTACGTACCCCGTACTTTGAGGGATCGGAAGAAGGATGAGTTCTTGAACTTAGAGCAAGGTAGCATGTCAGTCTCTGCTTACGAGGCTAAGTTCCACGCTTTGTCTCGTTTGGCCACACAGATGTTGGGTTCCGAGGAAGAACGGGTCCGGTTGTTTGTGAAAGGTTTGAATACTGAGCTACAGGTACTGTCAGTGCATATGACTTCATCAGGGAGGGGCTTCAATGAAGTGGTAGATTATGTGAAGAAGTTGGAAGGGGTCAAGCAAGCGGGGCAGGCTAAGGTTTTAGCCAAGAAGCCCTGGCATGAGGGAAATTTTGGTAGTTCATACTCCAGGGTCCAGAATCAGCAGTCATACCTAGCCCGTCCTATTCAGTCAGCTCTGCAAGCTATTACAGGTGGTCGTCAGGGAGCTCATAATCAGTCTTCAGCTCCTAGAGGCCAGGGAGCGTCTTATACATCAGCTAGCAAGCCTACACTTGACCGTGGTTGCTTCTATTATGGTGATCTGGTCCACTTTAAGAGGGAGTACCCACTCAGGCAGACAGGTAATCAGGGTCAGCAGCAGTCTAGAGCAGTGGTCCCGGCAGGTAGAGGCGATAATGCTAGAGGTCGTCCACAGGGTGGGCGAGGTAACTTTCAGGGAGGCCGGGCCGACAGAGGGAACGGTGGCGCGGGCAGGGGTGCAGCGCAGCCGGCCCAGGAAGTTGCCCGAATTGATGATCGGGCTCATTGCTATGCATTTCCAGGGAGAACTGAGGCAGAAGAATCAGATGCGGTGATCACAGGTACCATTCTTGTTTGCGATAAAATGGCTTCAATAATATTTGACCCAGGTTCTACATATTCTTATGTATCTGTGAGTTTTGCGTTGGGTCTGAAATTGATTGTGATATCCTTGATTCCCCTATCCATGTTTATACTCCGGTTGGAGATTCTGTGATTGTGACTCATGTTTATCGTGACTGTTCTATTGTGTTTGTGGGGTTGCTTACTTGGGTAGACTTGGTAATCCTGGATATGGCTAATTTTGATATTATCTTGGGCATGACCTGGCTGTCCCTTTATCATGCTGTGTTGAACTGTAACACCAAGACTGTGGCTCTAGAGATTTCGAGTAAGGATATACTAGAGTGGGAATGTGTGTACAGGCCTAAGCCAGTTAAGGTCATATCATTCGTTCGGGATAGAAAGCTAGTGGGGAGAGGGTGTCTAGCCTTCTTGGATCATCTCTGGGAAGATAGTGTGGAGTCCCTATCTATTGAGTCAGTTTCAGTGGTTTCTGAGTTTCTAGAGTTGTTTCCAGCAGATTTGCCTGGTATGCCTCCGGACAGGGATATAGACTTCTGTATTCATCTAGAGCCAGGCACTCATCCCATTTCCATTCCTCCATATCGTATGGCTCCGGCAGAGTTAAGGGAACTTAAGACTCAGCTGCAGGAACTCCTAGATAAGGGATTTATCCGTCCTAGTGCATCGCCTTGGGGTGCTCCTGTTTTGTTTGTAAAGAAAAAGTATGGTAATATGCGGATGTGCATAGATTATAGGCAGTTGAACAAGGTGACCATCCGGAATAAGTACCCTCTACCCCACATTGATGATTTGTTTGACCAGCTTCAGGGTGCGGGTGCATCAGTGTTTTCAAAAATTGACTTGAGGTCGGGGTACCATCAGTTGAGGATAAGGCCTGAGGACATTCCTAAGACTGCTTTTCGGACTCTATATGGGCATTACAAGTTCCTAGTAATGTCATTTGGTTTAATTAATGCACCGGCAACATTCATAAGTTTGATGAATGGGGTATTTAAGTCTTATTTGGATTCCTTCGTGATTGTGTTTATCTATGATATTTCGATCTACTCCAAGAGTAGGGAGGAGCATGCTAATCATCTTCGTATTGTGTTGGACATCTTGAGATGCCAGAAGCTTTATGTGAAGTTCACTAAGTGTGAGTTTTGGTTGACTTTGGTTGAATTTTTGGGGCATGTAGTGTCAGAACAGGGGGTGATGGTGGATCCCCAGAAGACTGAGGCAGTCAACAGTTGGGCCCGGCCTAGCTCTGTGACAGAGGTGAGGAGTTTTGTTGGGCTCGCAGGGTACTACCGGAGGTTTGTTAAAGATTTTGCATCTATTGCTACTCACCTGGACAGGCTAACATAGAAAGATGTACCATTCGTGTGGTCTGACAAGTGCGAGAAGAGCTTCCAAAATCTCAAGAGACTTCTGACCACGGCTCATATATTATCCTTGTCGGTTAAAGGTAAAGATTTTATTCTTTATTGTGATGCTTCACATTCTAGTTTGGGTGCTGTCTTGATGCAGGATAGGAATGTGATAGCCGATGCATCTAGGCAGTTGAAGGTGCATGAGAGGAACTACCCGACTCATGACTTAGAGTTGGCAGCAATGGTCTTTGCACTCAAGATTTGGAGACACTATCTCTATGGTGTCAAGTATGAGGTGTTCACCGATCATCGCAGCCTGCAGCATGTGTTCACTCAGAAGGATTTGAATTTGAGGCAGAGAAGGTGGATGAAGTTGTTGAAGGATGATGATGTGACTATTCAATATCATCCGGGTAAGGCTAATATGGTGGCAGACGCATTGAGCCAGAAGACAGTTAGCATGGGTAGTTTGGATTGTTTAGGGGTGTCCAAATGACCACTAGCAATGGAAATTCAGGCCTTGGAGGCCAAGTTCATGCACTTGGGTGTTTCAGAACAGGGTGGGTTGTTGGCCAGCATTGAGGTCAAAACCACCTTCATAAAGGAAATAAAGGTCAAACAGTTTCAGGATCTGAAACTGAGTAAGCTTCGAGGTAAGGTAATATCCGGGGAATCCAGGGACGTCATGTTAGACTCTGGTGGAGTGATACATTTCAGAGAAAGGATTTGTGTTCCTCGGGTTGATGATATAATTCAGAAAATCCTAGCAGAAGCTCATGGTTCGCGGTACTCAATTCATCCGAGTGTGACTAAAATATACAGGAACTTGAGGCAGCGTTACTGGTGGCCCGGGATGAAAAGGGACATAGTCGACTTTGTTTCCAAATGTCAGAACTGTCAGTAGGTAAAGTATGAACATCAGAGACCTGCAGGACTACTTCAGAATGCCAATTGCAGAGTGGAAGTGGGAAAGGATAGCCATGGACTTTGTTGTGGGTCTTCCCATGACATTGGGGAAGTATGACTCAATTTGGGTCATTGTTGACAGGCTGACCAAGTCCGCTCACTTCATTCCGGTCAGGGTAGATTACAATTCACCACAATTGGTTAAGATCTACGTGAAGGAGATTGTGAGATTGCATGGGGTGCCACTGTCCATCATTTCAGACAGGGGTACGTAATTCACCTCTAAATTTTAGGGCAAGCTACATGAAGAGTTGGGTACACAACTCACTTTTAGCACAGTCTTCCATCCTCAGACTGGTGGTCAGTCAGAGAGGACGATCCAGGTATTGGAGAACATGCTGAGAGCATGTGTGATGGACTTCGGGGGCCATTGGGACCAATTCCTACCATTGTGTGAATTATCGTACAACAAGAGCTACCACTCCAGTATTGACATGGCATCATTTGAGGTGTTGTATGGGAGGAGCTGCAGATCACCGGTTGGGTGGTTTGAGAAAGGCGATGTAAAGCCTTTGGGAGTGGAATTGGTAAAGGAAGCGCAAGAAAAGGTAAGGGGCATTCAGGCCAAATTGATGGCTACCCAAAGCAGGCATAAGGAGTATGCAGATCGCAAGGTCCGGGACATGAAATTTTAGGTTGGTGAACAGGAATTGTTGAAAGTGTCACTAATGAAGGGAGTTATGCGGTTTGGTAAGAAGGGCAAGCTTAGCCCTCGGTTCATCGGTCCGTTTGAGGTTCTTGAGATTGTGGGGCTAGTGGATTACAAGTTAGCATTGCCGCCCAGTTTGTCGGGCGTCCATCCGATATTCCATGTATCCATGCTTAAGCGATATCATGGAGATGGGGACTACATCATCAAGTGGGATGAGGTGTTTTTTTATAAGGATCTTTATTATAAAGAGGAACCAGTCTTGATTCTTGCTCGGGATGTCCGGAGGTTGAGGACAAGGGTGATTGATATGGTAAAGGTTCAGTGGAAGTATCATCCAGTTGAGGAAGCCACTTAGAAAACCGAGAAGGACATGCGGGACAAGTACCCCCATTTGTTTGAGGATTCAGGTACTACACTTTCTTTCCTTTATTTCCATAATTTTGGGTTTGATCATTGGAGGACGAACGATGGGTAAATTGATATCTATTGTAATGACCAGGTCCGACGTTATGGGTAGTCTAATCGTGCCAAGTTTTAGAGTTAGAAAACTCCGGGTTTGGGAGTTTGAAATTCTGGGCTAGGCTAGCCTCGGCCAGTTTTGGAACGAGGTGGAGTCTAGGAAAATTCGAGTAAGGATTGGGTTAGGTGTCTTGTTTTGAGCTAGTTTTCCACATAGCCAAGATATAAAGGAGTCTGGGGGACTCTTTGGAATTGAATTCGGGTAAGTAGAACTCCCAAAATCGCGATTGACGTGAAGGGGTTATTTTGGATCGTCGAGGAAAGCAAGTGTGTTGTAAATTGGGAAAATTTTGGAGATTTTCGTACATTCTGTCTGTGATGGGCGCAACGGCTCCGCCGTAGCGACCTCCACTATAGCGGTGGAAAAGACCGCTATAGCAAAAGTCAAGGCGGTCAACGCCGGTCGGAACCACTATAGTGGAGCAGGGACCGCTATAGCGGGCTCGACGGGAATTAATGCAGAAACATTCTCCAAAATGTTCAGTTTTCACAATTTCATTTGGCGAGAAGGGCAAGGCGATTCCAGACAATTTTCCTTCATTTTCCATTATTTTTCTTCCCTAAGGTAAGGTTTCTACTCCCCAAACTTCGTACTACTTTTCCTACGCGGTAGAATTGCTAAGAGGGAACTCGGAAAAAGGTTGGAATAACCTAGGGATGGTATAATCCAGGGAAGAAGGGGGATTCTAGGCATGAAAGTTCTTGGGTATTGTTAAAACAAGGTTTATTGATCGCATGTTGTTAAATTCTCTATTTTTATCCGTGAAAATGATAGAAGTAGGGGAATTAATGGCGGGAAACCCGGGAAAAAGGGTAGAATGATCATGGTTGGTTTGGGATTTGGGATTTGGTGTAATCCGGGTAATACTCAGGCCTTGTTTGTTAATTCAAGTACTTGTATATTGTTTTAGACCAAGAACGAGAAAGGAATCCGGAACATGGGAAAGCTCGGGTTGAGTAGAGCTTGGATCATTTTGAGGTAGGTGATGATTTACGATTACTATGAATGTTGTATATTTTTGTACTCTTATCTAAGTGTTTGTATGAATTACATTGCTTAGAGGAATTGTTTAGAATGTCTAAGGGTCATGTTTTACAGTCTGTGGATTGAACGGTGTGTTGCTTGTTGGTTTTACAAGTTGTTTGTTCATTATTTGACTGTGGATTAATTGACATCCGGTTGGCTCGGGTACCACGCCTGGTACGGGAATACTAACGGTTGGCTCGGGTACCACGCCTGGTACGGGTATAACAAATGGTTGGCTCGGGTACCACGCCTGGTACGGGATACTAACGGTTGGCTCGGGTACCACGCCTGGTACGAATTTATTTTACTGCATCATTGCATTGATATTGTTGTATTGCATTGACTGTTATTGATTCCGTGAGTGGACTGGGTTGTTTTATTGAAATGTGATATTTGTTGGTGGTCCTTGAATGATCGGGAATCCTGTTATATCTATTGAGTTGGCCTTGGATTAGGCCGGGTTGTTTGTTTAACACTTAGGTGTTGTTTAGAGGGGATCCTAGGGTGGGTCCGGGTTAGACAAAAAGGGATGGTTTATTGGTTATATGATTGTTGCTTACAATTAGAAAGGGTGAATTTCATGCGGGAACGAGCTAGGTAGAGACTTGTAGTGTAGGGGTGCCTGTTGACTTGTTGCATGTCTTTCGTACTTATACTTGATTTGTTGTACTGATTATACACTATTTTTATTTGGAACTGGCTGATGATCCTACCAGTACACAGTGGTGGTGTACTGATACTGCACTTGCTTTTCTTTTTGTGAGTACAGACATTCTTTCAGCGGTTGAGACGCGACCTCATCTGTAGTACCGGCGTTTCCAGACTTCAAGGATGAGTTGCTTCGATCGAGCTGCCTTGAATCTATCATTAGAGTTGTAGCCCACTTATTTTGGGCTTAAACTATTTTCTTGTTTTGGGGTTGCATTCCCGTATTCTAGATATTGGTAGATTGTTTGGTACTGCGTCTTTCATATTCTAGGGGGTAATTTCCGCAGGTTTATATTAATGAAGTGGTTTTGTTATTATTGTTTTGATAGTTTAATTTTCGCAGTTTGGTTTTGAGCTGTTAGAACGGTTAAGTTCGGGGAAGTGATGGTTCGCTTACCCGGAGGGGTTGGGTGAGTGCCACTCACGACGGTCTGGATCGTGATAATTCATTTTTTTTATTAGTTTTTTTTAAAAATGTACAACAATATACTTCCAAGCACAAATTAGATTGACTATATTTTAACATAACAATACCATATCAATTACAATTAAAGAAAAACGCTAATTGTAATATACTAAGATATATTTAAGATTGTCAATTAAATAATGATGAATAATCAAAGGACTCAAAGACAAGTTATTTTATGGGTGAAATAGATTCTGAAAATTACTAAATAGAAATTATAAATCAAACTAGAAAAGGCAAACACTACGAATCAATAGTGAAAACGATTAATATGTATCCTAATTTTTTTTAATATAAACACACACACACTGTATTTATATAGCTGGTTTGGTTATGTGTTTGCAGATATTTTTTCTTAAAATCAAATCAATTTTTATCGATTTTTAAAATGAAAAATCAAACCAAAATAAAAAGTATCGGTCCTTTGATTCGATTTTCAATTTAGTTTGGTTTTTTTATTTCAACACTGACTAAAATTCGATTTGGTCCTCAAAAGGGCTATATGTGCAAATCCAACTATTTAGATGAGGCAATCATTTGTACTTTTGCCTTAGTTTGTGTCGGTCTTTAATCTTTACCTTTCATAACAAATAATTTTTTTCGTGGAAAATATATTTATGTTTTTGAATCATAATAACTAATATCTCATAAGTTATGCCCGATCGTGACTTTATTTTCTAAAGAAAGTATGTCCCATTAGGCATAAGTTCGATTCCTAAAAGGCAAAAATTGAAGACCATCCTATTTAAAGGGTAAAACATGCAATTTTATGTCACTTTTGCGTTCTTATATTTAGAAGGTTGCCCAACTTTGAAACCTAGACTCGAGATTTGAATATTCAAGTGGCCACCCTTGAACACTAGGCTACTAGTATAATTTTGAAAAGGTGCTCAATTTAAGTAACAATGCCACAAAAGTGGCCTAAGTGGTGATCAATTTTGTATCATGTTCGAGAAAATGCATTATTGTCTTGTTACCCACCAACAAATAACCTCCTAATAGTCCTCCAGTGTAGCATTCTTTTTGCAAACTTTAGCCTGATGAGCTTGTAATACCTTGCAAGAAGATTTTAACTCTGACAATCTTCTTTGTACCTCTAACTAAGAAAGGTGAAAATCTCAAAGAATTGCTTGATTGAAGGACAAAGTGTACAAGAACATATGAATTAACTCATACAACATCCAACATGAAAAAACATATGTTAAAAGGCAAGCTAACAACTTGCTAGAAGAAGAGTATCCTGGTTCTTTTATTGGGTTAATTGATATTTTCCAGCTACTCCTATCCATTTCTGAGATCCTAGTGACTCATCAATCTCTTAGTTCCAATGAATTCAACTGAACTCAATATTTTTCTTCACAGAGCATAACGAATACTTTTCTCATTCCACAATTGCAAAAATGCGATGAATTCAGTAGTGAGAACGTAAATATTGAACCCGTCAAATTTAAATCTTGAATCTGCATCTGCGGGCTTTATGTTGGATTACCATTGCAAATATGTAGCTGTTTTGTTGCAGATATCGCCATAAACGATATCCATATTAGCTTCCATTAGTTTTTTCATGAGTAAACTAGCCTTCTCTCGAGCTCTCACTGACCCTCTAACAGAGAGATCAGCTAGCATAGATGAAAACTCAGGCAACCTGAGAGCATCTCTTATGCATCTCTCACTTTCATCAAATAAACGGAGTAGAATGTCAGCAGCTCCCTCTTTACTCAACATGCACTTTCCCTTCAAAATTTCAATCATTAATGGCACAATTTGGTCTGTCTCTTTCAAAGCAGTTAGTCCCTCTTCAAACCTTGCAAGCAAGCAGAGTATTGCCAAGGATGTTCCAGCAAGATCCTCACAATCAGAATTTTCGACTAACTTGATCAGCACTGGAACTGCCCCTTCTCGGACAGCCACTGTGCAATTCCCATGAAATTGCACTAGTTCAGCCAATGTGCTCAGGAAGTGATGGCAAGCAGGGCCTCGTGGTCTCGAGATGGCCTTTATGAGAGCCTCAACGGTTCCAGCCACCCCAAATTTTGCCTTGTTCTTATCTAGCATTGCCAAACTGCAGAGAAGTGAAGCTGCTATCCTACTTGGTTCAGCTGAAATTGAAGATAAGATCACTGAGTTGAGAAACATGATTTTGTCCATGTCTGCTAGAGACTGCTTGAGATTAGGATTGAGCGAGATGTTGAAGAGAATGGAAAGCGCGAGAAGTTGAGTAGTAGTTGAGGACTGAGACATGGATAGGCTCAGCAAGGTAGAAATGGCGCCATCTGCTTGCGCTAACAAGTTCCTATTTTGAGGGCTCACCTTTGTGATTGAAACCAAGGTTATCAGAGCTTTCTGCTGATTCTCATGGGATTCAGATTGCAATTCAGAAAGGCATTCAGCAATTGCCTCCCGTGCCCTCACCATTTTTTCCCCCTTTTATTCCAGATGATTAAACTCCTTTGTGATCTTCTTTCATGAATGCACAATTTTGGACCCCTAAAGGAACATAAGGACATCAATTTAACTATATAATACAATTTCCGACGGCCTCCAATCATTGGATTCTCAACCTAAAGGATATTTAACAAAAAACTTTTGCACAAGCAACCAATACAATCAGTCTCTGCTAATTAAATGAATATTTTTCATATGGCTGGCAAATTCTCTAGTACATGGACTTCGATGATAACATAGTTAATGCAGTCTGAATATCACAATACACACAAATCCAAGGACAATAGGCCAACAACAAACAATTCACAACCAAGGATGTCAGTTAATGAATCACCAATATACTGACCTCAATCCTAAGGTTGATGACACATTGAGTGAGCAGTAAATACTCTTGGATCCATAGTGTTGCGCTGCTTAATAACGATACCATGGCAATGTGATAAAACAATGTATATTCCTCATCATATAATAAGGTTCTACAAAGAAAAATTTAGGCAGACACCTCGCATGCGATATGCTTAAAAGGATCAACACCTCCTACAACATTTTTTATAACTATAGTGTATAGGCTAGCTTGCGCGCACCTCGACTAATTCCACGGAATACCTGCTACCTCCCACCAACTATAGGTTTTAGATAAATCTGTCCACCAAGGCTTGGGCACATGGGAAGAAATCACCTAGTATGTTTTACCTCCGTTGAGATTTGAACCTGAGACCTCATAATTCTTAACGCACTTCATTGACCATTAGGCCACACCCTTGGATGCATCTCCGGCAACATCTTCACCCTCTTTAAATCAGTTGCTATGGTCCAGAACACCAAAAGTTCATTTACCAATACGAACATTAAAATACCATAGTTTGCATTTTAACCTATTTCACTTATATGTTCCTCAGTGAAGAATTAAAGCAACAACATTACAATGATGAATGGAAATGATTATCACAGACTTGAAATAAAATATATAATCAAATGTAAATAGAGAAGGTACTGCAGTAGTATGAGCTAATTAAACATTTGAAGTTGGCATAAAAAATAGCCAATCATTATTTAAGAATAATTTGGGAAGGGTTAAAAGAAAATCCACCCTCCGGTATGACTAGTCCATTGAAGCAAAAAATAATCTAAATGTACGTGATCTAGCTAAAGTTTCAAGTTTAACCTCTTCATGAGGTATTTTTTTTCCAGCCCTTAATATTCTTCTCATCCTCAAATGTTTATTCCGATGGCAAAACCCAAAACTCAACTTAGTGATCATCTCCATGCCCATCAGGAGGCTCTCCAGGCCCAACAACAATTGCAGGTGCTTCCTACAAACAAAAGGCATATGGTTCAGTTATTATTTTCCTGGATAGAAAATGTACTTACAACATGCTGCTACTGAGTAAAGTGCTAACTGCTAAAGTCGTGCTCCTTAAGTATCTTAGGCAGTTATTATTCCAGATCGATATACACTTGTGAAGTTGTGATGTTCAAGGAAGTGCCATGAAAGAGTCGTAAAAACTACTACAAGTTCTGAAGTTGAGCAAAAATGACCTCACTATTAGCAAAGTGGTCCAATTATATTGGACTTGGCTCCTCTCCAGTAGCCAATCCGTCCAGTTCCTCTAGTGGAGTGCTAACTTTATTACACGTGTCCCTTCAAATAATAGATGGTTGAGATTTATTTGCTAAATCAACTATTTTAACCACGGTCAACAACTGTATTTCTTCTCCATTATAATCCGCTCTCTTCTGTGAGTAAATTCATATCAGAAAAGGCTGGAAGAAGAGCAATTGTATGCACCTTCAGGTTATGAACTTTTGCAAATTTATGTGAAGGAAAATGCAGAAAAATTATCCCATCGTGTTTTCTCTATTTTGACTTGAAACGAAAGGAAAAGAGGACCGTTTTTGTCACGACCCAACTATCGGGCCGTGTGGGCGCCTACTCTAACCACCTAGATAGACGAACCCTTACCACCCGATCCAACAGGTGCTTGCGAAAAACAAAGTATGACAATAAATAACCTCATTTTAACACGTGAAACCGTTTCCAACCTTGTTTCAGAAAACATCTTTTACAAAGAAATACAGTAAATCCTTTTTAAAAATTAGGAAACAGTTTACAACTTGAAAACAAATCCTCCCTAGAATCTAGTCTAAGCCGGTACAAGAGCTACTACATGAGTAATACAAGGAGATGTAAAATGACACAACTTCCACCATAGGAACAAGAGTACAAGCTGTTGAAGATCACTGTCGCCCTGTACCTATGAAACATCACCAATCCTGCAACCAGACTATACCCAAAAAGGTATAGCAAGAGTAGAATCAGTACAAATACACATATTGGTAGGCATCATCAGTCGATCCGAATCCACTCGTACCATCATATAAGAAAATCAAGGGAAAACATGTAATTAACTACAATAGTCCCGTCCTCCAACATTCACCTTACCAAAATTCAATAACAATCCAAGCTTGCCTATCCCTTCCGTTGCCAACTCCACCACCATGAGACACTATGCTCCAACCCCTAGGACATTCCCAGGTTACCTTAACCCTTAGACTTCCAAAGTCACCTTCACACCTAGACTTCCCAAGTCACACTTGTCATCTATCCGACAACTATGTCCATACCCGGACCACCGTTCATTACCCCAGTCAACCTTTATGACTCAACAACCCGAAGTAGACCCCACTACTTAGCGACGTAGACTACACCTCATCATATCCCACCTACTAATACAAGCATGCCCCAATGACACCCAGGGCCACCTTCGACGCGTAATAACAACCAGTACTATAACCAGACCCTAAATCTCCTCTTTAGGTTGTCAACCACACGTAAACAACTAGCAATCAAGGACAATCAGTGGCAATAAATATATGTCTTATTCACATAACCCCGACCTACCAAGGATCTCCCTAAATCAACAAAGTGTTAGACATGCAATTCCGGTCTACACCAAGAGCAACCTCACATTTAAATATAAACATCCGGCCTCTAATGGACCATATCCAGAAATTACCATTCAAGAACACAACCCGATCCACTCATGGAACCATCAAAAAAACACAATAATGCAACTAAAACAATTCGTACCAGGCGTGGTACCCGAGCCAACCATTAGTATTCCCGTACCAAGCATGGTATCCGAGCCAACCGTTAGTATTTCCGTACCAGGCGTGGTACCCCAGCCAACCGTTAGTATTCCCGTACCAGGCGTGGTACCCAAGACAATCGAATATCACACCAAGTCTAATCAATCACAATCAATGAACAAAACATACTTGTAAACCAACAAACACAAACAAGTTCATTCCACAAGACTAATAACCAGACAATTAGACATTCACATTTTATTCCCTAAGCATGCAACTCATACAATACTGAATAATGGTACATGAACACATAATGCATATCGGGAATCAGTAACCATCACCTACCCCGCCTCGGGTACATAAGCTCCTCCTTAAATCCGTCTGAAGACTAACCCTGGTTCACCCCTTAATACATACTAGTAGTTACACCCATTCCTGACCCTTCTTCTAGGACCGAAGGACTATATGGGGGGAAACCCCTAACCTTGGTAATTCATCCATTCTAGTTATCCTACCTTTTTATACCAATTCATTTTCGGAATTTTCTTTCCTTTTTATAGTCATTTAATTACCCAAGCCTTTCTGATTCTCCAAACCTTTCTGACATTCTAGTTCCTGAAACTCTGTCATCGTACATCATAATAACATACACAATTAATATACACAACTACATACACAACCCGGAATGTGTCAACCCAATATCCCAACTCAATCATATTTTTAGTTCAACCACAATAACCCTCCAGACTCCATACCCGAAAACCTAGGTATGAATTCTCTTTTTCAGTCTATACAATAAATACGAAACAGAAGCGAGTCAATCTACTCCTGGACACCAAGAAACTGCACACCACATTTCTGGATCCGTGAAGGCATTCCCTGCCGGATGACAAGTCTAAAACTTGAGTTTTCGTGTTCTTTTAGCCAGAATCCCTCCTCCCCATGGCTCTCAAGCCTTGGAGCAGCCTATGAGAGTTTTTGGAGAAACCCTCGTATGATTTTCAACTGAGGAGGAGAAGTCTTTTATTAAAATCACGTTCTGAGGCTACAGCTTCCCGTTATCCCGCTATAGCAGACGGCCTTTCGCTACAGCGATAGTGCTATAGCGGAATAAAACTGCTATAGCAGAGTGATGTCAGCCCGGAAAATTTCCAAAAATGTAAAATTTTCCATCACGTCGCCCCACTTAATACAAAACATTATTAAATCGTTCTCAAAAAATTTGCGGTATCGTGATTTCTAAAATAACAATGGGTCTGATCGTTATAACAGATACCAATTTACTCATTATTCATCCCTAAATGATCCCAAAAATAAAAGGAAGGAGAGGACTAGCTCGGGACCCTCACTGTCTCAAGTGACCGCGTATTTATGAGCCTACGCAAAATATTGGACCTTTCCCTTAGTTAATCGCACTCGACCCATTATGAAAATGTTATGATCCTGCTCTGACGAAGAATTATCAAGCCACCCAAAGAAATTATGCGCGACCTTCCCCGAGCACCCAAGAAACCCGGGGTCTCGTATAATGTCATAGCGAAAGAATTTGAAAAGACTCGGTCCCTTTTCCAAAGTTGGTTGTCGTCCGCTATAGCAGACATTATACCGCTATACCAAAGTGTCGACCGCTATAGTGGTTGGCAACAGATTGAAATAAGGGAGAAACGAGTTTTCATCACCATTCTCCTCTCTTTCCTTTCAAAATGCTCCCTACTTTTACCAATCACCCCGCTCCCGATGTCAGAAATTTTAGGTAACAATCGCTTTTACTTACTCTTTTACTTCCTTGCATGGATTTATACATGATTATGATAGAAAACAAGGATTTGGGGTATACCTTGTAGTTAGGTCCTTGAGTTTTGAACTAGGTTGGATTTTTATTGAACTCCCGAAGCATGGATGCTTCCCTTATGTTTACAACACCTCCATAGCATTTTGGGTGTAAGGATTATGCAAATACTTGTGATTTGGATGGAATTTAGGGGTTATAATGCCCAATTTTTTGTAGAAAATGGAAATTGAACACTTTAGGAACACTGATCTGAACTTGGGTTGTTAAAAATGGAGTTTTGGGTCGAGGGGCGCCATTGTTGCACCCCTTGGAGTTCTAGGACGATGAATATCGCTATAGCAAAATTCGATCGCTATAGCAGTCCCGCTATAGCGGAGAAATATCCACTATCACAGTTCTCCCATAGAGGACGATCGTCTGCTATAGCGGAAGACCGCAAAGCAGTAGCCTCCTCAGGCTAACACTTAGAAAAATTCTTCCCTTTTTCTTAATCCCTAATGCCTTATCTAGTTCTAATCCCGCCCTCTTGCTATATTGCAGGTTATCATACCCAATAGTTGAAGGACAAGTGCAAGAGTACCCCTATATGAGGTTCCCTGACGATGCTAGTCAGGAGAGGTTTCAGGACTTTCACCGGGTATGTTTTTGCTATAAAAGGGGCTGCAAAAGATTAGGTGTGGATGAAAAAGCAGCCGATTTCCATCACAGGCTCCGAGAGTTCAATTGGGAATCCTTGACGATGGCTCCCCCTCCCGCGCATACAGTTTGGGTATGGGAGTTCTACGCCATACTTCCTACCATTCGTTGGGATGATCCCAACCCCACTATCTAAATCTGAAGGGTAGATGTTCCGGTGGATTCTCAGACGATCAATGAGATGCTAGGAGTGCCTCACATCTCTAATGTTGCATATGAGGCCAAGTCCCGACTGTGGGATATGACATGGCTGAGGGATACCTTAGTGGACGAAGAGTGCAGGACTCAGGTCTACTGGACCAGTCCCGAGGGCATCACTAGCGCTTACTTCTTTGCAGATGCTAGGAGGTGGATCAATTTGGTGTCCTAGAGAATCTGCCCATCGGGCAATAAGACCGACGTGACTTATGCTCGGGCCCTGGTGATTGCTTGTGCTATGCAAGGGATCATCATGAATGTGGGGGAACAGATTATCTCGGAGTGGAAGGAATTCTATCGGGGTCATAGGAAGGGCCCTTATCTTCCTGGTTTGGTGTCCGAGTTATGCAGGCGATTCCATGTGCCAGAAGATGACACCGATAGGGGGGTAGAGATGGATAACCCCTTCGACCCTCTCCAGGTGAAAGTGGTCTCTTCTAAGAAGAAGAGAAAGGTGGATGAAGCAGGAAGCAGGAAGCCGGTTGAGGATGATGATGATGATGACACTCTCGCCCCTTCCAAGCCTCAGCCCTCGATCACTAGCCTCCAGCTCGAGGAGAATATGGCCGCTGCCAGGAGGTTCATGGAGGACACTAACGCTGGAGGTACATCCTCACCTCTTTCTTCTCAGGAATTTGCAGCACTCCGCAGGGAGTTAGAGGAAGAGAGAAAAAAGAGGCGCTCTCGGGATCGCATGTTTGCCCGGATGTGGAAGACTGTCAAGATCATGTTCACTTGTGTTACCCCGGGTCGATTGCTTCCTACACTGGAGCCCAATGACATGCATGAGTTCTCTTTCCTGAGTGATGATGAGGCTTAGGACCTCTCCTTCCCCCTTTATTACAAACATTTATAGCTTTTGGGTTTTGCCCCCGTTTGGGGCTTGTTCTAGACAATATTTTCCCTCATTTTTCCCTCTTGATTTTTGCACATGGATGCTAGTTCCAGATATTATTTACCTTATATGCATACTATGTTAGTTCTGTAGCTGATTTCCTAATTTTACATAACAATTTGTAGCTTAACCATTGCGTTTTTAATCCCCGAAAATGGAATGAAAAATAGGGAAAAATAGGGCAGGCATTCTGCCCCGCGCCCTTCCGCTATAGCGGTTATCACTCCGCTACAGCGGTACCGCCATAGCGGAGAAAATCCCGCTATAGCAGGATTGCCGTAGTGGTACAGTTCTGCTATGGCGATCCCGACGTTACCAGCCCAGAAAATTTCAACTTTTCAGCAAAATAATCATCCCCCTTCCCTGTTATCATGGTTTAACCCCGTAAATCCCGTCATGGTCTTAAACAACATCCATAGACCATTTCGGCAGTGCAACAATCAAAATTTAGCATCCAAAATCACCGCAGTAAAATCAAATTACATAAAAACACTGTTCACAACAACGCATTCTCGCTATCATGCAAGAATAACCCCCTTGTGCCCATGGTTCCCAACCAAGTCCCTGACCGTCCTGAAATCGGAGCTTCCATACAGTCATAAGTCATTATCCCCTTACCATCTTAACCAATGATAAGTCCCCTTTGAAAGTAATACGAAATTTCAAACAAACACACCTAGCAACTTGTCACCGACCAAGGCATACCACATTCAAATTAGGACTACATTCAGACTCATATATTGACAGTCAGGAATTTGGTTCTACGCCAATGATTTAGTCAGACAAACATTGTAACAAACAAGTTTTCAGGCTTCACACCACAACAAAGTCATACCACATATACTATTCTCTATTCGGCCCATGGATGACTGTTAGTCGATCATCCATGTCTTACCACAACCTCTCAAGCCAGATACCAATTGGAACCTTTCCGGTTCCAACTCCTTTTGCTTGCTTCACAATAGTCGGAGTCAAATGACATCATATTTCCTCGTCGAGATATCAATTGGAATCGAGAGATACCAATTGAACTCAACTCATACAAGTAAGTAAATGAATCGCACGAAAAGGAATGAAAGAAGAGAGATGTTTCTTAGAATGCTTCATAGCTTCCCAAAGATTAGATGTGGACATCAACACACCAATTACCAGGACTCTATTCAATATTTTGCTCTTGTACTGGGAGACCGGTAACCTAGGCTCTGACACCATCTGTCATGACCCAACTATCAGGACGTGTGGGTGCCTACTCTAACCACCTAAATAGATGAACCCTTACCGCTAGATCCAACAGGTGCTTGCGGAAAACAAAGTATGACAATAAATAACCTAATTTTAACATGTGAAACTATTTACAACCTTGTTTTAGAAAACATCTTTTACAAAGAAATATAGTAAATCCTTTTTAAAAACTGGAAAAACAGTTTACAACTTAAAAACAAACCCTCCCTAGAATCTAGTCTAAGCAGGTACAAGAGCTACTACATGAGTAATACAAGGAGATGTAAAATGACACGACTTCCACCATAGGAACAAGAGTAGAAGCTGTTGAAGATCAATGTCGCTCTGTATCTATGAAACATCACCAATCCTGCAACCAGACTATACCCAAAAAGGTACAACAAGAGTAGAATCAGTACAAACACACGTATTGGTAGGCATCATCGATCGATCTGAATCCACTCGTACCATCATATAAGAAAATCAAGGGAAAACATGTAATTAACTACAATAGTCCCTTCCTCCAACATTCACCTTACCAAAATCCAATATCAACCCAAGTCTGCCTATCCTTTTCGCTACCAACTCCACCACCATGAGACACCATGCTCCAAACCCTAGGACATTCCCAGGTCACCTTAACCCTTAGACTTCCCAAGTCACCTTAACACCTAGACTTCCCAAGTCACCTTGACACCTAGACTTACCAAGTTACACTTGTCACCTATCCGACAACTATCTCCATACCAGGACCACCGTTCATTACCCCCGTCAACCTTTATAACTCAACAACCCAAAGTAGACCCCACTACTTTGCGACGTAGACTACACCTCATCATACCCCACCTACTAATACCAGCACGCCCCAATAAACCCCAGGGCCACCTTCGACACGTAATAACAACCATTACTATAAACAAACCCCAAGTCTCCTCTTTAGGTTGTCAACCACACGTAACCAACTAGCAATCAAGGACAATCAATGGCAATAAACATATGTCTAATTCACATAACCCCGACCCAGTAAGGATCCCCTTAACATCACCTAAGTATTAGACATGCAATCTCGGTCTACACCAAGACCAACCTCACATTTAAATTATCATTCAAGAACACAACCTGATCCATTCATGGAACCATCTAAAGAACACAATAATGCAATTAAAACAACCCATACCAGGAGTGGTACCCGAGCCAACCGTTAGTATTCCCGTACCAGGCGTAGTACCCAAGCCAACCATTAGTATTCTTATACCAGGCATGGTTCCCGAGCCAAAAAAATATCACACCAAGTCCAATCAATCACAAACAATGAACAAAATATACTTGTAAACCAACAAGCCACAAACAAGTTCATTCCACAAGACTGATAACCGGACAATTAGACATTCACACTTCATTCCCTAAGTATGCAACTCATGCAATACTGAATAATAGTACATGAACGCATAATGCATATCGGGAATCAGTAACCATCACATATCCCACCCCGAGTACATAAGCTCCTCCTTAAATCCGTCTGAAGACTAACCCCGATTCACCCCTTAATACATACTAGTAGTTACACCCATTCCTGACCTTTCTCCTAGGACCGAAGACTATATAGGGAAAACCCCCTAACCTTGGTAATTCATCCATTCTAGTTATACTACCTTTTTATACCAATTCATTTCCAGAATTTCCTTTCCTTTTTATAGTCATTTAATTACCCAAGCCTTTCCGGTTCCCCGAACCTTCCCAATATTCTAGTCCCTGAAACTCTGTCATTGTACATCATAATAACATACACAATTACATACACAACCCAGAATGTGTCAACCCAATATCCCAACTCAATCATATTTCTAGTTCAACCAATTCAACCACAACAACCCTCCAGACTCCGTACCCGAAGGCCTAGGCATGGATTCTCCTTTTCAGTCTGTACAATAAATACGAAATGGAAGTGAGTCAATCTACTCAATGAAAGAAAACCTAGCCTACCTGGATGTCAAGCAGCTGTACACCACATTTCTAACTCCGTGAAGGCATTCCCTGCCGGATGATAAGCCTGAAATTTGAGTTATCGCATTCTTTTAGCCAAAATCCCTCCTCCCTATGGCTCCCAATCCTTGGAGCAGCCTAGGAGTGTTTTTGGAGAAACCTTCGTATGATTTCCAACTGAGGAGGAGAAGTCTTTTATTAAAATCGCGTTCTGAGGCTACTGCCTCTCGTCATCCCTCTATAGCGGACGGCCTTCCGCTACAACGGCAGCGCTATAGCGGAATAAATACCGATATAGCAAAGTGACATCAGCCCGAACAATTTCCAAAAATTTGAAATTTTCCGTCACGTCGCCCTACTTAATACAAAACATTATTAAATTATTCTAAAAAAAATACGGTATCATAATTTTTAAAATAACGATGGGTCCGATCGTTACAGTTTTGGTTGCTAAAGAAAGTCTAGAGTTACCTGGTTTTTACCAATATTGCTCCATTGATTAATCTGTGTTAACATATAACCTCTACCAATTCTTTTATCATTCAACTCTCTATAAACTTAAAGAATATATCAAATCCACTTAATACACCATTGAAATTCCCAATAAGCTTCAATTTGTGCACCTACTACATGAGTTAAACTTGCAATGAATAACCAATAAAGATTCTCAGTTCACCTTTCGGTTCAAGTTTGCTTCTTTTGACTGAAGGAACATGAGAATAGCATATCGAACCAAAGATTTTCAAGTGGGCGGATGGTGTTATTCCACTCCTGGAAAAAGAAGTGGAGAGTCAAAAACTAGCCACCTGAAGGAGATAAGAAAGAGAGCTGAGTGAATACCAGTAGCAAGTGAAGACGATAGACAGAGCATTATCACCAAGGAACAAGGATTGAGCTTAAAGACAACCCAGAGGAGGTATCAAATGAACTATCGGCTCCAACTCCTTGGAAACATCTCTTATAAGCGGCGAGTGTGGAGAAGAAAGAGTACCGAATACTCTTTAGCAAAGATCAGACAATTATATTTATTTAGAAAACCTTTCGTCTTCTTAGTTTTTGGACCGGATCTCACTTGGTCCTGTGTCTGAGTTTGTACAGATTGGGCCTTTACCCCCTTTTAATAAAATGGTCCATGGACCTAAAATTTTAATTAAAAAAAACAACACCTACGCTCAAACTCTCAACCTAACCAGCCTTATCCCTGTGAAAATCCCTCAAATTCGCCGGATTTTCAAAATTACCCCAGCTTTGAGATTTCATAGAGCCTTCATAGTTGACTTTGGTTCAAAGATTGTGTATTTTCCTTCCCAAAATCTAATCTGAATCAGAAGCATCACAGGCGAATCCGAATATTTGGGTGTATGTTTTCTCTTACTTGTCATCTCTTTCATCTTTTTCAATCAATCTCTTACCCTCTCTCAAATGGCTCTTTTTTTAAATTCAAATCGACTCTTTCAGCTATAAATACCGACCCTTGTTTCCATTGGAAGAGGAGGAGTTAAGTGGTAGAGAACTTGGGAGATATTTGAGTTTTTCTTACTCTTTCATTCACTAATTTCTCTATTTTACTCACCTTGCTCTTACTTTTTTTTTTTACTCGCGTTTGAAGTCTCTGTGGAAATTGTCTCAACTCGTTAGTCTTAGTTGGCTGCCCAGAACCAGGTAATTCCCTCCTTGTATTACCTTTTATGCAATCCTTGTTTCTGCCCTATTTTTGGCTTCACTTTTTTTTTTCTTTACGAAGAGTATGTAACTGATCTTATGATGAAATATTCGTTGAAAACCATGATTATTTAAAATGTTTCTTAATGGTTTATTGGTGAGAATATAGTTTCTTTTGTCTTTGTCGAGTGTTGGAGAGTTCAAGTCTTATCTCTTGTACTTTTAATATATGTATTAAATGCCTCTATGTTAAGTTCCGAAAATTATTTATGAAACTATTCGGTTAAGCCTCTTACTGCTTTAGATTCTCTGAGTTCCTAACAACATGTTGTAGGATCCTTCTCTGACACCTAAAGTACCATGTTCAGGTAAACTAATTAGTCTCAATTTTTTATCTTACGTGATCCTCTTTGTTTGTCAAATTATTTAGAATTCACATGTTCTATAGTTGGTTAGTCAAGTTGAGCCTTGATTAGCCACTCCCTAAGGATGTTTGGGTCAAATGGATCTTATGTGGAGTTCTTTGTTTACTTGTATTTTGAATCATACATTTGAGTGTTAATTCTAATTTGTTTAAGATAACTCTTAGATTCCAAACTTACTCGACAATGGTGTTTAATTGATTTCAGAGAATAAATTATTGAATAACTTTGTATAATTAATTAAGGTATTAGGTTAAAAAAAAGTAATTAATTAAGGCAGCGCTAATTTATTTACTTCTCTTTTTTTTTTTTTGCATGTAAATCTCACCTTGGGTCCATTGGACCTTTCCATTCGCATTTTGTGTTGGGTTGCGACCCAACACAATATTCCTCTGGGTCAGCTGTTTGGTCAACTTCTCGCGACCAACCAAACAGAAAAGGAAAACGGCTCCAAAATGTATTTCGCGGCATATTCGAAGGTCCATTTCTCGTCAAACGATCAGAAAAGGAAGTGGAGAGATCACAAATATTAGATTTTGGGCCAAAGGCCTAAAGTCATTTTCTTACCCTTGATTTGTTACACTAATAGTTTTTATTGTTTATTTTTTTAAAATTTAGATGAATCTCCGAACGAGTTTATTTTATTTAAATTTGATTTTCTTACTACATTTTCTTTCCAATGTTTAAAAAAATGGATTAAGATTCTCAGTGGTTTGAATAATGATCTTAGTTCAGGCGAAAACTGTGCTTCAACTTGTGAAATTTAAACATTTTTCCTATTTCAGCCAACATCTTCTTTAAGCCTTATAGCTCACTTCTAGAAAATCAAGTCGTGTGTTGATTCTGGATAAAGTTAAATATTTTGGAAACGTGACTTTTATTATAAGAAAAAGATAATGAGATTTCACTCATATTTTTTATAATGATTCTTAACTTTGTTGGCCATAAATTATTTTAAATTCGTTAGTCAATCGCAAGTTGTGAATTTTTTTTAATGTCTAACCCTTTTTTCGAAAAATCACCTGAACCCTTACTCGAACTCTGATTTTAAATAAAGGTTATTTTTTTCCAAAATACCTTTTAAAAAGCGGTTTTCTAATTTCTCTAAAATTAGATGGCGACTCTTTTATTTATTTTTCAAAATAAATAGCCAAGTTATGAAACGTTTTTAACTAGTTTAAAAATGGGTCATAACATCATCATTATAAGAATTCGAAGCTACGAATGACATTCTTCCTTATATCTCTTTGGTAACTACCTTCAAAACTCAACAAGGTTAGTAGCAAAGTTCCTCATGTCTCTCGTATTTAGACTCACAACTCACTTTCCTAGAGTGTCGTTTCTAAAGTTGATAGAGAATTACCTTTACCCAATCAATTTACAGGGTCACTTACTCTTTGTGGAAGAATATATTCTTGTTAATTGAAAAATAGGATGACTCAAAATCAAATGGAAGGAGCCAAGAAATGTTCAACGAGTTAAAAGAGAAAAGCTAGATGGAATTAGCACAAAATAAAATTTTGAACACAAAAATTAATCACAACCAAGTAGACCAATTACTAGTTGTTAATTAGCTTTTATGAATAAAAAAAAAGTGAATTAGAATTAATAGAAATGAAACTAGGATGTTAGAACCTGAAACTCATTGAAGAAATTGAAAGTACACTATTCTGAAGTGCTTTGAAAATGCTGAGGGAGGATGGGCATCTGCTGGACGCATTTGAGGGGCCATTTGCTACTGGTTTGAAGTGCTTTGCATTCAATGAGGGTGGCTTGGCATCCACAGAAGGCGGATGGGCATCTGCTGAGGGCAGATGGTCATCCGCTGAGGACGGATGGCCACTGGATGGGCATCCCCCGAGAGCATTCGCACCGCGAATAGTGAACACCTGAAAACTCCAATCTTTGTGTTTTTTGACTTTTTGCACTTTTTTTCTCCTAGTACCTATCCCTTTTTGGTAATTTCATGTTATACTAATACTTGTACACTTTCCTTTTCCTTCTTTTTTGGATCAAACAATATTTTTTGACCCTTATAGAATACCTATCAACTTCAAATTTTTGAAACTTCTTCATTTCAACTCAGATTGACCCTAAATTTTAAATCTAGCTTTTCCTACATATAGAAATCAAAGCCTAGTAAAATTAGGATCAATTAAATACGAAATTGAGAAGACCCATTTTCATGTCAGTGTGTGTAGTGAATTGTTCGAGGATGAATAACGGGTTAAGTGTGGGATGGTGATTTTGGGCGTATTTATACGCTCCATTGCCATGTTTTACCTGTTTTACCTTGTTTTGAGGATATAATTCACTCATTATGTGGTAACTAGTGAAAATGTTGTTAGGGTTTGCCCTGAATTTTCTACCTTATTTGGATTCTACATAATTGTATTCTAATTCAAAAAGGTTTTCTTGGTGGAAAAGGTTACCTCGTAGGAAAAGATTTCTTTCATAATTGGTTAATTCTTTCTTGGATGAAAAGTTTAGACTTCTATAAATTGAAGATCCCTCTTTTCATATCACAACACAATAGCATCCACAATGTAGTCGTTTAGAGAGTTTTGTTTAGGGGGAGAT
Organism: Jaltomata sinuosa; assembly: GCA_003996215.1. Taxonomy (NCBI): domain Eukaryota; kingdom Viridiplantae; phylum Streptophyta; class Magnoliopsida; order Solanales; family Solanaceae; genus Jaltomata; species Jaltomata sinuosa. Next base: position 362,172 of record QJPP01007368.1, read on the forward strand.
TTTCTCTCAACAACTTTTATATTTTTAATATTAGTTTTCATAATATGTAGGTTACTTGACCAAACCATATCAATAATATATTTTTAGTATGTTTTTCTTTGTCATTTGATTTATCGCTTTCAAGGTTTGCAACTAATAGCTTTCACATGACGCCCTCTCGATTTCGAACCCAACATCATAAGAAACATTAATAATTATAAGAAATTATATTTTTATATGTTTAGCTGAGATAAAAAAGAAATGATATATCTACTTATATAATTAATTCTATCCACAAATATGAGTCCTTTAAATAACTTCCGATTTCCGTGGGTGCAATTTTTATATTTCCAGCAAGGTACATGTCTCAAACTGTAATGTTCCAATTTTTATAAATGAGTCAGTTAACATATGAAAATTCACTATGCGATGGGAAGTAGAGTAAGTTAGTTCGTAACATTGGCAAGACTTAAAAGTTGAATCTTGCCTATGTTAAATATCTTCTTTGAGCTTTGTTATTCAGACATATGACCTTGCTTGTAAGTTTGAGTAAATGTAATAGAATTGGTAACGTAGTTTAAGTAATTGTAATAAAATTAATAGCAACAACCATGGTCCATGTTCAATGATTCATTATTGTAGAAATGAGAAGACCGGACAATTGGGCACTACCAAAATTTATCAGGAAAATCTTCCTAGCCACATGCAAAAGAAATTAATGATAATAATAACTATTATTATTAAACAATAATAATACTATTATTAATAAATAATTTAAACATTACATAATCACTATCTTTGGTGCATGAAGCATAATTTTACCAAACTATAAATAAATTCTCACTTGTAAGTTGGAGCCTAGAGGTAATGGACCGAGCTTTGTTAATATATAGAACGTATTTTGCCTTATCCGTTTTGTATTACCCTATATACCAGTGAATATGATCTTAAAATACACCTTTAAAAATATTTATCATCAAAATTGTTAATTCAGATTTACTTCTCTGAATTAGCATAAAAATGTTAGCTTTGTGGACTTCAAAAGCTCACAAAATGTAGCAAAATTTGTTAAACTGTACTCCCTCTGATTCATTTTACTTGTCTTGTCATGTTTGTTTTTGCCTTTTAACTTGCTCTTGTGAAAACATTAACTAAAAAGATAATTTAATAAAATTGTTCTTATTTTTCGTTGATCTCAATCAAAACTATTCTTCCTTTTACCTAAATTTAGAGTAAAAGTGAAAATAAATAATTAATTATATTTTAATTTTCTTAAAATAATAAATATTTTGGACTAATTATTTATAATAATTATAATTCATGATAAGTAAATGGACAGGAGGAAGTACTTCACCCTCTGCATATAGAAATTTTTCTTTAGACTCTACTAATAAAGAAGACAATGTCAATTATTTCACTGGCACTAATTATTTGTAATAATCATAAAAATATTGAAAAGATAATATACCTGTAGTGCTGATTTGGTCCACTTAAACGAATGCTTGACATCCTAAGCCAACTCTATCATGCTTTGCCATATAGGGGTTGTTTCGCATGTCCAAGAAATATATTTCTAGGAAAATAAGTTATTTTTTACTTATTTTTTTGTGTTTAGTATGCAAGTAAAAATATATTTCCTAAAAATATTTGTATATATATATATAACACAATTTTACCATTGGGATATAATAATATCTAGAGAAAATGCATCAAGACCCCCCTAAAGTTGGTCGACATTTGGAAGTAGACACCTAAAATTTGCGGGAGTCCTATTACCCCACGAAACCATTTTAAAGTATCATATGTACCTCCTTTCTCGTTCATTTCCAGTTATAAAAAACTATGTGCAAACCACGCAACAATCATCATTTGCCACGTGGCATATTAATTTTAAATCTTTTTTATTTTTATTTTTTTGCTATTTGATTTATATTCTTTGTCTTTCTTTTCTTTTCTCTCTTTCTTCTTCACCTCAATCTCCCCAAAAGTTCCTCAAATGCAATCACCATTCTGTGATGTATAAGAATTCAAGGTTCCACACTTGAATATGTTTTACTTTATTCAACTACAATTTAATTTTATATCATACTATGAATCACTTATTCAGTAATGGTTACCCAAAATGTAGTTGAGTTCGTCAGCTTGGATGATATCACCATTGAAAAAAAAATTAGGAGGAGAAAAAAATTACTGGATCAAACATTATTTTGGATCTGATTTCATTAAAGAGGGGGAGAATTTTTTTTGGTTGTAGATAAAAAGCTCTCCAATGGCTATCAATGAAGGTTTGGAGAAGATGGAAAGTGAGTCTATTTAATAAAAAGAGAAGTTTCAAATTAATAATGCCACTTGACACTAAAACATTGGTCTAGGGTGAATTTTTCCTCATTCACGGGCCCCTCAAATGTGAGATTACACATGCTTTGAAAATGAGTCAAACGAGTGTATTTATTATGATTGAAAATAGTTCTGTGGGGTAATAGGTTCCCCGCAAACTTTAAGTATCTACTTTCAAATATCGATCAACTTTAAGGGGGTCTTAATGCATTTTCTCTAATATCTATGCAAATTACACATAACTCTTACATGTACTATTACATCAGGGAGATTACGTTATCCAATATTTGGTTGACTATCAAGCAAATGGTGGCACATCATTCAACAAATTGAATTTTTTTGGATTAATAAATTAAAGCAATTTACTCCATTAATAACCATGTACCATATGGTGTTAGCTTTGTAAAAGAAAATCAAATAACAATTTACAACGAAAGTGTTAAAAAATCTAACCATCTATATCTATAGAAATAGATATGTAATTGTACAACGAACCTGTCGAAACCTTGAATTGCACAAATCAAAAAAGACATGTAAAAAAGCTTGAATTACATAAGCCAAAGAAGGCGACATTTACAAATCTTCCATTAGCTACCAAATCCTGTTGCTTTTGATTTAGATATGCTAGCTTTAATTTATAGTATAAGGCAAATTCATGATGAGACTTTTAAATTTTTTGATTAGGCAACGGATTCTTCCTAATTTGCTTTATATTCTGAGTTCAAAGTGCACGTTACAAAATGTTAAATAGCCATTTAAAGTGAAATTATTCAGTGTAATAATGATGGAGACTTATTGCTACAATTAATTGAGTTTTATGAGGCTTTTACTAAATCATTAGTTAGCATCAGAAATAAATTAAAAATGAAAAAAAAGGTGGAAAATGTCCAAAAAAAAAGGAGAAAAAAGAAAAATACGAATGTTGGTCTGTGAAAGCGTCACGTCACCGAGCTGAAGATCCTTCTTTATATATATATATATATAGATAGATAGATAGATAGATTATACTCCTTAAAACGCCAATCAAACAAGTCTATTTACACCCAAGTTTGTTAAACAACTTTAATCATGATAGCATAGCACACTCAACTTTTGCATACATTCATAATACGTGCATAGATACTTCAATGAAACCACATCACCTCTAAATTTGACTCTTATAACAACAAATAGGGCCAATACGCTCACGTGCAAATCATGCAATCAGTAGTATACCAAATTCACACCATTTTGTGCCCTCACGTTTGAAAGAGATGCCCCTCGCTCATGTCATATAATTCAATTCGGGGCATGTAAATAAGAATTACGCTCGTTCTAAAAATAAATTGTTTCAATCATACAAGACATACCATAGGCTTGCTCTAAGTGTAATATTAAATTAACATCGCATCAAATCATAAGATCAAAAGGACTTTTACTGGTTATAATGTCAGCTAAGAGATGAGTATAAATTATTTGGCAAATAATGACTACTAACAAATCGAATCTAAAACAAGGTTAAATCGTAACGCGTGCTTTTAACTCACCTACAAATTTAACTATACCAAATTCAGGGTAAACATATTCAGAATTTGAAGTTTATGGATTTCTATATCAATTTCAAATTAATAATGCAATAACAATTGGGTTCACAGTCAAGTTTATGGATATTCAGTAGATTTTTAAATATATATAGAGTTTGGACAAAAATTATTGATTTCCCGTGAACCTGTATACATGCCTCTAGATCTGCCCTGATGTTATGGTTCATTGCAAGATATGAGATTTGAGTCCCATATCGATATAAAACTATGCTGATGTGATGAGATTTATATAGCCTTGGACTCTAGCTTTGAGGTGTGATTCTCCTCGGGCTGTATCACCTGGTTACAAATCTTCATCGAATCGAATAAGATGAATTCAGGAATATGTCCTCCATCAGGTGAACCAGTCCTAGGATCAACTAACTCTTGCAATTTCCTTGTTTTGATTCATAATAATAATGACAACAACTTGTGATGCAATGCCAAAATAAAAACGCCATATAATCGTCACTTCTGTTGTGTAGCATCTTGCATCCTTTCCATGTTGAAAGATAACATTCGAATATTCAAAAACTTGTGAATGGAATGTATTTCTTTTGAGTTGTTAAGCACGAATGTGTAGGATTCTCCATGTTAAAAGATAAAAAAATGTCATAACCTTGTCAACATATTGTTTTCACTAGGAAAAGAATTTACAAAAAAAAAGAACAAAAAGAACAAAAAGAGATCAAAAGAAAGAATAAGAATGAAGGAGGTGAATGGAATTTTGTCTACTCGCAAGTTACAGCAGAATTAAGAGTTCGACAAAATTCAGTAGTTTTACAAAAAAAAAAACTCTCTATTTGTGTTAAGAAATTCACTTAATACATATATAAATTTGTTTTGAACTCAATAAACAGTCTTTTTTGAAATTCAGAATTTTCAAACTTAAAATTTTAAATCTGTTTATATGATAGTAGGCATTTAAAGTACTTAATGTTTGAACGCAAGCAAAACCTCTTGAGCTAGTATTTTCATCACGTGATAAACCAATACTCCAAATTAAAATCCTCGAATCACTTTTGGTTTTACTGAAATACTAATAATGTTAATTTCCAAACAAGATTAGCTCAATAGATATAGCTCAGAATATGTGACTCTACAAGTTTAAATGGTATACATTGTCAATATAGATTTTCTTTATTATTTGATTATCTTTATCTGTTGTAGCAGGTAACTTATCTTATTTTTAAGATTATAAATTACGCTTTTTAAGTAGGGCTTGTAAATACCAATTGAATGGCATAATAATGTAGATATTTCTTTACAATAATGATTTACAAAAATTAAAATATGTATCACGCATTAATCCAACTATTCGTCTGTTTTTGTACGCCTTTTGCATTTTCCACTTTGAGTTGGTCCATTAGCTTTGAGTTGGTCCATTAGAAGGAAAAAGAAAGAGCTAATGCGCTAATGTCTATCCTTTTGTATTTTTTATTTTTACTGCAATATTAATATATTACTAATTAGAGGCCTTCTCTTTCCCATATGAGATGAAATTTGGAGAGTCAATTAATTTTTTTGTATGATTTTTAAATATTTTAAGTTGTTAATTATTGTGATTTATAATACTTTATATAAATTTTTTAGATAATATATGTTACTCTCATCGTCCCAATTTATGTGGCGATGATGGATTTTTTTTTAGATTTTTGTATGATTTTTAAATATTTTAAATTGTTAATTATTGTGATTTATAATATTTTTACATAATTTTCAGATAATATATGTTACTAATTTGTCCCAATTATGAAACACTGATGGAATTTAGAGAGTCGACCAAATTTTTTATATAGTTTTTACATATTTTAAGTTGTTAATTATTGTGATTAGTAGTACTTTCTATAATTTTTAAATAATATATGTTACTCCCTCTGTCCCAATTTATGTGACGTTGATAGAATTTGGAGAGTCAATCAAAACTTTTATATGTCGTTAAATATTTTAAATTGTTAATTATTATGATTATAATATTTTTTACGTCATTTTCAAATAATATATGTTACTTCCTCTGTCCAAATTTATGTGGCGTAGATAGAATTTCGAGAGTCAACCAATTTTTTTATGTCTTTAATTATTAATTTTTTAGTAATTATGTAATTTTTAAATATATATAATAAATTAAAAAATAAGATAAGTAAATTAAAACGGAAAAAGTAATATCAAGAAGAGGCCTTAGTGGCAAGCTGACATGACAATTGTCAGCTGCTTGTCAAGCCTCTGTTTAATTATTAAATTTGTAATATTTTTTATGTAATTTTTAAATATATATAATCGATCAAAAAAATAAGACAAACAAATTAACATAGAAAAAATAAATATTAAGAAGAGGCCTTGACAGTAAGCTGCAATAATAACAGGGATGAAACAATGAAAATGATAGCCTAAAGTCAAATCATAAAATACTAATATTTCTACACTATTTACCACAAAAATATTCCTATACTAAATAAACAAAAGAACTTATTTTTTGATCCATGGATCATTAACACAAATCAAGAGAAATAGCTCACTTAGTAAAATTGGATTGACAAGTTGAAATAGCTCACTTTTACCTCTATTTCAAATTATTTATGGTGATTTCTAAAATTGCCTCATATTATTTATCACGTTTTATAATAATAGTTATCTCAAATTATTTATTATTTTAGAACTTAAAAATATAATTTATTTTTATTTTTATTTTACCCTTAATAGTAATTATTTTTGAATGGCACAAAAACCTTAAAATACATATACGTAAAGTGAATATTCTATATAAAAAAAATATTATATCTTAAGACATAAATAAAATTAAAATTATTTGAGCGTGTAAAAAAGAAGTACAATAAATAATTTGAGATGAAAAGTGTTTTGTTAAAATCGATTAATACGTAGGAGTAATTGTTCGGGGGCTTTCAATGTTTGGAGCCTAAAGCAATGGCTTTACCATTGAGCCACCCTGCATGACAATGATCAGCTGCTTGTCAAGCCTTTTTATATATTATTAGTAAAGTAATATAACCAATTAACTTGTCGATAAATATTTTTTATGGAATATAATATGTTCTCGGAGTGATTCTCTCTTCTTCTTTTTTTTCTCAAAATAAATTCGGGAAATTTATATAAAATTTATCTTGGGTAATTCTATTTTTTTTCATTGTAGAACATATCTAAGTAATGTGTGCAATACAAAGTTCATGATGCAGAACTCATTTGGTTCATTTTGTTGGTGTGATCCATCCGAAATAAGTATCTTTCAAATAAATGTGAGAATTCCAATGAATCTCTGTTGTCTTTTTTTGTTAGCGTATCAATAATTCTCTAAATTAAACTAATTTAATCTAGAAAAGAACATGCAATCCTTAAATATATGAAATTGTCTAAGTTGAAGTTTGTAACTTGTTAGTTTCACCAAAACCACGATGGGAGCTATTAAATTTCCTGCCAAATGAACTTAATTCCTCCGCTCAAACTCGAAATCTTTAATGAATTAAGCAGATGACAAAGATAATTTTGGCCATATATTATGGAATGACACCTTTCACAATGGAGGAAAATTTGGCAATTTTGAACTTTGCAGGCGTATTTTCTCCTCGTAAGAAACAAAATGTAAAACAATAAAAGAAGGCAAAGCCAAAAAGTGAATGACCACACACCTACTCACATAGACAGACAGTGCCAATAAAAAGCCTGTAAACTTTTTTGTTGTTTTTCAATTCTTAAACCCCAAGTCCAGGTCGGTGCTAAATGCTTAAACCCTTGTAATTTTTTTCTTACCCGTGAACCCAAATTGCTATAGTGTTTTTTTTTGTTATTCAACTCTTAAACCCCAAGGATTTCTGGGAATTTGCTTAAATGGGTAGTGGATTTGTTTATCAGCTGAACATGAAAATGTAAAGAGGTGTTGTATACTTTGTTAATGCTTATATTCAATCTTGATTTTGGAGAAATAGGAATATCTTTTCTTCAAAACATATTCTTGGTTTGTTTTACTTGATGTGCTTTTCCTTTATGTCGAAATGTGTAGAAGCATTGATTCTTTTCAATGTTGCATTGCAACAAATCAGTTAAATGTGTTCTTTGATCTCTGTAGATTCTTTGCTCATAAAGTTAATTGCTTTTTTGCCCCCTTTTTGACATCCATTCAGTGGGTACCTTTCTCTTTCTGATAAGCATGTAGGTAAACTTAGACAAAGTGTAACTGGTGTAAGTTAAGTCTCATCTAGGAAGACTCATGGGTTGTATTCCATTTTCACCCTTTCTGCAGGGTTATAAGTAGAGGTGCTTAATGTTGATTATTGGCATTGCAGGGGCACTTTTCAATAGGTGGAAGTGTGATACTAAATTCAACTTTCTTTGGGTATAGCAATGAGCTTCAGTGGCTCTACAGCAGGTTCTGGTGGGTTTGTTTTTCATTTTCCCAATGCACATAGGACTGAGAATAAATCTGATTGACTGTTTAAGTACTTTGCCCTAGTAAAGCAGGACAAGTGAGCTAAGTGTTTGAAAAAATGGTTGACGTTGCAATGTTTAGGTAGCGGAACAACTCGAACATCATTGGAATTTGGGAGGACTCATGTTGTTAGGCCCAAAGGAAAGCATGAGGCAACTATTGTTTGGCTACATGGTCTAGGTGATAAGGGCTCAAGGTACTGTTTCTATCATTAGCATTACTTGTGCTTTTAAGGTGATGCCTTTGAGGACAATAAAGCCGCAATAAAAACTGTCACAGAAATTGTTAATTGGTACTATATGATTTACTGATTAAATTATGCCAATATCATGTTTCAGCTGTTATGTAATGTTCTCTAAACGCCTGCATTATCAGGCTCTAGTGACCTGTATTACACTTTTCAAGGTGAGGTAGACTTGAGGTATTGCTTGTCGATGCCTGCTCGAAGTCTGATTTGTTCAGTTTTGGCTCTTTACCTTTTCTTTTGTTTACCTCTATTCTGTCCCAATACAATAAAGCCTGAGTAAGATATGAATGAGTCGTTGTCTTTTTGATCATTTACTTGATTCTTAGGGATCAGGCTGCCAGATGTTGAACCAGGGACCACTTGTTTACTTCCTGATTTTCCTGTAAACCAATTAAACAAAACAAGATATAGTAAATTATTCACAATGTCAGTGACTAATTTGGTGTCACTAAGACTAAGATTAGGCCCATAAACTTTTATTTAAAAAATGTAGTCTAATTTGTCCATTTCCACAGACCTTTTCATAAATTGGTTCTCCAGATTGTTTTGTGGTCCCTAAGCTAAATGTATTTCTAGTCTCCAAGTTGTTTCTTTCACTGTACAGTATTTTCACATTTCATGCATAAAGCTGTCAGCTCTTTTCTTGCCACTTCATGTTGCATATTTAAATCCAACTTGTATTATCTTGCTTAATTAGCTACCAGAAACGGTTTCTAACTCTTCTTTCTTATCTACTTTGCAGCTGGTCCCAGCTTCTTGAAAACCTTCCACTTCCTAATGTAAGGATGTAGTCAGTCTATACAGGGTGATTTCTCTAATAAGAGCGAGATTTATTTGTTGTGACTTGTTGATATCTTTCCTTCTTAAATGGTGTGCAGGTCAAATGGATTTGCCCAACTGCTCCTACTCGTCCTGTTGCTGCCTTTGGCGGATTTCCCTGCACTGCTTGTAAGCCTTATTTTCAGAAACAATGTGGTTTTCTGTTTGTTCATAAGCATATATTCTATATTGTTGTATGCTTGCTTTGCAATATTTTTAAAAATAAACCACAGAGTATCTATTAACTTGAATTGTTTTAGGGTTTGATGTAGGAGATATTTCAGAAGATGCTCCTGATGATTTGGAGGGCTTAGATTTTTCTGCAGCACATGTTGCAAATCTCTTATCAACAGAACCAGCTGATGGTATGTTCCTTTTTCAACTTTTTAGAACAAATATGTGCCAGAAAATCTTATGCAAGACGAAACTGGTGCTTCAAACATCATATATGTAGAAAATAATTTCATCAGCATATATTCTAGATTGTTTGAATGCACTGTAAGTTGATAACTGATGTGTCAATTCATCATTGCATATTTGTCTGTAACTCTTTTTTCATCTTCAGTGAAACTATGTGTTGGAGGATTCAGCATGGGAGCTGCAACTGCTCTTTATTCAGCCACATGCCATGCATTCAGGCAGTATGGTAATGGAAGCCCTTATCGAGTGAACCTGAGTGCAGTTGTTGGCCTTAGTGGCTGGCTTCCTTGTTCAAGGTAGAACGTTTTATTGCTTAGAGATACCTGCAGCTTTTGTTCCCGTGGAATATGTTCCCCTTAATAGCTGTTTTTCCAGGACATTAAGGCACCGAATGCAAGGAGTGAATGATGCTGGAAGGCGTTCAGCGTCTTTGCCAGTTTTGCTCTGTCATGGCACTGGTACTTCCATTCCATGCTTTCCAACTTTGGGATTCTTAAATTCCATCTAACCTTCAGTGTTTTTGTATATATTAGCTTTTTCCAATGCAAATATATGGACTTGCTAGGTTTTTACTCGTGCGAGTTCCCACCATTTGTTGGTTGTCTGCCTGATATTCTAATACCTTTTGATGTCCTAATGCGTTTATTTCTGGGCCTCCTAAGTTTTTATTGAAAAAACAATAGCCACATAATGTCAGGGATCAGTATATGGCATGTTTAAATTAATATTTATTAGATAATGAGGGTTAGTGGTGTGTCTTGCTCTGAGCTTTGTATAAGGAAATGCTAGTACAGGACCTCCGGTGGATACTTATACTGTGATTAGCATCTTGATAATTTTTGGTTCTCTTTTGATAGATGTCAGCCGGTGGAAAGGTTGGTTGAGAGGATGTAGAAGTGACCTAAATTTGTTTAGCTCTCACACTGTTTTACCCTCATTTCACTAGGTTGTAAGTTTAGGGACAACAGTGGCTATTTGTCGAGGTTCACAGTCTAGAAGTTTTCGTAATTATTAAGACATGAATTAATTGAAGCAACTGAGAAGTGTTATGAACTCAACATACTGCAAGAATCTTTAGATAGGTTGCAGTACAATCATAATTTGTTTTCTCCGTTTTTTCTTTTCCTTACCCATGAGTATTTTCGACAAATAACTTTTAGATTGATCATATTGCAAGGATTTCATTCCTGTCCATTGTTTTTCCTGCAAAGATTGAGGAAGACCTTAGTTCCTAGCTTTTGAGCTAGTTAACATGTCTGACTTATTAAAGAGTAACAGTCTAAAAGGCTGGGAGATCATTATTTTACATCCTAACGATTTCCAAATGTCTCTAGATATAGCGTCAGTCATTTGGGAAGTGCTATGCAATAACTCCTGTGTTTGTAAAGTCTCTAAATGTCGAGCCTTCATTCTATTACTTGTTACCATACAAACCCTGAAAGGAGGATGTCTCAAAGATGAGCGTCATTCGTCAAACTCTATGACTTGACGATATTGTACTTACTGCCCCAACAAAAAACAAAGCAAAATCCACTACTACTTTCTTCCGTGTTGGACTGTTGGTTGCCGTGGATTTGGAATTTCAGAAGAAAGGAGATATCAAAGTCCCTGATATTCCACATGGCTATGATTTTTTCAATTGGTTGTCCATAGTTGTCAACCGGAAGACTTGCACTCTTGCTGTTGTACTACTCTTTATGCCATAGAGTTGTGTCATTGAATATGAAGTTAGATTTGAACCTTAACGGAATACACAATGGTTCTTGTTTCAGGTGATGACGTTGTGGCATATCAACATGGAGAAAAATCTGCAAGAATTTTAAGGTCATCTGGTTTTCAGAATCTAACCTTGAGGACTTATGAGGGGTATATATACAATTTCCGCCTTTTTTTGTATACACGTTAAACTTCAGATGTTCCTCAAGATTCATGTTCAACTGTTCTTTTTTCCTTCAATAGGCTTGGTCACTACACAATTCCTGAAGAGAATGATGAAATTTGTCGTTGGCTGTCTGCAAATTTGTGTCTTGGAGGGACATAAAAAAGAATTGCTGAAGCTTTGGTATACGTGATATACACGAAGAAGAAGAAGAAGAAAATAACAGCCATAGTGGATGAACAGCTAGCCTAGGGAAAGTGGTTCATGGTATACTTGCATTATGCATCCTATTATATTACTTATTGTCTATTAGTATCTGTTGTATCAGTAAAAAATAAATCACGTGTGGCTATGCAAGTTTCTACAAATTTGATTTTTTTTTTCTTTAGAGGCAAAGAAATCAGTTTACCCTTGTTTAGTAACTTCAAATCTAATTTTGTGAAAAATCCTACTTGTGTGGATTAGTGGCCACTTGGTTGAATGTAAGAGGAATTAAATCTTTGTAGGAAGTCAAAAGTGTTTTATCAATTGCTTGACAAAAGATACAATGGTGATGAAACTTTTCCTGTTTGGAAAGGGAAATATCATTTAGCTTTGTTAGTTTATAGAACCTACATGATTCAAGAGGAGGTGAATTGGATAGGAAAATTATTTGATTCGAAAGGTGTAAAAATCATGATATACACCCGTAGGATTTCACTCCAAAAATTTCACTAAACAAAATAAAAAATGAGCTAAAATTCATATTACAACTCTTGCATTCGAGGACTTTAACTTTAAATTTTAACTTGAACAACCACACGATTATTATACCTTTTCCGAGTATCCACAAACTTGTCTCAAAAAATAAATTACCTAAAGAACTATACATCTCTATCATATCTACTATTTCTCCTATTAATTTAGTTTAATTACTTAATATACCACATTTTATTAGAAATCTCTTTCTTTATATTAGATACATCACCAAAATAGATTCCTTTTTCAATGGCGTAAATTATGCTCCTCCCAAATTCAAATCACCCAAATCACGGTTAATCATATTTTTCCTCCTCTTCTTTCTCTTGTCTTCTTCCTCTGCTAATGGTGTCAAATCTTCAAAAAGTTCTAAACAAAAAGGGTGATACCCAATATGATAAAGATCAACAATCAAAGCCTAAAGATGATGATCTATCAACTCAGTCGACGTACCATCGAACCCGCCGCCTCTCTCTCTTTTCGTTCTAGCCGAAAACGGTCAGATCTGGAAAAAATATATCAAGCCGACGTACCATCAGACCCGCCGCCTCTCCCTCTTTCCGTTTTAGCCGAAAACGTCCAGATCTGGCCAAATCTGAGAAAAATGAATATCATAAATGTTTATGGATACATTTACCAGAATAATGCAAGAACTCTTTCGTTCAGAGGATCCGGCCGATATGGATGGTGCAAGCGGTGATTTTTGAAAGATTTGATTGTATCAATTGGAGTTTTTTCCTATTGTTTTACTTTGATAAAAATACATTTGTGTTTCTTCTTCTTCTTCTTCTAAGCATGTGTCTATATGCACAAATACATGTATCAAAAGTTCTTATGAGTCAACTTGATACTAAATACATGTATTTTGAATTCATTGTATGAAATTTATATTGAATACATCAAATTAATACTGAATTTACTATATTTTGGACATAATGTATGAAATTGGTATTGGATACATCTCAGATACATGTATCAGAAGTATTTGTGCACATAAATTTATATTCGATACATCAAATTAATACTGAATTTACTGTATTTTGGATATAGTGTATGAAATTGGTACTGAATACATCAAATTAATACTAGATATATATAAACATATACATAAAATTAATATTAGATACATATAAACAGATACATGAAATTAATACTTGATACATATTAAAATATACATGAAATTAATACTAGATACATATAAACAAATACATGAAATTAATACTTCATACATATTAAAATATATATGAAATTAACACTAAATACATATAAAATGATACATTAGATGAAAAGTAATCAAATTACATAACCAAGATATACATCTTTCCTTATGAAAATAATGAATTTATTATTTTTAAAAAGTAATAAAATAAAATTAATTAAACACATATATATGCCTTGATTTTCGCCTTATATTAAGGGATTTGATTAATTAAAATTTCCATAATTAGTTATCTATGTATCTGAGATACATACAATCAGCGTGAAATATGCATGTATCCGAAGCATGAAAAGTGGTAAAAAATATAATTAGGTAAACTAGTGTTTAAAAGAATAATTGAGCTCTAAATATATGGGTTTTATGTAAGTTACCTAAAAATAAAAGCAACCTACAAATACTTTTGAATAAAGTAAATGGTTACAACTCGAAAGCCTTATGACAAATGAACAAGAACAGGATTTAATGAATCAAAGCAGTAATACAAGGACCAATTGCTCCAGCTTGGTTTGTTACACACTCTTAGATGAATAGTCTTTAAACTCTCAAGAAATAAATTGCCTAAATGCTCTCAACTGCTTGCATAAATAACATTACCTGCAACACATTAGTAAGCATGTAGTTAAGGATATAAAATAATTCGTAGTTCTTTACAAAGGACTCTTAGTAAGGAAACCAAAAAAGTCAGAGTACTTTACAATGAAGGACTCTTAGATCGCGTATTATCAAATATAACCACACGGTTGTGTTGGTATCCTGTGTTCAAAGCATTAGATCAGAAATATAAAAGAAGTAGAATATTATTCCGAGTCCGCAAGTTGCTTGTGTATCCTTAAGGAATTATAACCCCCTCATTGTTGCCAAGGTTTGGATTACTTCCTCCCAGGATAAAATGGAAAAACATTTTTGTAATAGCACAATGCAAATTACAGAACTCCAGCGAACTCGATAAACGGAACAAATCACACAACACTTATGTTTTATTTGAAAACAATGCACGAAGAAGAAGAGAAGAATTTTTCAGATTTTCAGTGTAGTCAATAATGTTGTTGGTATCTAAAATCTTAAGCAAGACCTCTGAATTTATAAACAATGAAAAAGTGAGATGGAGAAGTGCCATCTAAAAGGTGTTTTTTTTGGTGTTAAACTAAGAGGTGCTTTTTTGGTGTAATTCAAGAGGTGCATTTTCTTACTTAAAAGGTGTCTTTTTCTAATCCAAGAGGAGCAGGTTTGGGAAATCACAGAGCCTTACTTATTCAGGGGGACTTGATTCTGAAATGGATCCAATGATCCATTGGGTGTAACCTTTTCTTATTATCCAGTCACATGTTAAAATACTCCCACATAAATGGGAATGACTATATAATGAAAATAGGCATGAAAAATCTGTGTGATTAGCAAGTAAGGATTAATTGCATCTGAATTATAAGTAGGTTTTCCTTTGAACTTTCTATAGTGAACATATGTCAGATATACTCGACCAATCGATAGATTTGATATCTTTTAGCCGTCGAGCTTTGATATATACCTAGACAATCATCGGACTAATGACGTATACAATACTTGAATTCTCGATGTCATAAATCACACAAGCAAACCTTTAACCGTCTTTGGTTCTCATTGTTTGATTCGTTTCAGCCATGAACACCATCTGATTTTATAAGTGCCTAGAAAATTGGTCTTACAGAATTTTCCTTAAAGAGATTTACATTTTACACTTACATAGGTGATTTCTAAATGTGCAATCATGTAAATACACCATTTGATAATCCTACATCAAACTTAGAAACCATTAAAAAGCAGTAACGCTAAGGATTTCTTCAATCGGCAAACAAGGGGGAAGTCTGCCACACCAACTCTTTAAGAGATAGGGACTCCAGCGCAACGGTAAGAAAAAGTCACTCAGTGAATCGGTGGATCACACACTTGGAGACAGGGACATGGGCATGCCTGACTCTTTAGAAAGTATACAAGTGTTGAAAGAGTGAAGTCTGGGGACAACGGTAAACGTGAGGAATGGCACCTCCGCCCTACTAAAGAAGTTCGCAATAAAGGGACATGTTGAACACCTACCTTTCCTATTAAGTCTAAGGTGAGGACCCTTTAATTGACGATGCATTCCGTCGTCAGCAAGCGGTGGCCGACAAGGTTTATCGTAGTACTAAACATTGTCTTCATCATGAGAATGGACCAATATTTTATTTTGACAATGTTGAACCTTCAAACGTAATTTTATTTTTCTCCTTGAATCTAGATCTTGAGATCTCCAGTCTTCTAGGTAGAGTTATCTCCATGTTGACTTGTCCTCGGCCATAGTCTCATTCCCTTAGATGATTTCTCAACCGCCTCTCTAGTTAAGCCTTTTCTAAGTGGATTCGACACATTATCCTTTAACTTTACATAGTTAATTGTAATAATTTCACTAGAAACTAGTTGTCTAACGGTATTATATCTTCGTCGGATATGAAAATATCTTTCATTATACATAATGCTCCTAGCTCTTTCTATTGTCGCTTGACTATCACAATATATGCATATTGGTATCGAAGTTTTGAGTCATTTCGAAGAAATTCAACTTCTTCACTAACTTTGTCTAAAGCTATAAATTTAGACTTCATTATGGAGCGAGTGATATATGTCTGTTTAGGAGATTTTTAAGACTTTACTCCTCCACCAATAGTAAAAATATATCCACATGTGAATTTAGTTTTATTAATTTGGTGATCCAATTTGCATCACTATACCTCTTAATTTATAACCACGAGATACTTTATGTAGCACAACTTAAAAAATAGAATATATCGCAGATTAATGACTACACTTAAAGTGACATCATTATACCAATACCCATAGATGATTGACATCAGTTATGGCTACAACCTTTTATGAATATATTTTTATATATATATTTCTCAACCGCTTCACTTATTATAAGTCTATCTTGTTTTAAACTATCCCACTGATAGCACATTCATTGATGTAAAAATTCAAGCTATTATCAGTTTTTATCATTATCATCAATTAGTTATTCGACTTATAGACCAATGAACTATCTTGTCTTTTCAAAGGGTTGTCTTTCAACAAACACATCTTATCATGAAAAATCATACCTTTTAAGTGACATTTGTTCACTTATACGTTCAATGAAACATCTTGTCTCTTTTAAAAAGTTGTCTTTCAATAAAATACATCTTATCATGAGAAGTCACAATCTTTCAAGTGATATCCGTTCAAGAAATTAAAGAACACGGACTTTTAATGAAAAAACTACAAGCCTCAATATCAAGCCAGGAATCTAAGTTTCTTGTCACCCAAAATAATATAAGCTTCAATTTGGGCATCACAATAATAATTCATCTCAATCATTTCTCAAATCTATAATTTCAACCAACTCATATCATGTTTTGCACGATAATTCTCACACAAGCAAAGTCAGAAAAAAGTTAAGTTGTAACCTACCTCATAACCGAATTGCAAGTCTCTACACACTTGAGCCTTTCCTTTTCGAATAGTCTTCGAACCCAACTAATCTACCAATAACATATTTTACGCATAAACACGAGTCCAATTATACCTACATTGCTAAGGTTCTAATCTAAATTCAAAATATCAACCTAAAAGTCAACCATGAGCCCACAAGGGAAAAACTGAAATTTTATATAAAAAAAAATAATTTACTCAAAATTTAAGAAGTTCAAATATGAAATTTTATTAAAAATGGGGTTAAAATCGAGCTTGAAATTATCAATATCAAACTTTATCTTTACTGAAAAAACTTCAAATTGAAAATTGAAAAATCAAGATTTGAAGGTGAAATCAAGAAATAATCATTGGGGAGCATGTAAAAATAGCATAAAATCTTACCAATCGATTAAGGAACTTGAATATGAAGTTTGGTTGAAAATGGAGAAATATTTGACCCTCAATTTCAAACTTTTAATCTTGAATTAGCTCAAATCTGAGGTAAAATAGCGGCGAAAACCTAAATCTAAGGTTTGAGAACTTACTCCTTTCCAAGACAAGAAAAATGCACCAAAATGGAGCTCTAGAGGTCCAACAATAGAGGAAAGAAGTGACACATCGAAGAATAAAAAAACTGATTTAAGATCACTATTGCACGCTTAGCGCTATCGCGGTAATTCAGCACGATCGCACTCAAGGCGGACTCATAGAACAACGCTATTGCGCTCCAACAGCGCTGTCACACAATCACGCTGCACCAGACACCAGATAATAAACAAGATCAAAAACTTGTTTTTCGCACCCGAACTCATCCAGAACCCTATAGACACAAATCAAATATGCTACTAGACTAAAATTGATATTTCAGACTCAGTGGAATTATTGAATTCACCAATAGAGATATTTTTCAATGAATACTGACCAAAGTTAATACTAGACCATAATTTCCAACTTTCCAACCAACTACTCCAAACGCATTCAAACTCCTTGAGACCGAACCAACAGTGTTACTAGCCCAAAAATAGCATTCCGGAGCTAACGAAACTGACGAAATTCTCATACGACATCTAAATCTTTGAATGTTGATCAAAGTCGACTATATCAACTTCAAAACCTTTCAAAATAAAAAACTCACATATAACCCAACTAAACACCTCAAAAACTGTGACACTCACTCCCGTAGCTCACAAATATCATGATGAAACTAAAGGGAGGGGTAAAATGGTCAAAATATATATATATAAAAAAATTACCATGAGGGTTGTTACATTATCCACCACTAAAACACACATTCGTCCTCAAATATAGGAGTAAGAAAGGCGCCCTGAACTGTCGAAAAGTTGGAGATATCTACTCCGCATATCCGACTCTGTCTCCCATGCAGACTCCTCAAACGATCATGCTTCCATTGAACCTTTACTAAAAATATGTCCTTAGATCTCAACCTCCTAGTTTGCCTATCCAAAATAGTCATAGGATCCTTTTCAAAAGTCAGATTCTGATCCAAACCACCGAGTCCCACCGAATCACATGAGAATCATCAGAATGATACTTCTTCAATATCGAGACATGAAACACTGGATGCACAGTTGAAAGACTCAGACGCAAAGCTAACTCATAGGCCACCTCTCCAATATGCCGAAGGATCTTAAAAGGGCCAATAAACCTCGGGCTAAGCTTGCCCTTCTTCCCAAATCCCATCACACCCTTGATGGGTGATACCTTCAATAAGCTCGCTCACCAACCATGAACTCTAGGTGACGAACTCTCCTATCAGCATAAGTTTTCTGTCTACTCTGGGTAATCAAGAGCCAGTCCTGAATTGACTTTACCTTATCCATTGAATCTCGCAACAGATCTGTATCCCAAGGTCTAACCTAAAAGTAAGCAAACCAACCAACCGGAGATCTACACTTCCTACCATACAAAGCCTCGAATGGCACCATTTGAATGCTGGAATGGTAAATGTTACTGTAGGCAAATTCCACCAAAGGCAAGAACTAGTCCCAATCACCACCAAAATCAATCACACAAGCTCGATGTATATCCTTCAAAACTTAAATAGTCTGCTTCGACTGACCATCCGTATGTGGATGGAAAGTTGTACTCATCTCGAACTAAGTACCCAACTCACGATGCATAGAACTCCAAAAGTATGAAGTGAACTGAGTATCTTTGTCTGAAATGATGGAAATAGACACACTATGTAACCGAACTATCTCATGAATATAGATCTTTGCCAACTTTCCGCATTGTAGGTCATCTTCACTGGAATGAAATGAGATGATTTGATCAATCTATCAACAATCACCCAAATAGAGTCAAACTTTCCCAAAATCTGAGAAAACCCAACCATGAAGTCCATAGTGATACGCTCCCACTTCCAGTCAGGTATAGACATCCTCTCAGTCTTACCACCATGTCTTTGGTGTTCATACTTTACTTGCTGATAATTCAAACACTTGGCCACGAACTTTACAATGTCCCTTTTATCCTATACCACTAAAGTGCTTCTTCATATCATGATATATCTTGGCTGCACCCGTATGAATAAAATGCCTCGAATAGTGAGCCTCTTCCATGATCAAGCTAGTCAAGTTGCCAACTCTAGGAATACAAATCTGACCCTTGATCTTTAAAACACCTTCTGAATCAAAAATCACTTCCTTAGCTTCACCACCAACATTTTATCCCAAATCATATACAACTTTTCATATTCAAACTACCTATTCTTAATCTGCTCCCACAACCAAAATTGTGCCTCAACACTAGCAAGCACTCTACCAAGCTCAAAAATATCAAGTCTCACGAAGTTATTGGTCAAAGACTGTATATCCATAGCCAAAGGTCTCTCTTCATTCACCAACATAGCAAGACTATCCATAGTCATCGCTTTTCTACTCAAGGCATTCGCCACTACGTTAGCCTTGCCCGGATGATAGAAGTTAGTCATGTCATAGTCCTTCAACAGTTCCAACCACCTGTGCTGTTTCAAATTTAAATCCTTCTGGATGAAGATATATTGTAGGCTATAATGATCAATGTACACCTCGCAATGAACTCCATACAAGTAATGCCGCCACAACTTCAAAAGAAACACTACAGCTACCAACTCCAAATCATGAGTGGGGTAGTTCTTCTCATAGGTCTTCAAGTGCCTCGAAGCATAAGCTATCACCTTTCTTTTCTGCATAAATACCCCACCAAGGTCAACTCCTCAAGCATCACAAGACACAGTAAAACCTTTACCTTCCATAGGTAATGTCAAGATAGGTGCTGAAGTTAATAAAGCCTTAAGCTTTTGAAAGCTCTCCTCTCTCCTCACACTCGTCGAACTACTGAAAAATAACATTTTTTGAGTCAACTTGGTCAAAGGAGATGCAATAGAAAAGAAATCTTGCACGAACCATCTATAGCAGCCAGCCAAACCAACAGACCTCCTAATCTTTATAGGTGAAGTAGGCCTAGACCAATCTCAGACCGCCTCAACCTTGGCCGGATCGACCATAATACCATCTTTGGATACAATATGTTTTATCGCATTTTCATTTTCGTTTATTTTGAAAAGAAAACGCAACTTCGTTTTTTAAACGATTTTGACTTGAATTAAATTCGAAAACTTATAGAAATCTTCAAATTCAATTAAAACAGAGTCGCCACTTAATTTTTTAGGAAAAATAAAAAAAGCCTTTGAAAAAATATTCAAAAGATTTAAAACAGATAAAAACCTTTTGATTATAAAAAATCTGGGTAAGAAGTTCGTATTAACATTTCGAGAAGGGTTTTAAGGCACTCAAAATATCCGCTAACTTGCGGTTATCCGACTATTTTTCTAACTTTTATTGACTAACTTTGAAAACATGAGAATTTATTTGACAAGTAAAAGAGAAGAATATTTTTTCACTATACGAAAATATTTGTTTGTGGAAAAATGAACCAAGTTCTCAAAAATCATTTTGAACGAGTTGAAACATGATAAATAATTTGTAAAACAATCATGACACTCCAAAGGAAAAATTAACTAAGTTAATAAAAATAGTTAGTAATTTTACAAGTCCTAATTATACAAATAATAATAAAAGGAGAAGGAAGAAGTTGGGTTTAGGCACTTAGGCCCAAACCCCTACAAATTGTCCATCTTGGACTACCAAAACTGGGTTAAGCCCATTTCTAATCCGCTCCTTTGGCCATCCCTGTATTTTAGCTTCCATTTCATTGTATATGACACTTACGCCATATACTATTTTGTATCTTCAACTCTTGTGCACCAACCCTCTTATGCTTTTGGGGAGGCTGACTCGAATGCTAGAGAGCCTCCTTAGCCCATCGAAGAATGCGAAGATGAGTCCATTTAGACTCGAGCAGGTTCGTTCATGCATAAAAAAAAAAGATGAAGAGAACACATAAGTAATTGTATCACAGGGTTCCGTAGCCATAGAAACAAATTAAAACAAATAGTAAACGAGCAAGGCAACTGGGGGAACAAATAAGTCAAGTAACCTGGACAGTAAATTCCTTATACCCAAACTTACAACCCAAAGAACAACACTTTCTTTAACATAAAACAAACCTTAATACAGGGATATAGAACATACTTAGACTAGGCAAACTTATACCCATCATCAAACAAAAAAGAGGACATACTAGACTGATCATGCTAGAGCATAAAAAAGGGTCAAATCAAAGGGAGAATAGACCTCTTCTGGAGTAAAACTAAGGGGAAACATTCATAAATCTAAGGATAAATATAAGCAATTGCTTGAAACGAGGGCAGACTATGAATCATTTATGAATGACAAGTCATTTTAGAGAACATGGAATAATCTCTTAATCTTTAGGGGAAGCAAACATGACTCAACACATGAACACTACACTTGTGAGTTATGCCTTAAATTAGCTAGGCTTTCAACCTTTTAACTGATTCCCATGTTTTAGATCAAAAAGAATTGTTACTTAATTATTTTAAAAAAATCAACGTAGAGAACAATAGAAACACTGATCATAAGACTTGAAATATCACTTCAATCATAAAAAGCTTATACAAGTAGCATCACCTTCTAGCTTAAGATGAAAATCTATAAATCCAACCCAGTGGATCTTAGGAAAGGCAATAGGAGCACAAACAAATTTTACATTAAGCATGACAAATTGTGCATATGACTGAAACATCCAAGACTTACACCTAATAACAAAAAAGGGTAATCTGCTAAAATAAAGGAACTTGAGTACTTATTCTCAAAGCAGAAAATTAACTATGACCATTTCAAGCTTGCTCGGGCAAGTCATGGTCTTAGTATTTGCTCGGGTGCTTGACCTTCACTGCAACATAGAATAGGAGCGGGGAGACTCCCGCTAAAGAGAAGAAAACATCCTAATGGTGATTTATCCAAGCTATGATTTTAAGCTTTGAGCCTAACTTAAATCAGGCGATGGATTTCTCGATATCCCAGGATGGTTTCTCTACTCACTAACTCAAGTTACCAACCTTCATAGTAGGTGAGTTTTGAGTCTTGGTCAAGGGGGAGAACCCACATTTAAACAGAAACAGGATGAAAACTAGCAGGGCAGTGGCACATATAGCGTTGCAAAACAAACCAAGCATTCAAAGTGACCCAACATCAAAAATGTAGTCTTCCGCTTGAATATGATATTGAAATTGCTTACATACCCATGAACTGCTCTCACACACACACGACTATAAACAAGAAGAATGTTGAGAACAAACAAGAAAATATGAAGGTTTCAAGCATTTATGACGATCAAACAGATTGTTTATATCCAAAACTAACACGAAATGAGAAACTTATGCGATCATATAGCAGTCGTCAATAATGAGAAGAAACAATTTGGAAACCCCAAAGTGCTATAAGTTCTACGAAAAGCTCAGGTTAGCAGATAACATCTTATAGCCTTATTCTTGATTTATCACAACAACAATCAAATATTTTCCAAACAATACCAGCCTAAAACCAACAACATTCGACTATTTCTAATGAAAGATAATGAAAGAAACAGGGAGGTGGGACAAAATATCACCTATTTCCGAGCAGCGAACTGAGAATACAAGCTTCATCGGAAAATCTTTTACCACCACCGGAATCTAACTGATTTCGTCAATATTTTGCTTTTTAATGTGTTTTCCTTTTTCTGGAAATTTTGGTTACATGAGATTAGTGGAATTCTCCACCAGAATCCCCAAATTTCTCCAAATATCCCGCCTCCTAACTCAATGAAAGAAGGGGTTTATAGAGGAAAATTTAGGGTTGAAAATGGGGGGAGAACAGAGGGGTTTTTGGGGCAAGAAACTTGCAAATTTTTTGAAATTCAAATGGGGATAAGGATACCCAGCTCACCCAGGGGTACGAAATTGTACCAATAACGGATGAATTTGGAGGAATTTGCGGATTGATTGCCACCTAGCTCTCTAGAACCTTCTTGGTTCTTCTAAGCTTTGGACAACTTATCTCAACCGTGAGTTTTAACGGAGGCTAGGATGGAAATTGAAAGATTTTGGGGTCGTTTGGATGCTGTTACTGCTGCGTTATTACAGCTGGGTTGGATGGATTTAGGGAACGTTAGGGTTTTGTACTGGGTTCTTCGTCGTTTGTGAGAGAGAGATGAAGAAAGAGAGAGAGAGGATAAGGGTGTGTTTGGTTTGTGTTTAAGAGAAAGAGAGAAAGGGAATTGGGCTGGACGGGTCAAAACAAGAGGATTGGACTCGGGTTTGGAATTGGGATTGAGGGAAAAGGGGGAATTGGGCCAGCAGAAAATGGCTGAAGGGAAAGGAACAAATTGATTAAGGAAAGAATTAACCAAATCGGATTTAAGATATGACCAATTTAATCTAGTTTAAAGATTTTAGGCCAAAATTGAAATGAAACGAAATAAATTCTTAATTAATAAAACGAGCTTCTATATTTAACAATTAAGAATAATTATATTAACAAACACATAATTATCTTATTAAAACATAATTGACTCATTTAAAATCAAAGAATTACTCTTACAATTGTTTCTTGATTTTAAATCGATTTTGAGGAAAATGGAGCACATTTTGAGCTTTAAACAAGATTTTCATTTAAAATAATTTTAAAATATTTCTTTAAGTAAAATTCATATACTCTTAGATAATTAAACATAGAGTATACATTTTCACCTATAAATACTAAATTAGCCTCCAATTAATTTTGAAAACATTTAAAGTCTTATAAAAACAAACAATTATTTCAAAATTATTTAAAATAGTAGAAGCTCGAAATTAATTACGAATTTGGAGGGTAAAAATTAGGTTCAACACAACATATCCCAAAAATGCCACAGAACCAAACCAAAACTCACACTTCGAGAACTTAGCATGCCATTTCTCATCCCTCAACCTCTGGAGCAAAATCCTCAAATGCTTCACATGATCTTCCTCACTTTTGAAATACACTAAGATATCATCGATGAACACAATCATAAAGGAATCAGGATACAATTAAAACACCCTATTCATCAACTCATAAATGTCATCAGGGCATTGGTAAATCCAAAGGACATTACCAAGAACTCATAATGATCATACCGGGTCCTGAAAGTCATCTTAGGGATATTCAAAGCCCTAATCCTCAACTGATGTTACTCTGACCTCAAGTCAATCTTCCAAAAAAATGAAGCACCTTGAAACTAATCAAGCAAATCTTAGTGCACGGAAAAAGATACTTATTCTTAATGGTCACCTTGTTCAATTGCTGATAATCCATACACATATGCATATACCCATTTTTTTCTTCATAAACAACATTGGAGAACCCCAAGGTGAAACATTGGGTCTAATGAGTCTCTTACTCAACAGATCTTGAAGCTGGTCCTTCAACTCCACCGGAGCCATCCTATAAGAAGAAATGCAAATGGGCTTAATGCTCGGCTGCAAATCAATAGCAAAATTAATGTCTCCATCCAGAGAAACACTTGGAAGATCCATAGGGAACACATCCATGAACTCCCTGACCACCCTTACTGACTCCAAAGATGGCATATCAGCACTAGTATCACGCACATATGCCAAACAAGAAAGACACCTTTTTTCCACTATCTGATGATCCCGAAGAAAGGAAATAATGCTCTTAGGATACAAACCCATAGTATTATTACAATGTGATGCCTTTTGTCACTAATTATGGCACATATTTGTTACAATATGATACCTTTTGATATAAAGAATGCAGGGGTGACATACCAGTAGCTGGTGAACAAAATGTTTGAGAAGTAGGTAGGACAGGATGATAGAGGTATACATTAATGATATGCTAGTAAAATCACCCGAAACAAAGGACCATTTGCAGCACTTGCAGGAGACGTTTGACATTCTAAGAAAGCAAAATATAAAACTGCATCCTAAAAAGTATGCCTTCGAGGTTGGATCAGGAAAATGTATGGGATTTCTTGTATCGAATCGTGGGATTGAATTGAATCCTGACAAACTTAAGGCCACTTAGGAGATACCAACATGCTATATGGTATCAAAGTAGTACAGAGGCAAACGGGGTGGTTGTCTACCCTTATCTGTTTTATCTTGAGATATTTTGAGAGGTGTTATCGATTTTTATCTCTGCTAAGGAAAAACCAAGTTTGACTAGACCCTAGAGTGACAACATGCATTATGGAATCTCAAGTCCTATTTGTCCAGCCTTCCTCTGTTGTCAAAACCTCGAGAGGGCCATCAACTTCTCTTATATCTCACGGTGGACAAAGTGGCGGTGAGCGTTGTCCTAGTCATGGAGGACAAAGGCACCCAGTGCCCATTTTACTATATCAGTAAGTCTCTAATAAGAGTAGAGACGTGATATTTGCATCTAGAGAAATTGGCTTTGGCCCTCATGGAAGCCATTCGAAAGCTAAGACCTTACTTTCAGTTTCATCCTATCATGGTGGTCACATTATATTCATTAAGGAACAAACTTCATAAGGCAAAGCTATTGGTCAGAATGGCCAAGTGGACCATGGAATTGAGGAGCTTGAAATAGAATACCGGCCCCAAACTACCATAAAATCTCAGGTCCTAGATGACTTCATCGCTTACTTCAACTCTAGGATGACTCTTCAAGCTGAAAAAGAAGTGATCCTAATACCGAAAGCGCAACGCAGAATTTGGACCCTTTACACTGATTGGGCCTCGAATGAAAAGGGAACTGGGATGGGAATAGTCCTGGTCACCCTTAAAAAGAAAGATTAATGCAAGCAATAAATTATGTTCGACTGACTAAGAACGATGCCGAGTATGAAGCTTTACTTGCAGGAATAGAATTGGCCCAAGGACTAGGTTTTGAGATCATCTAGATTTACCACTACTCCCAGCTAATAGTAAGTCATATATGGGGCATATGCAGCTTAAGATGATAAAATGATAAGATACTTAAGAAAAGTCCATGCATCACTTTCTCGATTCAAGAAATGGACAATAGAATGGATCCCTCAAAGAGAGAATAATAAAGTAGATGTTCTGGCGAATCTGGGTTCATCGATGAAGGTAGAGAATATTGGAAAGAGAGCGGTGTTGCAGTTTCTACACTTGGCATTGGAGTCAACCGGCCATAAGGAAGTAAATTCAACAAGTTTTTTCTGGGACATGCTGAATGAATTTGTGAAACATTTGAAGAACAGGGAACTCCTACCAGATTCAAAGGCATCATTGGCTCTTGGAACTAAAGCAACAAAATTCTGCCTAGTTGATGGGAACATTTATAAGAGGTCCTAACTTGGTCCACTGGCCAGATTCCCTAGACTCGGGGAGACCAACTATGTGATAAGAGAAATACATGAAAAAGTGTGCGGCAACCACTCTGGAGTAGATTCATTGGTTTCGAAAATAATAAAGGCAAGGTAATACTGGCTAATGGAACGAGATGCAGAGATATTTGTGAAAAAATATGGAAAATGCCAGTGGTATGCTCTAAACAAACATCAGTTCAAAGAGCTAATGCATGTGGTTATGACACCATGGCTCTTTATGAAATGGAAGATGGATATTATCTGACCGCTGCCACAGGACCCCAGATAGGTAAAATTTCTTTTTGTTATGACTGATTATTTCTCTAAATAGGTTTAGACAAGTGCTAATAAACAGGTTCGAGAGTGGGAAGTCGTTAATTTCCTTTGAGATCACATAATCTACGATTTTGGCATACCAAATGAGATAGAATATAATAACGAGCCATAATTCATAGGTACAAGGTGATGAAATTTCTACAGGGACTGCAAATCAAGAGGATAACATCATCACCTTATCACCCTATGTAACGACCTGTCCAGTTGTTATGGGGTGGTTAGGGCTATAGTACCCTTGTTAGAGTCCCTAGAGTAAAATTGAGCAAATAAAACTCAAAGATGGGGAGGTTTAAAACTAAAAAACTTTTGTGTAATCATGATGATTCGTGTCTTGTGGTGTTGTGTTGTGTATGTTAGGGGGTGACCTAGTGAATTAGACCTCCGTAGGAAATTTTGAGGCTACATGCGAGTTTGTAGCATGTTTTTATAATGGTTTGCATAGCTAGTTTGCATTGTGGTGTCTTGAAAGTGTTATTTGTGTTGTGAAATAAATCTTGATACAATTTTACCAAGCTATTGGTTAATAAGGCACCATTGCAGCAGTGGATTTTCTGCTGCATCGAGATTGCTATAGTGATCAGAGTTTCACTGTAGCGAGTGTTAGCAATTATGTTAGGTTTCGCTATAAAGAGGCATTGGTTGCCATAAGGGACCACTGTAGTGAAGGTAGGACTACTGCAGTGAATGACGTAAGATATAATACACGTTTAAGTTTAGTTACTCCAAGCTTATCACCTTATAACTTTAAGAACTCATTTCAGAAGATCCGTGAGGAAATTTTTTCAAGGCTATAACATAATTCTTCTTCGAGGTAAGTTCACCCTGTCAACCTTCTCGTCTAGTAATCCTCTAACACACTAAAATCATTGGGATGACTTTAATGGTAGAATTTGGGTTAGAACCCTAGAGTTTATAAAAACTATGAGAAAGTGAATGGTGAGTGTAATTGTTGTTTCTTATGCTTCTAAGTTATTAATTAATACTTCTTGGAATGGAATATCATGTTCTATTGCATAAATATAGTGTCTTGGGACCTAGAGTCCAATAAAATGATTCTTTTAGTATAGAAACTACTTTAATGGGGATTAATGGGGTTGAAACTCCATGAGTTAGAATGATGTGATCATTGGGCAATTAGACTATGATGAACTAACCCATGGGTAATAGTTTAAACCTTGAAAAAAGGGTAGAATTAGGTGAATTTGAATTCTTAAATTTATTATTTGAATAGTAGATGATTAAATGCTCTTGCATTAGTTATTTTTAAACTTTGAGCATTCCAAGGCTTTGAGGAAAAGGAAGGCTTGGAATGCTCACGTGAAATATCTTACTTTTTCAAGTTCTTCGGTTGAGGTAGGTTATAATTTACTTGGAGTAAGACTTTGATTAGTCACTTGTGTGTATTATGAGTTGATAAAACATGCTTGATTGATCTTCGGACATAGACTGTGAGTGATACTTGTTAACCTGATAATGCTTGTATGAATAAGCTGATAAATTATTGAAGCCTATCTTAATATGACTTGTGATTGTGGTGTGCCTTTGTGATTATCAATGTGTGCTTGTCTTTATTTTCTTGTGAAATGACTGAATAGAGAACATACTGCAATTGTAATGACCGAGTTCATCGTTACGGGTAAACCACTCATGCCAAGTTTCGAGTTAGAAAAATTTCAGGTTTAGGAGTTGAAAATTCTGGGCTAGGCTAGTCTCGGCCGGTTTTGGAGCGAGGTATGGTCTAGGATAATTCGGGTAAGGATTGGGTTAAATGTCTTGTTTTGAGCTAGTTTTCCTTGTAGCTAAGACATAGAGGAGTCTGGGGGACTTTTCAGAATCGAATTCGGGTAAGTAGAACTCCCAAAATCGAGGTTGACGGGAAGGGATTGTTCTGAAATGTTGGGAAAATAAGTGTCTCGTAAAATGGCCAAACTTAGGAGATTTTCAGACATTCTATCCATGACGAGCGCAATCGTCCATGGTAGCAGCCTCCGCTATAGCAGTGGAAAATACCGCTATAGCGGTGGTCAAGGCGGTCAACACCGCTTAAGACCGCTATAGCGAGACCGCTATAGCGGAGTAGGGACCGCTATAGCGGAGCGACGGGATTAGAAAACTAAGAAAATAGGCTTTTAATTTCATTCTCTCCCATTCAGACCCTAAAAACAGACAAGGGTTACTCCAAGAACCCTCCTAGGCTGCTCCAAGGCTTGGGATCCATGTGGAGGAGGAATTTCGATAAAAAGGATGCAAAACCACATATTCGGGCCTGCAGAATCGTCAGGGAACGCCTTCACGGATCCAGAAAGGGCATGGAACAGTTTCTCGGCATCCAGGTAGGCTAGGTTTCTTCCAAGAGTAGATTGACCGCTTTCATTTTTGTATTATTGTTTAGAATGAAAGGGAGAATCCATGGTTAGGCCTTCGGGCACGGAGTCTGGAGGAAGTTGTTGAATTGTTGAATTTATTTGGAAATGGTAGAATGGGAATATGGTGTGGTGATAATCTAGGTTTTGCTTAAATTGTGTGTTTTTGCTAATAAAATACGGAAATTAGAATATTGGAAGGTTCGGAGAACCGAAAAAGGGTTAGTAATTAACAAATGTGTAAGGAATGGAAGTTCCGGACTAATTGGTATAATTTGGATAATTGTTTAGTTGTGTTCTAATGCTGGGAAGGGTTTTTAAGGTTGTATTTGATCCTAGGAATAGGGTCAGGAATAAATGTAGTTAACTGAATGTTTAAAAAGGGCAACCCGGGGTTAGTCTTTGTACTGGATTTGACGGTTTATAGTGTACCCAGAATGGGGTAGGTGATGGCTCACGACTTCTGTGAATGTTGTATGTTTTGTACTCCTATCTAAGTGTTTGTGTGAATTGCATTGCTTAGATGAAATTATGTAGAATGTCTAGGGGTCATGTCTTACAGTCTGTGAGTTGAACGGTTTGTTACTTGTTGGTTTACAAGTTGTGTGTTCATTATTTGACTGTGAATTGTTGACATTCGGTTGGCACGAGTACCACGCCTGGTACAGGTATATCAAATGGTTGGCTCGGGTACCACGCCTGGTACGAAATATACTAATGGTTGGCTCGGGTACCATGCCTGGTACGGGATATACTAATGGTTGGCTTGGGTACCACGCCTGGTATGGGTTACTTTTGTTGCATCATTGCATATTATCGCTGTGTTGCATTAACTGTTATTGGTTCTGTGAGTGGACCGGACTGTTTAATTGAAATATAATAATTGCTTATGGTCTTGGTGTAGGCTGGGTGGTTATATTATGTTATCATTTTGGTCTTGGTGTAGGCCGGGTTATTATATTGTTAGTTGGTCTTGGTATAGGCCGGGTTGTTATATTATATTATGGGTTTGGTCTTGGTGTAGGCCAGGTGGTTATATTATGTTATCAGTTGGTCTTGGTGTAGGCCAGGTTATTATGTTAATTATTAGTTGGTCTTGGTGTTGACCGGGTTTTCCATGTTAACACCTAGATGTGTTAGGGAGATTCGGGTGGGTCCAAGCTATGTAAAAGAGGTTATAAGTTCACAAACTATTGTCATTAAGTGTACTAATGGCGTTCAGGAATTATTTATGGTTAACAAGCTAAGGGTGGGTCTTGGCATAGACCGGGTAGCTTGTTGAACACTTAGGTGTGATTAGAGGATCCTTGGAGGGTCTGTGTTTCGGGATTAGAGGGGGATTTAGATATGACTCTGTTGGTGTTATTGAATGTGTCAATGGTTGCTAGGTGAATTCCATGTGATTGGTAAATTGGGAGTAAGACTGAAAGTCTGGGGTCGTAGTTTTTGGTTGTTGTAACCAGGTTGGAAAGTTGTCCTAGAGGTTCACAAAGGGTCCGGACACTGGTAACTATACTATGGGTATAAATGGTTTGGTTGGGCAGTTAGCCTGGTTAAGTCTGAATATTTAGTCAATGAGGTGACTTGGGAAGTCTAGGTGTGATGGTGACTTGGAAAGTCTAGGTGGCAAGGTGACTTGGTAAATCTAAAGGTTAGGATGGTCGGTTCCGAAAGGGGGGATTGATAAAAGTGATGTTGAAAGGGGTGAAGCATTTACCTTGTGCATTTTATCTTGATTTTTATATGATGGTAGCAGTGAATTCGGGTCAGCTGATGATGCCTACCAGTACGTGTGTTTGCACTGATTCTACTCTTGCTATACCTCTTTGGGTATAGTCTGGTTGCAGGATTGGTGATGTTTCACAGGTTCAGGATTGCGGTGATCTTCCAGCAGCTCCTACTTTCCTTCTATGGTGGGAGTTGTTTCATCTTATGTCATATACTCATCTTGTAGAAGCTCTTGTACCGGCTTAGACTAGGTTCTGGGGAGGTTGTTTCATATTGTAAATGTTTTCCGCAATTTTTTTAAGTCATTTATTTTTCTAAACTATTTGTAAAACGGATTTCTCGTGTATTTAAGGGACTTATTAATGGTTTATTTTCTTTTTCGCATTGCCTGTTGGTTCGGGTGGTAAGGGTTCTCCTATCTAGGTGGATTAGAGTAGGTGCTCGCACGGCCCGGTAGTTAGGTCATGACAAATGGTATCAGATCCCAGGTTATCGATCTCCTAGTATAAGAGCAAAATGTCGAATAGAGTCCCGCGGATTGGTGTGTTGACATCACATCTAATCCTAGGGAATCTATGAAGCATTCTAGGAAACATTTCTCTTCTTTTATTCCTTTTCGTGTGGTTTCATTACTTGCTTGTATGTGTTTCGTTACTTGCTTGTATGTGTTGAGTCCAATTGGTATCTCTCGATTCCAATTGGCATCTTAACAAGGTGAAGGATGTCATTAGACTCCAGGTACGAAAAACAAGAAAGGAAAATTGGAGCCGGAAAGGTTCCAATTGGTATCTGGCCTGGGAGGCTATGTTAAGGATGGATGAATCGGCTAACTGTTATCCATGAAGCGAATGAAAGGTGATGAAAACTGGTTTGATTGAGTTTTAGAGCTTGAGACTCGTGATTGTATGCATTGCATTATTTGGATGATCGCGATTGTGTGGTGTGTAGTTACTTGAGTTACTTTGAAATTTGTGGTTAGCAAGGAGTCTTAACTTAGTTATGTGTTAATGATTGAAGGAGTTCTTGTTTTATAATTCAAGTGGAAAAACGTATGTTAAATGCGGGGCAGGGTCTTATCATTGGTAAAAATGATAAGGGAAAATGATATATATACTTGTGGGAACTCAGGTTTCAAGTGGTTGGTATGTGAATAAGTACCAGGGACAAGGGCTATTATTGCTTAATAGCGGGAGTTATGGTAAGACATGGATGATCGGCTAATGGTCATCCATGGGACGAATAGAGAGTAAATTATGTGACTTGTTTTGCGTGTGACTTGCTTGAAATATGTGTAAATTATTGTCTGCCGTGCATGTTGAGTCTGCAGAGGGTCATTAAGTTGAAAGTTTTGTGTACCTTAGGTTGTGATAAGCTATTAAAAGTCTTGATTTAAAAGTGGTACCGCATTTTTGAAAAAGGGCTTATCATTGGTTAAGATGATAAGGGATTTGGGAACTGTGACTATAGGGAAGCTTCGGTTTCAGGGAAGTCGGGACATGTTTGGGAACCATGGGAACAAGGTAGTCATTAGTGCGTAATGGCGAGAGGATATTGTTGGGAAATATTGTCTGGTGTTAATTCTTTGTAATTGATAATATTTTTTATGCTGAATTGTGATGCGTTTGATGCCAGGAATGGTCTTAAGGGTGGTTTCAGACCATGGCGGGATTTACAGGACTGGGCAATGGTTACATTATGAGTTGCTATATGAAGCAAGGAAATCGTCCAGATAGCTAATATAGTATGCATATAAGGTATTTGTCGAGAATTTAGCACACATGTGCGATAAAAAGGAAAGGGTAGATATGGTAGCCCGGGGTATTGATAAAATTATGATTGACCATCGATGGGTATAGTCACTCATGTAGAATTTGACAAACTACTCGTCATTGGCTGAGTAGTGTGGGACATTGCTCATTGGCTTGTATTGTGAGGGCGATTATTGACTTGTTTTATTATGATGATCCTTAGTGATGAGGGTGTGCTTGCCATAGCATTGGGTGGGGTGTAAGTGCCCGGATAGAATTTCCCCTAAGACGAGAGTTGACGAAACCTCAAGCCAGGATGAGTTCCAATGGAATTTTTGTGGTTGCGTGATTTAGAGATACGTGGTATCTCGGGGAACAGTGTTGACAGGAGTAAGGTGACATTATGATAGGTGAGGGCATAGTACCCCGTAGGAAGCTTCCGGAATGGAGTTCGGGCTAGGAGAACTCCGGGTATAGTGGGAAAGGGATCGCAATGGTGGGATCTAGTCCCCTTGGCAAGGAAAAAACTGTTTTGTTTGTTAGTTGAGTTTCTTTTGCTCCGGTGTTTCGATGAGGCCTCAGATTTCTCGGGAACTCGGGGAGTGGCAATCTAGTTGCCTTGTGCGGCTCAAAGGAAGGAATTCCTTGATAGAGAGGAAGTGAGTTAAATTTTTGGTTGAGGTTGGTATACCAAGGGATTGGGAAGTTTCGGTGGTTTGCGTAAGGTTATATTTACGCTATCATGATAGAGCATTAAGATCGAGGAATGAGCTTGTCCTTTCCCTCCACCTTAGAGATTGTTCGGGGACGAACGATGGGTAAATTGGTATCTGTTCAAACGACCGGGTTCGTCGTTACGGGTAAACCATTCATGCCAGGTTTTGGGTTAGAAAAATTCTGGGTTTGGGAGTTGAAAATTCTGGGTTAGGCTAGTTTCGGCCGGTTTTGGAGCGAGTTATGGTCTAGGATAATCCGGGTAAGGATTAGGTTAAATGTCTTGTTTTGAGCTAGTTTTCCTTGTAGCTAAGACATAGAAGAGTCTAGGGGACTTTTCGGAATCAAAATTGGGTATGTAGAACTCCCGGAATCGAGGTTGATGGGAAGGGGTTGTTCCGGAACGTCGGGAAAATAAGTGTCCTAAAATGGCCAAAACTGGGAGATTTTTGGACATTCTGTCTGTGACAAGCACAACCGTCCGCGGTAGCGGCCTCCGCTATAGTGGTGTAAAATACCGCTATAGCGGTGGTCAAGGCGGTCAATACCGCTTAAGACCTCTATAGCAGGAGTTGTCCGTTATAACAGGACCACTATAACGGAGTAGGGACCGCTATAGCGGAGCGATGGGATTAGAAAACCAAGAAAATAGGCTTTAAATTTCATTCTCTCCCATTCGCCCCCAAAAATAGACGAGGATTATTCCAAGAACCCTCCTAGGCTGCTCCAAGGCTTGGGAGCCATGGGAAGGAGGAATTCCGGTAAAAGGGACGCAAAACCACAGATTCGGGCCTGTAGAATCATCAGGGAACGCCTTCACGAAGCCAGAAAGGACATAGAGCAGCTGCTCGGCATCCAGGTAGGCTAGGTTTCTTCCAAGAGTAGATTGACCGCTTTCTTTTTCGTATTATTGTATGAATGAAAGAGAGAATCCATGGTTAGGCCTTCGGGCACAGAGTCTGGAGGAAGTTGTTGAATTGTTGGATTTCTTTGGAAATGGTAGAATGAGAATAGGGTTTGGTGATATTCTAGGCATTGCTTATATTATGTGTTTTTGCTAATAAAATGCGGGAACTAGAATATTGGAAGGTTCGGGGAACCGGAAAAGGGTTAGTAATTAACAAATGTGTAAGGAACCGAAGTTTTAAACTAATTGGTATAATTTGGATAATTGTTTGGTTGTGCTCTAAGGCTGGGATGGGTTTTCCCAAGTTATATTTGGTCCTTGGAAGAGTGTCAAGAATAAATGTAGTTAACTGCATATTTAAAAAGGGCAAATCGGGGTTAGTCTTTGGACTGGATTTGACGGTTCATAGTGTACCCGAAATGGGGTAGGTGATGGCTCACGACTCCTGTGAATCTTGTATGTTTTGTAATCCAATCTAAGTGTTTGTGTGAATTGCATTGCCTAGATGAAATTGTGTAGAATGTCTAAGGGTCATGTCTTACAGTCTGTGAGTTGAACGATTTGTTACTTGTATGTTTACAAGTTGGGTGTTCATTATTTGACTGTGAATTATTGATATTTAGTTGACTTGGGCACCACGCCTGGTACAGGTATACTAACGGTTGGTACGGGTGCCACACCTGGTACAGGTATAACAAATGGTTGGCTCGGGTACCACGCCTGGTACGAAATATACTAACGGTTGGCTCGGGTACCATGCCTGGTACGGGATATACAAACGGTTGGCTCGGGTACCACGCCTTGTACGGATTACGTTTGTTGCATCATTGCATTTAATCGATGTGTTGCATTAACTGTTATTGGTTTCATGAGTGGACCGGGCTATTTTATTAAAATATGATAATTGCTTATGGTCTTGGTGTAGGTCGGGTGGTTATATTATGTTATCATTTTGATCTTGGGTTATTGTTAGTTGGTCTTGGTATAGGCCGGGTTGTTATATTATATTATGGGTTTGGTCTTGGTGTAGGTCGGGTGGTTATATTATGTTATCGGTTGGTCTTGGTGTAGGCCAGGTTATTATGTTAATTATTAGTTGATCTTGGTGTTGACCGGGTTTTCCATGTTAACACCTAGATATGTTAGGGAGATCCGAGTGGGTCTGGGCTATGTAAAAGAGGTTATAAGTTTACAAACTATTGTCATTAAGTGTACTAATGGCGTCCAGGAATTATTTATGGTTAACAAGCTAAGGGTGGGTCTTGGCATAGACCGGGTAGCTTGTTGAACACTTAGGTGTGATTAGAGGATCCTTGGAGGGTCCGTGTTTCGGGATTAGAGTGGGATTTAGATATGACTCTGTTGGTGTTATTGAATGTGTCAATGGTTGCTAGGTGAATTCCATGTGATTGGTAAATTGGGAGTAAGACTGAAAGTCTGGGGTCGTAGTTTTTGGTTGTTGTAACTAGGATGGAAAGTTGTCCTAGAGGTTCGCAAAGGTTCCGAACACTGGTAACTATACTATGGGTATAAATGGTTTGGTTGGGCAGTTAGCCTGGTTAAGTCTGAATATTTAGTCAATGAGGTGACTTGGGAAGTCTAGGTGTCAAGGTGACTTGGAAAGTCTAGGTGGCAAGGTGACTTGGTAAATCTAAAGGTTAGGATGGTCGGTTCCGAAAGGGGGGATTGATAAAAGTGATGTTGAAAGGGGTGAAGCATTTACCTTGTGCATTTTATCTTGATTTTTATATGATGGTAGGAGTGAATTCGGGTCAGCCGATGATGCCTACCAATACGTGTGTTTGCACTGATTCTACTCTTGCTATACCTCTTTGGGTATAGTCTGGTTGCAGGATTGGTGATGTTTCACAGGTTCAGGATTGCGGTATCTTCCAGCAGCTCCTACTTTCCTTCTATGGTGGGATTTGTTTCATCTTATGTCATATACTCATCTTGTAGAAGATCTTGTACCGGCTTAGACTAGGTTCTGGGGAGGTTGTTTCATATTGTAAATGTTTTCCGCAAATTTTTTAAGTCGTTTATTTTTCTAAACTATTTGTAAAACAGATTTCTCGTGTATTTAAGGGACTTATTAATGGTTTATTTTCTTTTTCGCATTGCCTGTTGGTTCGGATGGTAAGGGTTCTCCTATCTAGGTGGATTAGAGTAGGTGCTCGCACAGCCCGGTAGTTAGGTCGTGACAAATGGTATCAGAGCCCAGGTTATCGGTCTCCTAGTATAAGAGCAAAATGTCAAATAGAGTCCCGCGGATTGGTGTGTTGTCATCACATCTAATCCTAGGGAATCTATGAAGCATACTAGGAAACATTTCTCTTCTTTTATTCCTTTTCGTGTGGTTTCGTTACTTGCTTGTATGGGTTTCGTTACTTGCTTGTATGGGTTGAGTCCAATTGGTATCTCTCGATTCCAATTGGCATCTTAACAAGGTGAAGGATGTCATTAGACTCCAGGTATGAAAAACAAGCAAGGAAAATTGGAGCCGGAAAGGTTCCAATTGGTATCTGGCCTGGGAGGCTATGTTAAGGATGGATAAATCGGCTAACTGTTATCCATGAAGCGAATGATAGGTGATGAAAACTGGTTTGATTGAGTTTTAGAGCTTGAGACTCGTGATTGTATGCATTGCATTATTTGGATGACCGCGATTGTGTGGTGTGTAGTTACTTGAGTTACTTTGAAATTTGTGGTTAGCAAGGAGTCTTAACTTAGTTATGTGTTAATGATTGAAGGAGTTCTTGTTTTATAATTCAAGTGGAAAAACGTATGTTAAATGCGGGGCAGGGTCTTATCATTGGTAAAAATGATAAGGGAAAATGATATATATACTTGTGGGAACTCAGGTTTCAAGTGGTTGGTATGTGAATAAGTACCAGGGACAAGGGATATTATTGCTTAATAGCGGGAGTTATGGTAAGACATGGATGATCGGCTAATGGTCATCCATGGGACGAATAGAGAGTAAATTATGTGACTTGTTTTGCGTGTGACTTGCTTGAAATGTGTGTAAATTATTTTCTGCCGTGCATGTTGAGTCTGCAGAGGGTCATTAAGTTGAAAGTTCTGTGTACCTTAGGTTGTGATAAGCTGTTAAAAGTCTTGATTTAAAAGTGGTACCGCATTTTTGAAAAAGGGTTTATCATTGGTTAAGATGATAAGGGATTTGGGAACTGTGACTGTAGGGAAGCTTCGATTTCAGGGAAGTCGGGACTTGTTTGGGAACCATGGGAACAAGGGAGTCATTAGTGCGTAATGGCGAGAGGATATTGTTGGGAAAAATTGTCTGGTGTTAATTCTTTGTAATTGATAATATTTTTTATGCTGAATTGTGATGCGTTTGATGCTAGGAACGGTCTTAAGGGTGGTTTCAGACCATGGCGGGATTTATAGGACTGGGCAATGGTTACATTATGAGTTGCTATGTGAAGCAAGGAAATCGTCCAGATAGCTAATATAGTATGCATATAAGGTATTTGTCGAGAATTTAGCACCCATGTGCGATAAAAAGGAAAGGGTAGATATGGTAGCCCGGGGTATTGGTAAAATTATGATTGACCATCGGTGGGTATAGTCACTCATGTAGAATTTGACAAATGACTCGTGATTGACTGAGTAGTGTGGACACTGCTCTTGGGCTTGTATTGTGAGGGCGATTATTGACTTGTTTTATTATTGATGATCCTTAGTGATGAGGGTGTGCTTGCCATAGCATTGGGTGGGGTGTAAGTGCCCGGATAGAATTTCTCCTAAGACGAGAGTTGACGAAACCTCAAGCCAGGATGAGTTCCAATGGAATTTTTGTGGTTGCGTGATTTAGAGACACGTGGTATCTCGGGGTACAGTGTTGACAGGAGTAAGGTGACATTATGATAGGTGAGGGCATAGTACCCCGTAGGAAGCTTCCGAAATGGAGTTCGGGCTAGCAGAACTCTGGGTATAGTGGGAAAGGGATCGCCATGGTAGGATCTAGTCCCCTTGGCAAGGAAAAAACTGTTTTGTTCGTTAGTTGAGTTTCTTTTGCTCCGGTGTTTCGATGAGGCCTCAGATTTCTCGGGCACTCGGGGAGTGGTAATCTAGTTGCCTTGTGCGGCTCAAAGGAAGGAATTCCTTGATAGAGCGGAAGTGAGTTAAATTTTTGGTTGAGTTGGGTATACCAAGGGATTGGGAAGTTTTGGTGGTTTGCGTAAGGTTATATTTACGCTATCATGATAAAGCATTAAGATCGAGGAACGAGCTTGTCCTTTCCCTCCACCTTAGAGATTGTTCGGGGATGAACGATGGGTAAATTGGTATCTGTTCAAACAACCGTGTTCGTTGTTACGGGTAAACCATTCGTGCCAAGTTTGGGTTAGAAAAATTCTGGGTTTGGGAGTTGAAAATTCTGGGTTAGGCTAGTTTCGGTCGGTTTTGGAGCGAGTTATGGTCTAGGATAATCTGGGTATGGATTGGTTTAAATGTCTTGTTTTGAGCTAGTTTTCCTTGTAGCTAAGACATAGAGGAGTCTAGGGGACTTTTCGGAATCGAAATTGGGTAAGTAGAACTCCCGAAATCGAGGTTGATGGGAAGGGGTTGTTCCGGAACATCGGGAAAATAAGTGTCCTAAAATGGACAAAACTGGGATATTTCCGGACATTCTGTCCGTGATAAGCACAATCGTCCGCGGTAGCGGCCTCCGCTATAGCGGTGTAAAATACCGCTATAGCGGTGGTCAAGGCGGTCAATACCGCTTAAGACCGCTATAGCAGGAGTTGTCCGTTATAACGGGACCACTATAACGGAGTAGGGACCGCTATAGCGGAGCGATGGGATTAGAAAACCAAGAAAATAGGCTTTAAATTTCATTCTCTCCCATTCGCCCCCAAAAATAGACGAGGATTATTCCAAGAACCCTCCTAGGCTGCTCCAAGGCTTGGGAGCCATGGGAAGGAGGAATTCCGGTAAAAGGGACGCAAAACTACATATTCGGGCCTGTAGAATCATCAAGGAACGCCTTCACGAAGCCAGAAAGGACATAGAGCAGCTGCTCGGCATCCAGGTAGGCTAGGTTTCTTCCAAGAGTAGATTGACCGCTTTCATTTTCGTATTATTGTATAGAATGAAAGAGAGAATCCATGGTTAGGCCTTCGGGCACAGAGTCTGGAGGAAGTTGTTGAATTGTTGGATTTCTAAATGCCTTGTGCGGCTCAAAGGAAGGAATTCCTCAGAGTAGATTGACCGCTTTCATTTTCATATTATTGTATAGAATGAAAGAGAGAATCCATGGTTAGGCCTTCGGGCACAGAGTCTGGAGGAAGTTGTTGAATTGTTGGATTTCTAAATGCCTTGTGCGGCTCAAAGGAAGGAATTCCTCAGAGTAGATTGACCGCTTTCATTTTCATATTATTGTATAGAATGAAAGAGAGAATCCATGGTTAGGCCTTCGGGCACAGAGTCTGGAGGAAGTTGTTGAATTGTTGGATTTCTAAATGCCTTGTGCGGCTCAAATGAAAAATGGTTTGACTGAGTTTTAGAGCTTGAGACTCGTGATTGTATGCATTGCATTATTTGGATGACCGCGATTGTGTGGTGTGTAGTTACTTGAGTTACTTTGAAATTTGTGGTTAGCAAGGAGTCTTAACTTAGTTATGTGTTAATGATTGAAGGAGTTCTTGTTTTATAATTCAAGTGGAAAAACGTATGTTAAATGCGGGGCAGGGTCTTATCATTGGTAAAAATGATAAGGGAAAATGATATATATACTTGTGGGAACTCAGGTTTTAAGTGGTTGGTATGTGAATAAGTACCAGGGAAAAGGGCTATTATTGCTTAATAGAGGGAGTTATGGTAAGACATAGATGATCGGCTAATGGTCATCCATGGGACGAATAGAGAGTAAATTATGTGACTTGTTTTGCGTGTGACTTGCTTGAAATGTGTGTAAATTATTGTCTGCCGTGCATGTTGAGTCTGCAGAGGGTCATTAAGTTGAAAGTTTTGTGTACCTTAGGTTGTGATAAGCTGTTAAAAGTCTTTATTTAAAAGTGGTACCACATTTTTGAAAAAGGGCTTATCATTGGTTAAGATGATAAGGGATTTGGGAACTGTGACTGTAGGGAAGCTTCGATTTCAGGGAAGTCGGGACTTATTTGGGAACCATGGGAACAACGGAGTCATTAGTGCGTAATGGC
This sequence comes from Jaltomata sinuosa, assembly GCA_003996215.1. Lineage (NCBI taxonomy): Eukaryota > Viridiplantae > Streptophyta > Magnoliopsida > Solanales > Solanaceae > Jaltomata > Jaltomata sinuosa. Next base: position 403,000 of record QJPP01007368.1, read on the forward strand.
GAGAGGATATTGTTGGGAAAAATTGTCTGGTGTTAATTCTTTGTAATTGATAATATTTTTTATGCTGAATTGTGATGCGTTTGATGCCAGGAACGGTCTTAAGGGTGGTTTCAGACCATGGCAGGATTTACAGGACTGGGCAATGGTTACATTATGAGTTTCTATGTGAAGCAAGGAAATCGTCCAGATAGCTAATATAGTATGCATATAAGGTATTTGTCGAGAATTTAGCACCCATGTGCGATAAAAAGGAAAGGGTAGATATGGTATCCCGGGGTATTGGTAAAATTATGATTGACCATCGGTGGGTATAGTCACTCATGTAGAATTTAACAAACTACTCGTGATTGGATGAGTAGTGTGGGACACTGCTCATGGGCTTGTATTGTGAGGGCGATTATTGACTTGTTTTATTATTGATGATCCTTAGTGATGAGGGTGTGCTTGCCATAGCATTGGGTGGGGTGTAAGTGCCCGGATAGAATTTCCCCTAAGACGAGAGTTGACGAAACCTCAAGCCAGGATGAGTTCCAATGGAATTTTTGTGGTTGCGTGATTTAGAGATACGTGGTATCTCGGGGCACAGTGTTGACAGGAGTAAGGTGACATTATGATAGGTGAGGGCATAGTACCCCGTAGGAAGCTTCCGGAATTGAGTTCGGGCTAGTAGAACTCCGGGTATAGTGGGAAAGGGATCGCCATGGTGGGATCTAGTCCCCTTGGCAAGGAAAAAGCTGTTTTGTTCATTAGTTGAGTTTCTTTTGCTCCGGTGTTTCGATGAGGCCTCAGATTTCTCGGGCACTCGGAGAGTGGTAATCTAAATGCCTTGTGCGGCTCAAAGGAATGAAATCCTTGATAGAGCGGAAGTAAGTTAAATTTTGGGTTGAGTTGGGTATACCAAGGGATTGGGAAGTTTCGGTGGTTTGCGTAAGGTTATATTTACGCTATCATGATAGAGCATTAAGATCGAGGGACGAGCTTTTCCTTTCCCTCCACCTTAGAGATTGTTCGGGGACGAACGATGGGTAAATTGGTATCTGTTCAAACAACCGGTTTCGTCGTTACGGGTAAACCATTCGTGCCAAGTTTTGGGTTAGAAAAATTCTGGGTTTGGGAGTTGTAAATTCTGGGTTAGGCTAGTTTCGGCCGGTTTTGGAGCGAGTTATGGTCTAGGATAATCCGGGTAAGGATTAGGTTAAATGTCTTGTTTTGAGCTAGTTTTCCTTGTAGCTAAGACATAGAAGAGTCTAGGGGACTTTTCGGAATCGAAATTGGGTAAGTAGAACTCCCGGAATCGAGGTTGATGGGAAGGGGTTGTTCCGGAACGTCGGGAAAATAAGTGTCCTAAAATGGCCAAAACTGGGAGATTTTCTGACATTCTGTCTGTGACAAGCACAACCGTCCGCGGTAGCGGCCTCCGCTATAGCGGTGTAAAATACCGCTATAGCGGTGGTCAAGGCGGTCAATACCGCTTAAGACCGCTATAGCAGGAGTTGTCCGTTATAACGGGACCACTATAACGGAGTAGGGACCGCTATAGCGGAGCGATGGGATTAGAAAACCAAGAAAATAGGCTTTAAATTTCATTCTCTCCCATTCAGCCCCTAAAAATAGACGAGGGTTATTCCAAGAACCCTCTTAGGCTGCTCCAAGGCTTGGGAGCCATGGGAAGGAGGAATTCCGGTAAAAGGGACGTAAAACCACATATTCGGGACTGTAGAATCATCAGGGAACGCCTTCACGAAGCCAGAAAGGACATAGAGCAGCTGCTCGGCATCCAGGTAGATTAGGTTTCTTCCAAGAGTAGATTGACCGCTTTCATTTTCGTATTATTGTATAGAATGAAAGACAGAATCCATGGTTAGGCCTTCGGGCATGGAGTCTGGAGGAAGTTGTTGAATTGTTGGATTTCTTTGGAAATGGTAGAATGGGAATAGGGTGTGGAGATATTCTAGGCATTGCTTAAATTATGTGTTTTTGCTAATAAAATGCGGGAACTAGAATATTGGAAGGTTTGGGGAACCAGAAAAGGGTTAGTAATTAACAAATGTGTAAGGAACCGAAGTTTTGAACTAATTGGTATAATTTGGATAATTGTTTGGTTGTGTTCTAAGGCTGGGAAGGGTTTTCCCAGGTTGTATTTTGTCCTAGGAAGAGTGTCAAGAATAAATGTAGTTAACTGCATATATAAAAAGGGCAAACCGGGGTTAGTCTTTGAACTGGATTTGACGGTTCATAGTGTACCCAGAATGGGGTAGGTTATGGCTCATGACTCCTATGAATGTTGTATGTTTTGTAATCCTATCTAAGTGTTTGTGTGAATTGCATTGCTTAGATGAAATTGTGTAGAATGTCTAAGGGTCATGTCTTACAGTCTGTGAGTTGAACGATTTGTTACTTGTATGTTTACAAGTTGGGTGTTCATTATTTGACTGTGAATTATTGATATTTAGTTGGCTTGGGCACCACGCCTGGTACAGGAATACTAACGGTTGGTACGGGTGCCACGCCTGGTACAGGTATAACAAATGGTTGGCTCAAGTACCACGCCTGGTAAGAAATATACTAACGGTTGGCTCGGGTACCATGCCTGGTACAGGATATACAAATGATTGGCTCGGGTACCACGCCTGGTACGGATTACGTTTGTTGCATCATTGCATTTAATCGATGTGTTGCATTAACTGTTATTGGTTTCATGAGTGGACCGGGCTATTTTATTAAAATATGATAATTTCTTATGGTCTTGGTGTAGGTCGGGTGGTTATATTATGTTATCATTTTGATCTTGGTGTAGGCCGGGTTATTATATTGTTAGTTGATCTTGGTATAGGCCGGGTTGTTATATTATATTATGGGTTTGGTCTTTGTGTAGGCCGGATGGTTATATTATGTTATCGGTTGGTCTTGGTGTAGGCCAGGTTATTATGTTAATTATTAGTTGATCTTGGTGTTGACCGGGTTTTCCATGTTAACACCTAGATATGTTAGGGAGATCCGAGTGGGTCTGGGCTATGTAAAAGAGGTTATAAGTTCACAAACTATTGTTATTAAATGTACTAATGGCGTCCAGGAATTATTTATTGTTAACAAGCTAAGGGTGGGTCTTGGCATAGATCGTGTAGCTTGTTGAACACTTAGGTGTGATTAGAGGATCCTTGGAGGGTCCGTGTTTCGGGATTAGAGGGGGATTTAGATATGACTCTGTTGGTGTTATTGAATGTGTCAATGGTTGCTAGGTGAATTCCATGTGATTGGTAAATTGGGAGTAAGACTGAAAGTCTGGGGTCGTAGTTTTTGGTTGTTGTAACCAGGATGGAAAGTTGTCCTAGAGGTTCGCAAAGGGTCCGGACACTGGTAACTATACTATGGGTATAGGTTTGGTTGGGCCGTTAGCCTGGTTAAGTATGAATATTTAGTCAATGAGGTGACTTGGGAAGTCTAGATGTCAAGGTAACTTGGAAAGTCTAGGTGGCAAGGTTACTTGGTAAATCTAAAGGTTAGTATGGTCGGTTCCGAAAAGGGGGATTGATAAAAGTGATGTTGAAAGGGGTGAAGCATTTACCTTGTGCATTTTATCTTGATTTTTATATGATGGTAGGAGTGAATTCGGGTCAGCCGATGATGCCTACCAGTACGTGTGTTTGCACTGATTCTACTCTTGCTATACCTCTTTGGGTATAGTCTGGTTGCAGGATTGGTGATGTTTCACAGGTTCAGAATTGCAGTGATCTTCCAGCAGCTCCTACTTTCCTTCTATGGTGGGAGTTGTTTCTTCTTATGTCATATACTCATCTTGCAGAAGCTCTTATACCGGCTTAGACTAGGTTCTGGGGAGGTTGTTTCATATTGTAAATGTTTTCCGCAAATTCTTTAAGTCATTTATTTTTCTAAACTATTTGTAAAAAGGATTTCTCGTGTATTTAAGAGACTTATTAATGGTTTATTTTCTTTTTTTCATTGCATGTTAGTTCTGGTGGTAAGGGTTCTTCTATCTAGGTAGATTAGAGTAGGTGCCCGCACGGCCCGGTAGTTGGGTCGTGACAGCAATATGTGAGAGAAATAAAAGAATAAATAATTATTCTGAGATGAGTCGCTCAAATCTAATGTGAGCTTATGGACGAGTGGTTATGCGATGATTCATATATGAGTGGCTTAAGTCCAATGTGAGTTTACAGATGAGCAGCTATCTGATGAGTTGTAATACACTAGTAAGGTACATGGACACCTAGGGTCCCCTACATGTCATGACTAGTTGGAAAAGATTAAAAACCCATTATCATGTGTATACAGATGAGTGACAGATATATATTCAGATATGGTACAAAGTGCACTGATAAGATATAGAGGCTATACAACTGTGATTTAGTATGAATATGATTCCATGATTGTGATGTGATTGCATTATATTTGCAGAGTTAGTGATGACTTCTTATGTCTAATTTTTGTGACTTATATGTACAGTATTCATTGACAATGATATGTCCAAATTTGGTTTACTTACCTAGTTGTTATTGACTTCTAATTCTCAGAGTTACTTGATTATCTGTTGTTATATCTGTCTACCTATTTTATTTGACTTTATTATATATACTTATTACTAATCTGAGTCATCCTATGATGTCTACCAGTACATAGTGTTTGTATTAATGCTAGTCTAGCACTTTTCTTTAAGTGCTGACTGTGATCCAGAGTCTTCTACGCAACCTCGCATCTAGTGTTGCATGTTGATCGATCTGCGGGTGAGTTACTTTCCATCCAGGCTGCCATAGATCTTCTTTTGAATAGATGTTTATTTCTTACAAACACTATTTTATATGTTTTGCTACTGTTAGACATTGTTAGTTAGAGTTCTTATACGATGACTTTCAGATTTTGGGGATTATAATAGTTAGACTTCCACATAATTATTCTATTTGATACTTGAGACTTTTAGTTTATATCTTGAATGCCTTAATATTGGTTAAATGGATTTGAAACTGTTCGGGTTAGTTGGTAAGTTATGGTTGACCTACCGGGGGATCAGTATGGGTACCGATCACGGCAATTTGGGTCACGACAAAGTTGATATCATAGCGCTAGGTTTGTCGATCTCATTGTACAAGGACATGTCATCGTAAAATGGTACGAAAACGTCTGTATTGCTCCTTGAGAGGCTATAGGGCACTAGAAAAACTTAAATTATTTCTTTCTTTCGTGCTATTACTTGATTCCAAATGGTATTTGGGGATCTAAATTGGTATCTAACTCCTTTCATTATTTTATCTCCTAGATGGATGAGGTTTTAGAGATTGGGGTACCGGTAATGGGATCAGTGATGACTAGAGATGAGCATGATCTGTTTTGGAGGTTCACTAAGATAAAACCTCCAGTCTTCTATGGTACTGAGTCAGAGGATGCGTATGAGTTTATCATCGACTGTCATGAGAGGCTCCATAAGATTGGGGTGGTGGAGAGGTATGGTATTGAGTTTGTTACTTTTTAGCTGTTAGGAGATGCTAAGTTATGGTCGCAAACTTTTGTAGTGTGTAGGCCAACTGGGTCGCCTCTATTATCTTGGACTCAATTTTATTCCATCTTTTTGAAGAAGTATGTTCCACATACCTTGAGGGCTATGAGACGTGATGAGTTCACCAGTATTGAGTAGGGTAGTTCATCGATTGTAGCCTATGAGGCCCGATTTCACTCATTATCCAGGTATGTCTTACAGTTGTTGCCAATTGAGGAGGAGAGGATCATGTAGTTTGTAAAAGGGTTGAATGTGGGACTTCAGTTGTCAGCTCTTTAGATGGTATCTTCAGGAAAGACTTTTCAAGACGTAGTTGAGCATACCCGAAATGTTGAGGGGGTTAAGTAGGATAATTATGCTAAGACTGCAGAGAAGAAGGCCCACAAGAGTGGTAGTTACAGTGGCTCTTTATCTAAGGTTCTGATTTCTCAGAGGTACTCTGGATGCCCCATTCAGTCGGCTATGCAGGTTTCAGCTGCGAGTCCATCAGGGGCCAACCAGTATTCTTCACGTTATGTAAGAAGTGCACATCCCAGTCCTTCAGATGTGGGAGTTATTCTTCTTCTTCAGCTTCATCTCAATGTCCCACCTTAGATAGGGTATGTCATGAGTATGGTGAGGTCGGGCATATCCGTAGATAGTGCCCCAAGTTCAGACAGAGTGGTCAGATAGTTCAACAGTAGGCTCTCCGAGCTCCGACTCTAGTAGGTAGGGGAGGTGGTTCATATGGTAGAGACCGTCCTTAGCTTGGGCGGGGTGGCCAAACAACAGGTAAAGGTAGTACCCTAACCGAGGTGATGGTCAGACTGGTAAGGGTGGTACTCAGCCCGGTATGGTCGGGACGTTGGCAAGCAGACGGACTCACTATTATGATTTTTTGGGCAAACCTGAGGTAGAGGCATCTGACGTAGTTATCACAAGTACTATTCTAGTCTATGACCGGATGGCTAAAGCTTTATTCAATTCGAGTTTCACTTTTGATTATGTGTCAACATACTTGCTATTAGTCTGGATACAATAGGTGATTTGCTTGATGTTTATATCTATGTTTCCACTCCTGTTGGTGATTCAGTGATTATATATAAAGTCTACCGTTCATGTATTGTAATGTTCATGGATATAAAACCTGGGTAGACTTAGTGATCTTAGATATGGTTGATTTCGATGTCATTCCGGGGATGAGTTGGTTGTCTTTGTATCATGCAATTTTGCATTGTCATGCTAAGACAATTGCTATAGCTATGCCGGGTATGTCTAGGCTTGAGCGGAAGGGTGATTGTATTCTTGTTCGTAAGATGATTACATCCTTCATTCATACCAAGAAGTTAGTAAAGAGGGGGGTGTCTGGTCTTTTTGGCTCCCCTTCGAAATACTAATGTAGAAGTTCTACCCATTGAGTTAGTCCCTGTAGTATGTGAATTCTTGGAGGTGTTTCTCGTGATTTTTTTGGCCACCAGACCATGATATTGGGTAATGGTTTAAACCTTTAAAAGGGTAGAATTAGATGGATTTGAATTCCTAAAATCACTATTTGAAGAGTAGATGATTAAATACTCTTACATTAGTTATTTTTAGGCTTTGAGCATTTTGAGGCTTTGAGGAAAGAAAAGGCTCACGTGAAATAGCTTTCTTGTTCAAGTTCTTCGGTTAAGGTAGGTTATAGTTTACTTGAAGTTAGACTTTGATTAGTCACTTATATGTGTTATAAGTTGGTAAATCATGTTTGTTTTGTCTTCGGACATAGACTGTGAGTGATACTTGTTAAACTGACAATGCTTGTATGAATAACCTGATAAATTATTGAAGCTTGTCTTAATATAACTTATGATTGTGGTGTGCCCTTGTGATTATCAATGTGTACTTGTCTTCATTATCTTGTGAAATAACTGAATAGAGAACATACTGCGATATGTGAGAGGAATAAAAGAATATATGATTATTTTGAGATGAGTGGCTCGAGTTTGATGTGAGCTTACGGACTACAGTTATGTGATGATTCAAATATTAGTGGCTCGAGTATGATGTGAGTTTATGGATGAGCGGTTATGTGATGGGTCGGGTACCATACCGGGAAGGTACATGAACACCTTGGGTCCCCTACAGGTCATGACTAGTTGGGAAAGAATGAAAACCCATTAGCATGTGCATACAGATGAGTGACAGATATATATTCAGATATGCTACAAAGTGAGACTGATGAGATACAAAGTCTATACAGTTGTGATTTAGTATGGATATAATTCCATGATTGTAATGTGATTGCATTATATTTGCAGAGTTTGTGATGACTTCTTATATTTGATTTTTTGACTTATATGTCCAGTATTAATTGAAAATTATATGTTTGAATTTGGTTTACTTACCTAGTTATTGTCGACCACTTAATTTCCGGAGTTACTTGATTATGTGTTGTTGTGTTGCCTACCTGTTTTATTTGACTTTATGATATATACTTGTTAGTAATCCGAGTCATCATATGATGCCTACCAATATATAGTATTTGTACTGACGCTATTCTGGCACTTTTCTTTGAGTGCAGACTCTGATCCATAGTCTGCATGATCTCGCATCTAGTGTAGCCTGTTGATCGATCTGAGGGTGAGCAACTTTTCATCCAGGCTACTGCGGATCTTTTTTTGGATAGATGTTTATTTCTTTTAGACATTATTTTATATGTTTTGCTACTCTTAAACATTATTTGTTAGAGTCTTTGTACGATGACCTTCAGATTTTAGGGATTGTAATAGTTAGACTTCCGCATAACTATTCTATTTGATACTTAAGACTTTTAGTTTATATCTTAAATTCCTTAATATTGATTAAATAGATTTGAAACTGTTCGGGTTAGTTGGTAACTAATGGTTCACCCATCAGGTGGTTAGTGTGTGTGTCAATCACGGTATTTTGGATCGTGACACCCTAATGCAAACAGGCAGGCAGAATTAAGTAACAAGACACTGCTGGCAAACCTTAAGAAAAGGTTAGAAAAAGTGAGAGGAGACTGGGTCAAAGAATTGCCAGGGGTAATCTGGGCGCCCCGAATGATCGAAATCTAGCACTGGTGAAACTCCCTTCTCACTGGTGTACGATATTGAAGCCTTGATACTTGTCGAGGTAGGAAAATCAAGTAAGCAGTTCATGCAAGCAGATGAAGTGGGAAATGGAGAAGCTATGCTAAAGGAACTGGATCTCCTTGATGAATACAAGGAGGTCGTACTCGTAAGAATGACGTCATAAAAGCAAAGAATGTAGTGATATCGAGACTCAGGCACTTCAAAGTTAGTGACTTAGGGCTAACTGGAAGGACCATACAAAATAACAGGTATCACTGACAAAGATGCCTACCAACTGGCAGACATGGACGACTGGTGCCTACCAATTGGAAGACATGGACGACAATCACTTGCACAAAAACTAGAATGTCATTCACCTAAAAAGATAGTAGTGCAGACATAGATAACTCTGAGAACATCGGGACTCATAATGCACGCTACACTCTTTTTTCTTCAACAAACTTTTATCCCTATCGAGTTTATGGGAAAAGTTTTTAATGGGGTAAACTTAAGCGCATAAGGGACCCAATAGTAATCTGAAAGTTTCAAACTTGTTGGCCGAGAATCTTGCATTGGGTATTGCGTTTTGAGACTCAAAGAAATGAGTGGTCAAGAGCAAAAATTCTAATAGTTCTTTTAAGTTCTTATATTTTTTCTCCATGTATTTGTGTAATGATATTTGTCTACCTGTAATGATCTATTTTGTCATTTTGGGCAAACTATTCGTGTGAAGAAACAAGTAAGAAAACTTCTAGGTTGGGGAGTTGAAAATTTTGGGCTAGGCCAGTCTCGGATGATTTCTGAGCGACGTAAAGTCTAGGGAAATCTGGGGAAGGATTGGGTAAAATGTCTAAGGTTGAGCTAGATTTCCTTTTAGCTAAGATGTTAAGGATTCCGTAGGATTTTTTAGAAATAAATTTGGGTGAGTCAAACTCCCGATATCAAACTTGACGTGAAAGGGTTGCTCTGGAACATCAAGGTTTGAAGGTGTGTTTTAAAATGGACAAAACTGGAAGGATTCACAAGGTTCTGTCCCGTGTCAACCGCTATAGTGGGTGGCACGCTTTTACGATGATGACTGCTATAACGGATAAATTCCCGCTATAGCGAAAGTCAAGGCAGTCAACCCCTCGATGGGCGAGTGCATCCGATTCGTCAGTCCTTTCTTATTCTTAAACCACTTCTCGTTCAGTTGCTGAAAGATAGAGATCAGATTTTCTACCTCTATAGCGGGCGGCTTCCGTTACGGTGATACCGCTATAGCGGAATAAGTCATAGTAAATAAAAAACTTCCATAAGAACGTTCAGAAATTCTCAAGAATATTTTGGGGAAGGGCGGAGGCGAAGAAAGGCAATTTCTATTGATTTTCCACCAAACTTCATCGTAAAGGTAAGGATTTCGTTCCCTTAACTTAGTACTACGATTGTTATGCCTTAGAATCGATAGTTACGGGACTAGGGGAGGGTTTGGCTTGACCTAGGATGGAAAACTCTTGTGTAACAAGGATTTTACGGTGTAGAAATCTTGGGTTTTGTATAAATTTGCTTATTCATGATTAATTTACTGTAATTTGCTAAGTGCAACCATAAAAATGATAGTCCTAGGTGAATTAATGGTGGGAAAGTCCTGGAATGGGTGGGATGATCATGAATTTGGCTTGGGGTTTAGGCAATTTAGGGTTAATTGTGCTTATATGTTTGTTTTTAGATCAAGATCAAGCTAGAGACCCAAGAAAAGGAAAGGCTCAAGTCCAGTAGAGCATTCGAGCTTGATTTGAGGTAGGTGATGGTTGATTATTTTCCCAAAATGCATTATAGGTGCATATTAACTATTACATAGTATTTCTATACATTGCATATTTAGGGAATAAGGAAATTTATGTGAAATGATATCTTGTTGTCAATCTCGTGCAATGAACTTGTTTTAATGCTTGTTTGGTTTTACAAGTGTGGTTGTATTTATTGTGTCTGTGATTGTATGATATCTGTGATTTCTCTGGTTGGATTGGGTACCATGCTTGGTACAGATTTATCAGTTGACTCAGGTACCATGTCTGGTACGAGATATCTATCGGTTGGCTCGGGTACCACGACTGGTACAGGTTCTATAATGGTTGGCTCGGGTACCACGCCTGGTACATGTGTGTTTATTCTTCCTTGTGTTGGTTCTATGAGTGAACCGGGTTAATTATTGTTATTCATTTACTTTCTATTGGTTCATGAGTGGCCAAATTGATGTGGTTAAATGATGGAATGGTTCTTTTGTAGACCGGGGTTGCACGTTAAACACCATAGATGATGTCTTAGGGATCCTTGGTGGTCCGGGTACTTAAAGGATTGATTAATTGGTTCTCCCACCAGGGGTCAGTGTGGGTGCCACTCACGGCAATTTAGGTCGTGACAAAGATGGTATCAGAGCCATAGTTTCATTGATCTCGTCGTACCAAAATAGTTCTAGTAAAGTCTTACAGAATGACACAGAGACATCTGTATTTTTCTTTGAGAGGGAGGCTATAGTACTTTAGAAAACTATCTCTTTTTTCTTCCTTCGTGCTATAACTTGATTTCAATTGGTAACTGGCGATCCAAATTGGTATCTAATTTCCTTCATTCTTTTATACGTAGATGGTTAACACCATACGAAATAGAGCGAGGGCAGCAGCTCCAACTGCAGGACTGGTGTCTAGAGGGAGAGAAAGTGGTAACGTGGGAAGGGGAGTGGCGTAGCCACCTAAAAAGGTTTCCTAGATTGATAATAGAGCCTATTGTTATGCCTTCTCGAGGAAGTTTGAGGTCGAGGTGTCAGATGTTGTGATAATAGGTACAATTGAATGGCTTCTGTTTATTTGATCCAGGTTCCACAAATTCATATGTATCTGTTAAATTTGCATTGGGTCTGGATTTGATTTGTGATGTTCTTGATTCCCCTATTCATGTTTCTACCTCAATTGAGGAGTATGTGGTGGTGACCCATATGTATCGTACTTGCTCTGTGGTGTTTGTGGGTTCAGACTTGGGTTGATTTGGTTATCCTGGATATGCTGGATTTTGATGTTATTATGGGTATGACTTGGCTGTCTCTGTATCATGTTGTGTTGAACTGTAATGCTAAGACAGTAACTCTAGATATTTGGGGTAGGGATAGACTAGAGTGGGAAAATGTGTACAAGCCTAAGCCGGCGAAGATTACATCCTTTGTTCAGGCTAGAAAGCTGGTGGGGAAGGGTTTTTTAGCCTTCTTGGCTCACTTTCAAGATGTTAGTACGGAGTCTCCTTCCATTAAATCCTTCCTAGTGGTTTCTGAATTTTAGGAGGTATTTCCGATGAATTTTCCTGGCATGCCTCCAGACAGGGACATTGAATTCTGTATAGATTTGGAGCGGGGCACTCGCCCAATCTCTATTCCTCTTTATCGCATAGCTCCGACGGAGTTGAGGGAACTGAAAACTCAGCTTCAGGAACTTCTAAATAAGGGATTTATTCATCCCAGTGCTTCACCTTGGGGTGCTCCGGTCTTGTTTGTGAAAAATAAGGATGGTAGTATGAGGGTGTGTATAGACTACAGGCAGTTGAACAAGGTCATCATCTGAAATAAGTATCCTTTACCCCGCATAGATGACCTTTTTGATCAGTTGCAGGGTGCTTTGGTGTTTTCTAAAATTGACTTGAGGTCAGAGTATCATCAGCTAAAGATTAGGCCTAAGGATATACCTAAGACGGCGTTCCAGACTCGGTATGGGCATTATGAGTTCCTGATAATATCATTTGGGTTGACCAATGCACCGGCAGCATTTATGAGTCTGATAAATGGTGTCTTCAAGTTGTTCCTAGACTTCTTTGTGATTGTGTTTATAGATGATATTCTGATTTACTCCAAGATTAAAGAGGAGCATGCAAAGCATCTTCGCATTGTTCTGCAGATATTGAGGCACCAAAAATTGTATGCCAAGTTTTCAAAGTGAATTTTGGTTGTCTTCGGTTGATTTTTTAGGGCATGTGGTTTCAGAAAAAGGGGAGATGGTGGATCCCCAAAAGATTAAGGCAGTTAAGAGTTGGGTCTGGCCTAGCTCTGTGATTGAGGTTAGGAGTTGTGTGGGTCTTGAGAGCTATTATCGCAGGTTTGTCAAGAACTTTTCTTCCATTGCTACTCACTTGACAAGATTGACTAAGAAGGAGGTACCTTTTGTTTGGTCTGACAAGTGTGAGGAGAGCTTCCAAAAGCTCAAGACACTTCTGACTATAGCTCACATCCTGTCATTGCCGGTTGAAGGTAAGGATTTCATTGTGTTTTGTGATGCTTCACATTCAGGTTTGGGTGATGTGTTGATGCAGGATAGGAATGTTATAGCATATGCTTCAAGATAATTGAAACCCCATGAGAAGAATTACCCCACCCACGATTTGGAGTTGATAATGGTGGTCTTTGCATTCAAGATCTGGAGACACTACCTCTATGTTGTCAAGTGTGAAGTGTTCACAGACTATCACAGCCTGCAGCATGCGTTTACACAGAAGGATTTGAATTTGAGACAGAGGAGGTGGATGGAGTTGTTGAAAGATAATGATGTGAACATTCAGTATCATCCGGGTAAGGCCAATGTGGTGGCAGACGCATTGAGCCTGAAAACGATTAGCATGGGCAGTTTGGCTTGTTTGGGGGTGTCCAAGTGACCTTTGTCTAGGGAGATTTGGACTCTAGAATCCAAGTTCATGCAGTTGGGCATTTCAGAAAAGGGTGGAGTGTTGGCCAGTATTGAGGTTAAACTCACATTTCTAAAGGAAATCAAAGCCAAACAGTTTCAGGATGCACAATTGAACAAGCTTAGGAACAAGGTGGTGTCCGGGGAGGCTCAGGACGCCACACTGGACGATGGCGAGGTGTTGTGCTTAAGAGGGCGAATTTGCATCCCTCAGGTTGATCTTGATATGGAATGTGTTGATAGAGGCTCATGGTTTACGGTACTCGATTCATTCAGGCGTAACCAAAATGTACCGGGAGTTGAGGCGACTTTATTGGTCTCCAGAGATGAAGAAGGACATAGTTGAATATGTTTCTAAGTGTCATAAATTTCATCAAGTGAAATATGAGCATCAAAGGCCTGCAGGATTGTTTCAAAGGATGCCCATTCCCGAGTGAAAGTGGGAAAGGATAGTCATAGACTTCGTGGTGGGTCTTTCTAAGACCTTGGGAAAGAATGAATCTATAAGGGTCATCGTGGAGAGGCTGACCAAGTCAGCTCATTTCATTCTGGTCAGGGTGGATTACAATTTCCAGCAGTTGGCCAAGATTTATGTCAAAAAGATAGTGAGATTGCATAGGGTGCCACTCTCCATCATTTCAGACAGAGGTACGCAGTTTACTTCCAAGTTCAGGGGCAAGTTACACAAAGAGTTGGGCACCCAACTCACTTATAGCACAGGTTTTCATCCTCAGATGGATGGTAAGTCAGAAAGGACGATTCAGGTATTGAAAGACATGCTGAAAGCATGTGTGATTGATTTTGGGGGCCATTGGGATCAGTTTTTGTCGTTGTGTGAATTATCATACAACAACAGTTATCACTCCAATATTGACATGGAACCATTTGAGGCTCTTTATGAGAGGGGATATAGATCACCTATAGGGTGGTTCGAGGCAGGCGATGTGAAACCTTTGGGCGTTAAATTGGTGAAGGAAGCTCAAGAAAAGGTGAGAGGTATTCAAACCAAGTTGTTGGCAGCCCAGAACAGGTAAAAAGAGTATGTGGATCGCAAGGTAAGGGACATGGAATTTTAAGTTGGTGAGCAGGTTCTGTTAAAGGTATCACCAATTAAAGGGGTAATGCAGTTTGTTAAGAGGGCTAAGCTCAGCCCTCGGTATCTTGGTTCATTTGAGGTTCTCAAGATTGTAGGGACGGTAGCTTACAAGTTAGCATTGCCACCCAGTTTGTTCGGAGTCCATCCAGTTTTCCATGTATCCATGTTGAAGAGATACCATGGGGATAGGGAGTACATCATTAAATGGGATTCGGTCTTGTTAGACAAGGGCCATCAGTACGAGGAGGAGTCGGTTGCTATTCTTGATCAGGATGTCCAGAAATTAAGAACAAAGGAAATGAGATCGATAAAGGTTCAGTGGAAGTATCGTCCGGTTGAGAAATCCACTTCAAAAACCGAGAAGGACATGCGGGACAAGTACCCTCACTTGTTTGAGGATTCAGGTACTACCCTTTTTCTCTCTTTTGCTCATCTTTTTCGTGTTTGATTATTCGGGGATGAATGATGGGTAAACTGGTAATTATTGTAATGACATGTTCTATCATTATGGGCTAACTATTCGAGCGAAGAAACGGGTTAGAAAACTTTCGGGTTGGGGAGTTGGAAATTTTGGGCTAAGCCAGTCTCGGATGATTTCTGAGTGAGGTAAGGTCTAGGGAAATCTGGGGAAAGATTAGGTAAAAATTTTAAGGTTGAGCTAGGATTCCTTTTACCAAAGACGTTAAGAAGTCCGTAGAACTTTTCAGAAATGAATTCGGGTGAGTAGAACTCGTGATATCAAACTTGACGTGAAAGGGTTGGTCTGGAACAACAAGGTTTGAAGGTGTGTTGTAAAATGGATAAAGTTGGGAGGATTCTCGAGGTTTCACCCCGTGTCAACCGCTATAGTGGGTGACACGCTTCTACAGCGATGACTGCTATAACGTATAAATTCCTGCTATAGCGAAAGTCAAGGCAGTCAACCTCGTTATAGCGGGCGGCTTCCACTACGACGACACCGTTGTAGTAGAGTAGGACCGCTATAGCAGAATAAGTCACAGTAAATGCAGAAATTCCCCAAAAACGTTCAGAAATTTTCAAGAACATTTTGGGGAAGGGCAGAGGCGAAGAAAGGCAATTTCTACTGATTTTCCACCAAACTTCATCGTAAAGGTAAGGATTTCATTCCCCTAACTTAGTACTACGATTGTTATGCCTTAGAATCGATAGTTACGGGCCTAAGGGAGGGTTTGGCTTGACCTAGGGTGGAAAAATCTTGTGTAACAAGGACTTTAGGGTGTAAAAATCTTGGGTTTTGTATAAAATTGCTTATTCATGATTAATTTACCGTAATTCGCTAAGTGCAACCGTAAAAATGATAGTCCTAGGTGAATTAATAATGGAAAAGTCATGGAATAGGCGGGATGATCATGAATTTGGCTTGAGGTTTGGGATTAATACTTAATCCTGGGAATATTTAGGCCATTTGGGGTTAATTGTGCTTATGTGTTAAAAATCAAGATCAAGCTAAAGACCCAAGAAAGGGAAAGGCTCAGGTCCAGTAGAGCATTCGAGCTTGGTTTGAAGTAGGTGATGGTTGATTATTTTCCCAAAATGTGTTATATGTGCATATTAACTATTACATAGTAATTCTGTACATTGCATGTTTAGGGAATAAGGAAATTTATGTGAAATGATATCTTGTTTTCAATCTCGTGCAATAAACTTGTTTTAATGCTTGTTTTGTTTACAAGTGTGGTTGTATTCATTGTGTCTGTGAGTGTATGATATCTGTGATTTCTTTGGTTTGCTCTGGTACCACGTCTGGTACATGTATGTTTATTCTTTCTTGTGTTGGTTCCATGAGTGAACCGGGATAATTGTTGTAATTCATTTACTTCCTATTGATCCATGAGTGGCAAGATTATTGTGGTTAAATGTTGGAATGGTTTTTGTGTAGACTGGGGTTGCACGTTAAACACCATAGATGATGTCTTAGGGATCCTTGGGTGGTCCGGGTGCTTAAAGGTTAGGTTGAATCCTATCTGAAGTTGTTCTTGTGGTGGTTCTTGGACATGTTTTATGTGGTTGTTAAGTCTGGTTGACAACTGAGAGTCTTGTTTATACTCACTGGCTTGGATTTACATGTTCTGTTTTGTTTTACTAAGTCTTAGTTACTTGTTCATATTTCGTATGTTTGGGGCTGGCCGATGATACTACCAGTGCACTGTTGTTTTGTGTACTGATACTGCACTTACTCTTCTTTTATGAGTACAAGGCATATTCCAACGGCTGCTACGCGACCTCAGTTGTAGTTCCGACGCTTCCAGAATCCAAGGGTGAGCTGTTTCATTTGGGCTACCATGGGTTCATCTATCTTATTTCTAGTCCATTCTTCGGATTCAAACTTTCTTAATTGTTGGGGTTGCATCCCCATATTCTAGACTTATTAGATATTTTGGTACACGACTTTCAGGTTCTAGGAGATAATTTCTGCATGGTTCATTTTTCTTTTAAATTATAGACATGAGATCTTACTTTTATCTATGAAATTAGTTCTGGCTATTTAACTTAGTTGAGCTTTTAGGTTGGTTAATTGGTTCTCCCACCGGGGGTCAGTGTGGGTGCCACTCACGGTGGTTTAGGTCATGAGACTACCCATATGCGAGAGGTTGCACGGGTATCGTCGAAAGTATAATGAAATGATAAGATATGTCACGATTGAAACTTTACCCTAGCTACAGCAAAAGAGAGCTCCTATCATTCCAAAAACTCAAAAATCTGGCAGCCCTGAAAGTGAAGCTTCACCTATTTACTCCTTGCTCTTCTCCCGACCAAGGAGCCGCGAAGTTTGTTGTTCTTTTCGGATAACTTCGTCACAAATGCATGTAAAGACGCCACTCAAGTACTCAAATGCAACGCCTCTCTCAAAATAGTTGTCATCTCGGACCTGCTCACTTGCAACATCTCTTTCAAGCCAGAGACCTCATTGGCGCGCTCTACTCTCTATCGTTGGAAGCTTCAAGATCCCTTGTTTTGCTGCTAAGTTCATCTTGAAGATTAGATAATTAGGACAATAATTTTGCATTATCCCCAAGAAGTCTCTCCCTCTTTCCCTCTTTCGGGTATAGGCTTTCCCGAGTGATTGGAAAGATTTCAATTTCGAAATTTTTTCATTGTCTTTAGTATGATCTGGCTTCACACCTCTCGCCCTCAAAGAAGCAGTCCTCAGAGGAGAAAACTCGGGCCTACAGCAAAGCAACCATCTCCCGCAGATGTCTGACTCCCTAATCGAAAGAGCCCTCGAATGTAAGAAAACGGGGAATGGCCTCGGATATGGGGAGATGACCCTACAAAATAGAGAAAGGAAAAAGAATGTTCAAAAAGTGGGGGAAGGAGAAGCATACCCGAGCAAAGAGAACTGGGGCTTGTTGCAGGAGCTTGTCATCTTCTGCACCCACAATAGCGTCCAGAACCGGCTCCTTGATAATAGTTTTGCGATGAGGGTAATGCCTGAGAGCCTTGTTTTTTGGGGAAATATCTCGAGTCTTCGAGACCTCATTTCGGTCTACAACGACCTATGAAGCAATAGGCAGATCTAAAGCTTTTCACAGCCCTTCCATGTACCTCGCACTACATGTTTTTCCCTTTGTTAGAGGTAGAAGGCTTCGAGTCCGTTCAAGAGGGATGAGATGGTTTCTCTACGTGGGAAGGTCAGTGGTTCATTTTCTATTGTTTCTCGAGCGGACCACAAGAGGAAGAAGGAGCCTCCCCTACAAAGACTAGGACTCCCTCATTCGAAGTTTGTTTCCCTTGAAGACTAACAGTCGTCCAAAGGGCCCCGTAAGAAGAACCCTCCTGAGTTTTGAGATATATTTTTAAGCAGGCCTTGGCCATGCCACTTACAAGCCCTGAAAAGAAGAGGATCAAGATTAATCTGAAAAGATGAATTGAAAAAGTGAAATAACGAGACAAGAAAATCTCAAACCATGATCGAAGGACATCTAGCTCATCCTAGGGGAGAAAAAATCCCCAAGTACGCTCTTTTGCAACGGTCAAGTCCAGTATCAATTGGACCCAAGCCTGGAGGTCGATACTTGTGTCAGAGAGCACCCATGGACAAGCTGCAAAGAAAGAAGATTGTCAACAAGGGAAAGGTGTTGAATCTGTCTTATATCAGGGGACGACTTACGTTCAAAGTTCCATTCCTCCCGAAGTTTGGCATTAGGGAAGATATGTTCGATGCGCACGAACACGAACCTCTCAATCCACACTCGGCAGTTATCATCGAGACTGGAGAGCACTTTTCTTCTTCCCGTCAATTGACAGACAACAAACCTTGTGGACCAAGCGGGGGGAGTAAAGAAAAATAAAATGATCATGGGTGAAAGGGAGGTCCAACACCCTCGTAAGAGAAAAAAGACAAGCAGTCGCCCTTCAAATGCTCTGCGCTACCTTTCCAAAAGAAATGTTGTACGCTTGGCAAAATTGCAGAATGAAGTCGATAATTAGGGCATGATCAAATCCCTTCGTGAAAAGGTACATATATACCTCGAGGTAACCTTCCTTATAGGTAGAATGTCCTCTGGAGCTGAAGGAGCAAGGACTTCGACCCTAGCCTCCCACCCGCAGTCGGCTTTGACATCAGCAAGAATTCTTGATTGGATTACCCAGACGAAGTACAAAACAGATTGAGTTCTTGTATTCAGATTAGGGCCGCAGAACGAGGAACAATAGCAGTCCTGTTCGAAGTCTAGCTTTTGCTGGGGGTGATGAAATCGGTAGAAGGGTTGTTCTCCTCACCTTCGGGGGGGATCATTTTGGATGGATGACTGAAAACCAGAATCCCCAGGAAAGCATAGAAAGCGTTCTCGTCATCCTTAGCTGGGGAAAACGATTGAGACAGGATTTATGAAAGGAAGTAGGGAGGTTCGAGGAGATCAAAAATGTAGGAGACAGAGAAATTGAAAAAATAAGAAAGAGACGAGGGTAAAGACGAATTAATAGAAGGAAAATGAATCATTTTCTAAGGGGTATGTGTTCGAGGCCAGTAGCTGTGTGACACGTGTTAGAGAAGAATTAATGTGAAGTGATAGGTTTTGTAAGTGTTAAGTGACCTGGGTCTGTTTTTCCCGCTAAAGTGGTTTGACTGGAGGTATTTTTCCCGCTTCCAAGATACCAATGTTCTCGCCTTCGAAAAGCGGGGGGACTATCTGTATTGGGGAACTTTTGTAGCAGTGACTTGGCCATTTCCAAAGGAGGGAACATGTCCGGAGATTCTATTGAGCAAAGAAGATCTCAAGGTTCTCGACGGAAAGGTCACCTCGAATACGAAAAAGAGGAGCGACATGGACTACCAGACAAAAAGGATATGAATGTCAGGAGATGTAGATGCGACGAGTCCAGTACGGCCAAGATATTAGCTGGCACGAATTAGGGATGGCTACATGTCACACTCTGATTAGCACGTACCCTTGGAGCATAGTGGGAATTTTATCTGTAAACATCTCATGAATGTCATCTATAAATAGCATTCTCCCTCCATATGATAGGGACATCAAAAAGGCAATAGAAAAGAAACATTTACTCTCTTTTAACTCTCATTATTCTGTGTTCTCAGTAGCATAACAGTGACCTTCTGCGAAAGCTTGAAACCGACTCCTTGAGCTCGAGAACACTAGATTCATCCCCTTTTTCTTTTAACTCTTAGCACTTTAGATTTATTTTACCGTTGATTATCATTATTTAACATAGTGATAGCTCTCAATCTAATCTAAAAAAATTAAATTAAAACGTGTGCTTTTGACCTTACATACAAATTTAACGGTATCATTTCACGGGTAAATACATTATTGTTGAGGAGTAGCGAGAAAAGCAAAGTTGAGATGCTATTTTGGTTTGACATATATATGAATTCATAGGGGGCATGTTTGATTAGTAGACTGATATTTTTTATCACTGAAGATACGAAGCCAAGAGAAAGTGAATCAAAGAAAAGATTTTGTCCGCCCAAGAGTGAAAACAAATACAGTAGATTTAGATTTATAGAAAGTGATAGACAAAAATATGGTTGAGAAGCTAGGGGTCTGTGGGTTAAGAAATATTGTTTATGTATTAAAACCAGCATATAAATATTATGTTTGGTTGTATTTTAATAGCTATGTATAAAATTTTACACATCAAGTATGATGTATGATTATCAGTTCACTATTCTACATAGCTAATACATATGTATAAGTTACTAGGAAATCCATAATTATTTTATGCATGGTAGAAAATAGAATAACTAATACATGAATAACTAAATCCTATACGACTAATCCCTGCATAACTAATTCTTGCATTACTAAACACTGCATTAACTCTAACCAGCAACCAAATGACCCCTTTAGTTTACTAAAGAATCATTGTATCATATTTAGCGGACCAAAATTTTAGTTCTTGAACTTTTAAAAAAAATGTAAAAGTAAATAAGTAATGCAAGGATGGATGGTCGTAAACAATTTACAAGATCTCCAAAAGTAGTTGTCATATAAATTAGGGGAAGAGAGCATTTTAAGAAAGTTAGCAACCAACGGAGGTTTTTGGGTAAAGAAGAAAGGCCATTTGACTAGAGAGGGAAAATCATGAGCTACAGAAACTAGAAAAGAGAAGCATGCTCCACATTTGTGAACAAGGGACTTGGCTTTGTAAATATTCTTCTTTCATATAAAGTACAATGCTACTTCTGCCATCAACTACAACATGAGCCAAGAAATAGCAATTATTGTACTTGGCAGCAAATAAGCCAATTAAAGAATCTGAAATGTAGTACAAAGTAATGCAAGAATTCCTCTACTTGATAAGCAGCGGTGAAAAAACTAGAATTTTGTTTATTTTAACTAAATTATAGGATTTCCAAGGAAATTTAAAGAGTTCTCATATGAAGGCAAAGGAACCTATTGATTTCCCTCCCATCTTCACTTGTGTGTACAGTGAAACCAAGCTGCAGCACGCTTTTCCTTAGATCACACTATTCATGCAAGGATGTTCATATCTTAAAAACCGTCTTTTGTTCTTTATCACACAAACCTAGTTCTCTGTGAAGCCTTCAAGTGAGAATTAGGCACAAGTTTTCAGTAGGAAACAGAGAAATAACTAACCCAGCTCATTAGCTATCAGGTTTTGTATTGTGCTAAAGTGATAGAGAAGCAACATTTCTCACCTCTTGTAGTTAGTTATTTGCTGC
Source organism: Jaltomata sinuosa (assembly GCA_003996215.1). Classification (NCBI taxonomy): domain Eukaryota; kingdom Viridiplantae; phylum Streptophyta; class Magnoliopsida; order Solanales; family Solanaceae; genus Jaltomata; species Jaltomata sinuosa. Next base: position 424,526 of record QJPP01007368.1, read on the forward strand.
TGCTACCTTTTTGAGAATTATTAGTACTATCACTATGAGCTGCAACATCTTTGGATTCAATACATGGGGTAAGTGGTGGGAAAGAAGGAACAGCTCGCAATATGAATTTCCGGCCGGTTTTTAAGCCTCCTCCAGATGATCTAGAACCAAGCTCATTCAAATGACGATGAGGTGGAGAAACACGCTTCTTATTCGGGGAGTTCACTTTAACACCATTTTGTGGTATAGAAGAGTCCTTTAGTATTTCCGGTGTGTCATCTTCCATCACATATAGCTTCTTATTAGAGTCTAGTAATTCCAGAGCGTTCATTCCACTCTCGTCAAACTGGGTCATAGGGGTCATCGGTGAGTTACGCCAGCACAGCGGACGCGTGGATTGGACAGTTTGAGGAATCAGTTGACCACCTGAATTATTTGCCCAATCTTGTGACTTTGGCAGCGCCAAAAGATCATCCACATTGCCAGTCACATGAAACCCTGGTGAGATTTCATTTGCTAACTTTGCATTGCCATAATTAAATTCCTGATCGAAGATAACAAGATCCAGAATATCACCAGTAGTTTCCTGATCTCTGTCATGATTTTTAGAACTTGTAGGAGATCCTGGGGACAGTCCATATGCTGCTGTATTAGCTTGGCCAGATTCAGGTGAAGAAAGGCATCTTCCAGAAGTGAACCAAGATTTTGATGCATTCCCACGGCTAGAGTTGCATAGAGGTATCAATAGTAAGATGGAAAATAAGGAAATCATTTTTTCAGAAATGAGAAAACCATATGAAGTACTCATGATAGAAACTGATGGAACAACAGAAGTCACAAGGATCTTACTTTGAGCACTGGAATGAAGGTGTCAAGGGAGTTAAGTTGCACTGATTTCTTGGATCACTTTGCAGTAACCCACTTGTAGCTGTCACCATTTCCACCTCTTCCTCCTCTGACCTCTCCAATCTCTCAGTGATGCAATGTTTATTCACCAAGTCTTTACCGTATTCTAAACGCGAAAAGGGGACAAAAACATTATAGGACAGAAAGAAAAAGAATGGACAGCATAATCGCCAAGAAAAGACAATATAAGGCAGCTCAAGAGCTAATACTTGATCATATCACCGTAATATGAAAAATTGTCACCATGGAGAATGTTGCGGTACTAACACTACGTTTCAGAAGTATAAGAATTATTTTCTCTTGTTTAGTCTGAACAGGGAAAATGTTAGCCCGACACTTTTAAATGCTTAACTACTCATTTTTAGGTTGAAAAGAAAGGAAATTCCCAAAAAATTCTATAGGAGTCCAGCAAGGTAGCCCCCTCAATATTGAGAACCAAGGAATATAGAGCAAATAGTACATGCATGTCTATAACTAATTAGATCGTAGGGGAAAAGCAAACATGTTTTTTCTACAAGGACAGCTCTAAAATAGGATAATGCTTCAGTATGTACATACATTACCAGAAACAATAGAAAGAGAAATGTAGAGTATTGAAGACATAATTCAGAAAATACAAGTGTGCTGTTTACTTCTCTCTAATAGCTTAAGCTTTTAGATGAGATGGCCACACAACTTCAACATGGTATTAGAGTAGGCAGAGGTCCTTGTTCAAATCTCACCACCTCACCCGTTATCAAAGAGAATTTACACACCCTTGACTCATGAAAATGATTCAGGCCAGCACGTGAAGGGCCGTGCTGAATTAAGAAAATATAAGTGTGTTCTCTCTAACAACTTAAACTTTTATATGAGATAGCCACAAGTTAACATAAAATAAAAGTTCTCTTGTTTAGTTGGGAGTAGATTGAAAAGCTATTCTCTCTCCTTGTTGAGGTGAAGAGAAGAGGGGCAGCCCTTTTATCATACAACACTCTATTTTCATTATCATGCATAGTGCAGCATAGTTCACGTATACTGAACGAACAAAAGAGTGACTTTGATTAGGCTTATATAATCAGACCTAACTTGAACCTAGAGGCTTGCACCGAATAGAAAGGCAAGACCTTTTGCTTACGCCAACCCCAAGCATTTGGTAGTCTCTATCTTTCGGAAGCTTAAAGCAACATATGTTGTTCTCCACATAAAATTATAATTGCCAGCTGACCACTTTCTATGAGACAAGCACATTCAAACATATTTTATATTTAGATTGGTTAACTACTCTGGCTATTTTTGACAATTAACCATTTTTACTGTGAGACAAGCACATTAAAAATAATTACATTTAGACTTGTCTGCAACTTTAGTTATCTTAGAAACCTCACAGGATTATATTGTGATAGAAATAGATTCTGCCCTTAAATATGTTCTGGTAACAAATAGACTAGTACCTATCTATTTAACTTTTTTAACCAAGAAATCCCTGAGGGCCAGTGTCATATGATTCGAAACTCGGTGGACAGTGGCCCACTCCTCCACCCTACCACTTAAATACCAGGCTTTGTCTGCAGCAAGATTTAAACCCGTAGTGTAAGTCTAAATCAGACATCACACATTGCACTTTTACCCCTAGTCCGGAGGCATTACCTATTTTTCACTATAATCCCGAAAATCATCCCAAAAGTCATTTCATGTACTTAAGGGGAAACCCTACAACGCAATACATACAAAGAACCATCAACGAAAGTATCAGTAGCAAAAGTCAAAAGCATAGGCGAAATAACATTCTGCTTAAGATGCTAGGCTGTTCTTTTCTAGTAAAGAAGGCATTCTTAGCTCCAGAAGTTAACAGGAAATTGCTAATAATACCTTCCTTCTGACCATAGACATTTTTACATCCTTCACAGCGGCATCCACTGGAACATCCAACATTAGCCTATTAAGACAGAAGGAAAATGATTTACTCAGATAATTGAGAAAAATCAGTGTATTTATAACGCATGGTATCCGAGAGAAATGTACCTGATAGCACTCACAGTACTTTTTCAAACACATTGACTTCTTGCAGTTGCACCCTCTTTTGTGCCTTGCAGAGGAAGGCGTAAAACTTGCAACATCCTCCTGTAATTTGCAAGTGGCTATGTCAATTATCAGGAGATTGAGCTTCCTAAGTAAAAGAAACTCTTAGAAGAGTTGAATACCCCAAGAATATTTGTAGGGGAACCAGTGGAATGCTGCACAATTTTTGGAGCAAATGCCAGGGGATTCCGAGACTGGATTTGCTGCCGCACATCAAGAACAGTGTCTTCATATTCAGGTCTGTTGAAGCAACCTTGGCAAGTGCAAGAGTCCACACAATACACTCCAGCAGCAAAGCAATCACAATAACTGAATTTAAACAAAAATTCAGTAGATATGTGACATATGTTGAAGATCAGTGACAAAAATATTTCAAACTTACAGTTTCAAGCACTTAGTCTTCTTACAATTGCAGCGTTTGCACCCATCACCATCATTTCCATCTGAGGTTTTCTTCCTGAATTACACAAACATGTGATTCTGTAAGAAGTATGCAGACAAATTAAGCTATCCAGTTTCAAGAGATAACAAACACACTTGCCTTTTCTTTTTGGGGCTTGACTGATTGTAGTCCATAGAGCTGTCGATAGGTTCAGAGTTAAACTTCCTTTTTTGACTTGGAGTATGATCCGTTGGCTTCAAGAGCCCAGTGTCATTTAAAGGTTTTGCATTATTACGAGACAAAGAAGCAGCAACACTTTCTGCATTTGACACATAACCTTCATGTTTACCATCATTGTCACCACTTGTCAAATTGCTACCAACCACACTGGAAGATATCAAGCAATTCTTCAACTTCTTAGAAGGATGACAGTTAATCATGGACGTCAACTTCTTCCCGCGTATGCTCAAGTTACCCCTCTCAGTTGATTTCACGCTTACAGTAGCGCCAGAACCAGCTTCCATACCACTAACTATACTATTTAAGTGCAAGCCAATACCAGATGGCTTGGGGACTTTCACAGTAAGGCTTTCAGAATTAACAGAGGAAGATGCCAGTTGGGTCAATGGCCTATTGCTTGCAGTTGATGATGAAACTGGTTCTACAACCTCTAAAACAGCAGGACTGACTGGTGGCATTGAACAGCTCACAATACCTGAAGCATTCTGTGAACCTGAGCTAGCTGGTGCTATCTTCTGTTGAGCATCTTCAAATTGGAGACAACGCCTACTTATTCCACTTTGATGTTGACCTGCCTACATTTTTTCTCTAACCATTTAGGCCAGAACTATATGGTATTCATTTATCATGATAAAATACAATAGTATAATCAAGATTGTTAAGTTCCTTATTCTACTTTTTCCAAAAGCAACAGTGATTTCCTGTGCTTGCCTTTTACATATAGTCACGGACTCAAGAAAATTAAACATGGACTAGCAGCCTTTTCAGAAACCAGTTGCACGGCTTCAAACACGTGCTTACAGACAATGAAATGAGGATACACGTGTTTTTCCTTGTTAGCAGCGACAACAGTCCAATTATTGTGTCATATTGGTGGGATTATAAACCAACTGGATGGCATATGAGAAAAGGGAAAATGGAGAGGCCCCCATGGCTTTGGTCTAGTAGAAGACTGCAGCATGTGATGTGTGGGTTAAGCACACGTCACGGGTTCAAACCCTGTCGTAGACAAAAGCCAGGTATTTAAATGGAGAAGAACAGAGAGATGGGTCCATTATCCACCGAGTTTCGAACCTTGCGCCACTAGCCCTTGGGGATTTCTCAGTTATCAGGAAAAAATTGGAGACTTGGCATGAGGTAGCCTTGACCAACAAAAAGGGAAGGTTCTTCGCCAATCTCTTAGGCCAAACTTCATACTCATTGTAAATTACTATTCAATGGCATCGGTAGGAGTCTTTCAAGAATAAAGGGAAAAGGATAGATATAAGATTCCTCAATACCAAACTGTTTTTGTTATACCATGTCAGCATAACTTTAGCTATTGAGACGTAAGGGAACACGTAAATGTTTCCTCCATCCTAGATCAGGTTTCGAGTTAGAGGGCAAGGGTGTTAAGATCTGAAGTTTTACTTCATTTAAATGGAAGCGCATTCAAGTAGAGATAACGAGCCACTAGAGCTTTGGTTCAGTGGGTAGGGTGCAAGCTACGAGTTGTAATCTTGCCGCTAACTGAAGCTTAGTACTTACATGAGAGCAAGGAAAACGGCGGGCCATACCCTATCAAGTTTAACGTGTGGATCAACTGAAGTTGGGCAAGCTAACTCATGAGGGATTTCTCGATTATCAAAAAATATATATTAACTTCTTCATGATTTTAAACTTCAATTCATTAGTATAAAAGGCATGTCTTATTTCATCTTCTGAAACAATGATAATAAGCTTACTGGTGTTGAAGTGAGTTGTAGTAAAATAGACTGAAGTGCAGAGCTCAAATAAACTGAACATAAGTTAAAAAGACAAGCTATGCACTGAGGATTTTGGTATGGGCCAATAACCACTAAAAACGTTAAGCAAGCATGTTGACAGAAGGACATAAGAACATTGTGAGTTGCAAGAGGAAGTATATTACTCATTTTCCTATATCACACTAAATTTGCATAATTACCAATGTCAATTTTGCAATCAATAGTTCAAGTCACACACTCCCATAATCCATTTTCTCTTCACAAAATTCCCTTCAATCCCCCCGTTTAGTTGACATGAATAGTTAAAGGGAAATATCCAAATCCATGTCTTATTATTTTCAATAATCCATACTTGTAGCAATGAAATCCTATATATTCCTCCACCAAGTGATAAATGATTGATTACAAATATTTAGGGAAATTCCTATACATTCTCTTCTATTTGATTACTTGTTCTATTCTAAATCACTAAGAAAAAAAATGAAAATAAAGACCTCCTGATTCTATTTATAGAAAAAAATAAAATCTTTAAAGAATTTCTAATTAAAGAAGAAATAAGATAAGTAATTAATTTAGAACTATAGGATCAAACCTATGGGACTTAAGGAATGATATAAAAAAAAGAGAGGGAAAATATTCATATTAAATAAATATGAAGTAGAAGAACCCATATTCCAAATGAACAAATTCAAACTTGAAAAGGATCTTCCTTATTCTTGAAGAATGAGGGGCAAAAGGATTGATCAAGAAAGATCTTTTGTTCTTCTTATATATAAGATCGTGATTGGATCCGCATATGTTTGGTAAAGAGAATAATCTTATCCTTTGAGAATAATCAAAAATGGACAGTGTTCAATTGGAACATCTCACACCTTGGTTTGAGAATCATGCTGCAGAATGCTTTCATCTGGTGCAATTGACGTTGTGCTTATCTTATTACTATCATTTCTGCAATCATGTGCAGTCTCCAATGATTTAATCGGCATATTAGAAGCCTCGCCCAACATAGTGTGGTCAGCCCTTGAAAGCTGCAATTCAAAAAAATTGAAATGACATTGATAGCTCATATAACATGAGTTCCTCCCAAAATCAAATAGAAAGAAACGGTATTAACCTGAGCCATGCGTCGGTCACCATTATGATAATGCAACGAACTATGAGCAGGCAATTCGGGAACAATCTCTGTGCATAAACTGGGAGATGGCAGATCAGGATCAGTATAGGTACTGCAAACCCCAATATCTTTCTGACTGGATGAGGACTTTCCCTTATTCTCCTCTTCCGCTTGCTCTACAACAACACTGGCTGCATCTTCTGGAATCTCGTCTTTTCTTGCATCTTTACTTGCAACGTTAGCGACAGATTCCTTTGAATCTCCTGCACTATTAGGAGATTGAGGAATACTATCAGCTACTTTTGGGCTGGTATTTGTTGAATTTGAAGGATTACCAGACTCTAAGTTTGAAACATCAACTAAGAATTCATCCACACATCTTATGGGACTCCCACTTTGTTCATGCACAGAGATGTTATTATCAGATACTTTCTGGACAAAAGGGCTTAGTCCACTTCGCAATGGAGAAACAGATATTCCAGTGCCATCTGAATCTGTGATAGCATTGTTACAATCCTCATTCTTCCCAGAAAACGCTTCACTGGATAGTCGAGGATACTGGCCCCTGAGATATGTGTAAGGTTCTGAAATAGTTAGTTTTTGCCTGATGGGAATGAATAGCGTATTTTTATCAACATTATAAATATGAAGACTCTTAAAGACAATTTTATAACACCTTTTCAAAAAGCTCGATTGACTGTGTGCATTAATTCGAGGTGAAGTAAACAGAAGAGGTGGAGAATTCAGCCCTTGGAAAGCTTGCACAACTGGAGCGCCCTTGACAGGTTGTATGGGAGAGAGGTTGCTAATATAATTGAAGACAGGTGAGTCCTACAACCAAAATACAAAAGTAAGAGAAATACATTGAAGGAGGAAAAAACTCATTCCTTGGAGCAGCCAGCATACACCCTTAATCTAGATACTGGTTCAAGTTGACAACAATTCAGGGTTCAATAAAGAGCTTCAAAGAAATTGCAAATTAAATCAACGCAAAATTCGAGTGGTTGTGACAAGGGTATGATAAGTAAACAAATAATATACTACTCCCTCTATTTCAATTTGTTTGGCTTGATTCCGAGTACGAAGGTCGAACTAATGTTAGATGAGAATTCGGAAATAGAATCTTCAATCTTTTTGAAATCAAATTTACATATTTAGAACCTACATAGAAAGTACTATAAGTCACAATAGTAGACAATTCAAAATATTTTGAAAGTATTTGAAAAGATTATGGTCAAAGAATATTTTTCGATTATCCACATATTAACTAAGACAAACAAATTGAAACGGAGAGAGTAATATCAGACCATTGCCTGAAGCAGAAATAGGAACACGTGAATAGCCAGCAAGATCAAAACTGAATCGAAAATATCTTTCATTTTCAATAACAGAACACAGGGACCAAGCATAACATCAAAACTCAATTTCCAGCTAGATTTCTTAAAGCAGAGACACATGCAAAAAACAGATGCACGCATGTTCCTTCCTCAATTTTATCCATCAACAAACTATGCCTAAAACAAATCCTGCTCGAATACTATAGCTTGTCATTTAATTTTTCAGTAAACCCAAAAAATTAGAAAATCACCCTCAATGGAAAGGAGTAATCAAACCATAAACACCACAATGAATCAAAAATCCCATCATTAAAATCAACCATTTAAGACCCAGACCTCTAAATTCAACAAAATTGGGTAGAAAATACCAACCAAAATTCAAACTAACTGAAATCACACTGTATAAAACCTCAAAGTTATGAAATCCTATTAAACAAGATAATCCAAAAAACCAAAAAGTGGTCCTTGATCCAAACTTAACAATCAATCAAATACAATAGCCAGAACGTAAACTCTAGCCTATACAATCTTTGATTCCTCCTACAAGACCTAGAACTCAAATATTCAAGCCCACCCAAGCAAAATAGAGAACCTCAATTCCAAACACTGGCCACTTGAAAATACTTAGCATCCTACTTCAATTTAACAAAATCTCATTAAACCAAATTATCGGAAACTAAGAGAGTTACTTAAGATAAGAAAATTACCTCAAAGGAAAATAGTAATCAAACCCCAGACACCACAATGAATCAAAATCCCATTGTTACAATAAACCATTTATGACCCCCCCTCTAAATTCAACAAAATTGGATAGAAAAATATACCAACCCAAAATTCACACTGCACAAAACCTCAACATAATGAAATCCTATTAAACAAGATAATCCAAAAAACCAAAGAGTGGTCCTTGATCCAAACTTAACAATCAATCAAATACAATAGCCAGAACCTAAACTCTAGCTTATACAATCAAATACAATAGCCAGAACCTAAACTCTAGCTTATACAATCTTTGATAGCTCCTACAAGACCTAGAACTCAAATATTCAACCCACCCAAACAAAATAGAGAACCTCAATTCCAAACACTGGACACTTGAAAATACTTAGCATCCTACTTCAATTTAACAAAATCTCATTAAACCAAATTATCGGAAACTAAGAGAGTTACCTAAGATAAGAAAATTACCTCAAAGGAAAATAGTAATCAAACCCCAGACACCACAATGAATCAAAATCCCATTGTTACAATAAGCCATTTATGACCCACCCCTCTAAATTCAACAAAATTGGATAGAAAAATATACCAACCCAAAATTCACACTGTACAAAACCTCAACGTTATGAAATCCTATTAAACAAGATAATCCAAAAAACCAAAAAGTGGTCCTTGATCCAAACTTAACAATCAATCAAATATAATAGCCAGAACATAAACTCTAGCCTATACAATCTTTGATTCCTCCTACAAGACCTAGAACTCAAATATTCAAGCCCACCCAAACAAAATAGAGAACCTCAATTCCAAACACTGGCCACTTGAAAATACTTAGCATCCTACTTCAATTTAACAAAATCTCATTAAACCAAATTATCGGAAACTAAGAGAGTTACTTAAGATAAGAAAATTACCTCAAAGGAAAATAGTAATCAAACCCCAGACACCACAATGAATCAAAATCCCATTGTTACAATAAACCATTTATGACCCCCCCCCTCTAAATTCAACAAAATTGGATAGAAAAATATACCAACCCAAAATTCGTTATGAAATCCTATTAAACAAGATAATCCAAAAAACCAAAAAGTGGTCCTTGATCCAAACTTAACAATCAATCAAATACAATAGCCAGAACGTAAACTCTAGCCTATACAATCTTTGATTCCTCCTACAAGACCTAGAACTCAAATATACAAGCCCACCCAAGCAAAATAGAGAACCTCAATTCCAAACACTGGCCACTTGAAAATACTTAGCCTCCTACTTCAATTTAACAAAATCTCATTAAACCAAATTATCGGAAACTAAGAGAGTTACCTAAGATAAGAAAATTACCTCAAAGGAGAATAGTAATCAAACCCCAGACACCACAATGAATCAAAATCCCATTGTTACAATAAGCCATTTATGACCCACCCCTCTAAATTCAACAAAATTGGATAGAAAAATATACCAACCCAAAATTCACACTGTACAAAACCTCAACGTTATGAAATCCTATTAAACAAGATAATCCAAAAAACCAAAAAGTGGTCCTTGATCCAAACTTAACAATCAATCAAATATAATAGCCAGAACATAAACTCTAGCCTATACAATCTTTGATTCCTCCTACAAGACCTAGAACTCAAATATTCAAGCCCACCCAAACAAAATAGAGAACCTCAATTCCAAACACTGGCCACTTGAAAATACTTAGCATCCTACTTCAATTTAACAAAATCTCATTAAACCAAATTATCGGAAACTAAGAGAGTTACTTAAGATAAGAAAATTACCTCAAAGGAAAATAGTAATCAAACCCCAGACACCACAATGAATCAAAATCCCATTGTTACAATAAACCATTTATGACCCCCCCCCTCTAAATTCAACAAAATTGGATAGAAAAATATACCAACCCAAAATTCGTTATGAAATCCTATTAAACAAGATAATCCAAAAAACCAAAAAGTGGTCCTTGATCCAAACTTAACAATCAATCAAATACAATAGCCAGAACGTAAACTCTAGCCTATACAATCTTTGATTCCTCCTACAAGACCTAGAACTCAAATATACAAGCCCACCCAAGCAAAATAGAGAACCTCAATTCCAAACACTGGCCACTTGAAAATACTTAGCCTCCTACTTCAATTTAACAAAATCTCATTAAACCAAATTATCGGAAACTAAGAGAGTTACCTAAGATAAGAAAATTACCTCAAAGGAGAATAGTAATCAAACCCCAGACACCACAATGAATCAAAATCCCATTGTTACAATAAACCATTTATGACCCACCCCTATAAATTCAACAAAATTGGATAGAAAAATATACCAACCCAAAATTCACACTGTACAAAACCTCAACGTTATGAAATCCTATTAAACAAGATAATCCAAAAAACCAAAAAGTGGTCCTTGATCCAAACTTAACAATCAATCAAATATAATAGCCAGAACATAAACTCTAGCCTATACAATCTTTGATTCCTCCTACAAGACCTAGAACTCAAATATTCAAGCCCACCCAAACAAAATAGAGAACCTCAATTCCAAACACTGGCCACTTGAAAATACTTAGCCTCCTACTTCAATTTAACAAAATCTCATTAAACCAAATTATCGGAAACTAAGAGAGTTACCTAAGATAAGAAAATTACCTCAAAGGAGAATAGTAATCAAACCCCAGACACCACAATGAATCAAAATCCCATTGTTACAATAAACCATTTATGACCCACCCCTATAAATTCAACAAAATTGGATAGAAAAATATACCAACCCAAAATTCGTTATGAAATCCTATTAAACAAGATAATCCAAAAAACCATAAAGTGGTCCTTGATCCAAACTTAACAATCAATCAAATACAATAGCCAGAACGTAAACTCTAGCCTATACAATCTTTGATTCCTCCTACAAGACCTAGAACTCAAATATTCAAGCCCAGCCAAGCAAAATAGAGAACCTCAATTCCAAACACTGGCCACTTGAAAATACTTAGCATCCTACTTCAATTTAACAAAATCTCATTAAACCAAATTATCGGAAACTAAGAGAGTTACCTAAGATAAGAAAATTACCTCAAAGGAAAACAGTAATCAAACCCCAGACACCACAATGAATCAAAATCCCATTGTTACAATAAACCATTTATGACCCACCCCTCTAAATTCAACAAAATTGGATAGAAAAATATACCAACCCAAAATTCACACTGTACAAAACCTCAACGTTATGAAATCCTTTTAAACAAGATAATCCAAAAAACCAAAGAATGGTCCTTGATCCAAACTTAACAATCAATCAAATACAATAGCCAGAACATAAAGTCTAGCATATACAATCTCTCATTCTTCCTACAAGACCTAGAACTCAAATATTCAGCCCCACCCAAAGAAAATAGAGAACCTAAATCCCAAACAAGACACTTGAAAATACTTAGCATCCTACTTTTTTGATAAGGATCCTACTTAGCATCCTACTTCAACTTGAAAAAAATCTCATTAAACCAAATTATCGGAAACTAAATGAGTCACCTAAGAATTTTTTTTTTTTAAATCCTAAACCCCAAACCTCACAATTCAAAAACTTATGCAAAAGGCTTCAACCCACTTGAAAGTAAGCCAAAATAACTCAAAAACCAAAAGCAAACAACAATTCAACAAAATTCAGAAAAAAAGGCCTACAGCTCAAACATTAATTCAACAAATTTCAGCAGAACACCTCAACCCACTTGAAAGTAACTTGCACTTGATCTCAACTTAACAAACATCCTTAAAACCAAATTACTCCTTAAAAAAAATTCAGAAAAAGCCCCAAAGCACTGCTAAACCAAATAATCAGAAAACCAACAAAGGGAAAAAATAAATCAGACTAAGATCCAATAACCACCCATTAACTAAATCAAATATGACAGAAAATGTAAAATGCATATATATATACATATCCTTAGCAAAGAAAGGATGTGAATTTTACTTGGGCAGGTACTGGGTCTGAAGATAAAGTAGGGTTGATGGTGGCGGTGGATTTTGATGAAGGTTCAGGGGAATCCATTTTGAACTAGTGTAACCCTAGTTCTCAAGTAGCAGCAATAGTAATAATACTCTTTCTGCATTTCTCTTTCTTTTGATCTCCTGAAAGTTTTAGGAAGTTACTTATGTGCATATGAATGATGGCGATGATGAGATAAACAATGTGAGAGATTTTTACGGAAAATATGGCATGAAAATAGTAAGGGGTGGCTTGGGCGGGAAAACCATTTTTTAGGGTGAAAACAAAAATATTGCAGGCTGGTTTGTATGTTAAAGCCCAACTCCCATCTTCGGCCTTTCTTACCACTTGGAGAAAACTATGGGGGGAGAAGTGCACATATACAACTTTTTTGGGTGCCATTTAATTTATACCTGAAGTTAGAAAAAGAAATTGCAATTTTATTCGCTTCAGAAATAATTTCAAAAGTACGCGACTAAAGTTGAAAAATTGCTTCCGACTTCGGACATTTTTATTTAAAATATTGTCTTGTGAAAGTCAAACATCATATATTTTTGCTTGAAATTAAGTATGACTTGTCAAAGTTTTTTTTAGATATTTTGTGCTAGTGATGTGGATTCAACAACACAAACATTAGACATTATTGAGTAAAGTTGGAAGAGCATATGAAGAAGTCTTATAACGAGAAAGAACATTTTCAATTTTGACCTCTTTGAACAAGGAGAAAGTGAGGTTTATCCACTATCGTCATCAGACATTCAGATGCATATTCCTCCAAAGTTAGATGGCTTGATGTTTACTAATCAATTGTATGAGAAACTAAGGTCAATTTCAGACAAAAATGTTTAAAGTTGTGGTCTCTGTAAGTCCTAACTTCAGATATTTTCTATTGAAGTTATGACTTTAGAGAGGCTAAAGGTTTTCTTGACAGTTTAGAAGTTATTTAGAACTTTGATATACACTATTATAGTATAGAACAGGTAAAACGCTCTCTAGAAAACACTAACCCTAAAGAAGCCTACGTACTGTTGGAAACGTAGCCACTCTGACCGTTGGACAACCTCCGCCGCCGAAGGTTGCTCAACCCTTTGCCACACCTATCACTACCACACCCTCTACTATCACTTATGCCTTGACCATCAATCCAATTTCATCACAACCACAAAATGTGCCGCTGAAACAGATTCAATATTTGGATGGGGATCCAAGAAATGGGAGGGGGAAGAAATTAATCAAATGATATCTAACGAAGATCTATAATATGTTGTAATTGGGAAATTCTCATATGGATGACCAGAGATTCAAGATTTGAGAAGACTAATACCAAAGTAGTGTGAGCTCAAAGGAGATGCAATATAGGTTTGTTGAGCAATAGATATGTACTGATAAGGGCTTCAAATCTAGAAGACTACATCGATCTACTATCGAAGCCACAATTCTACATTATGCACAAACATTGGTCATACCCTATGAGGACACTGAAATGGGATCCTCTATTTGATGTTGAGGAGGAGACTACCACTGCTATAGCCTGGATCTCATTTCCCTCACTCCCACCAAATTTCTTTCACAATGAGGCAATCTTCTCCCTAGCAGCAGCAGCAGCGGGGAAGCTCCTATTTAGTAGATATGGCAACATACAACAAAACCAGATCGAGTCGCCCAAGGTTCAAGGTGGAGGTGAATTTGTTAAGAGAGTACCCAAAAAGAATCAATGTAGGAATGATGATGAAGTCGAAGGAAAAAAAATGGGTTTCAATCAAATACGAATACATTCCTAAATATTGTAGATTCTACAAATTGCAGGGGCACAATGAAAAAGAGTGTTTTGTCATGCATCTAGAGTTATATCCAAAAGAAGAAAATGTGGATGAGGTGACAAAAGAAGGACAAAAGGGGAAAAGATGAAGATGGAAGACAACATGAAAAAAGAAAAGCATGAAAAAGAAAAACAAGAAATAAATGAAGGTTTCATAGAACAAAGGCAAAAAGGTTTCAGAAGAGGGAGACAGTACAATAGAAATAAGCAGGTGACCACATGGAATTCAAAATCTCTGTCGAAAGGAGTTAATGTAGGTAACACTTTTGATGCTCTGAACAATGATGAAGAAAATGATGAAACAGGGAATAAGCTGAACAAGCCAAAAAAGAGTGACTTGATGAACCTGGTAGTTGAGGGTGACAACCCTAGAGGTTCACTTCCGATACATGTACTGGGATCAACTACAAAGACCCTGCTACTAGATAATGTGCCCCATGAGGAGAAAGAAATGGAGTTAGAAAAGGAAATAGAAAGTAATATGGAGGAAGTTGCTAAAAGTGGAGACCTGTCCCCAAGACAAGTACAACTCATGAAAAGCATCAACAAGAAAGCAAAGGCAAGCAACAACATCAAATCTAACATAACTGCAAGGAGCAAGAAGGGCTTGACCTACTCGTCTGATCAATGATAAGCAAAATGATTTTTTTAGAACAACAGATTTGTTAATTTTCAAATGCCTTTGAGAGATTAGTGGACCTGAATAGAAGACATCACTATGCTTATATAGCTCTTTTTGAGCCTTTTCAAAATCTAGAGGAAATAGAAGGATATAGGAGAAAGTTGGGCATTCAGAATGTAATTTCTAATTAATCTTCTAAGATTTGGGTATTCTAGAATGATGATTGGAATGGGAAAGTGGAATCTGATATTGTGCAACAACTTATACTGAAGTTCAGTCATACCTCAAGTAATATATCATGCAAAATAATAATAGTCTATGCAAGATGCAGTGCCTTAGATAGGCTGGAGCTATGGGATGACCTAGAGGTGTTAGCTGACACTACTCAAATACCTTGGGTAATGGGTGGAGACTTTAATGTGATCTTGAATGACTCAGAGAAACTGGGAGGCTTACCAATTACTCAACAAGCGACCATAGATTTTACCCAATGTTTGAGTAGCACTGCTTTTTTTTAAATTGAAGGCACCTGGAGTAGATATACTTGGTGGAATGGGAGAATAGAAGTTGCTTGTATTTTTAAGAAATTAGACAGGGTGCTGGTAAACATTGATTTTATGAACAACCTGCTAAACAGTGAGGTTTATCATTTGATCAAGGAAGGCTCAGACCATGCTCCACTACATATGATATGTAATGCTTTGCAAGATTAGGTGATCAAGCCATTTAGATTTCTAAATTTCTAGACAAAAACATCCAGACTTCAGGAAAGTAATGGAGGAGAAGTGGAAAGAAGAAGAGGAAGGTTAACCCTTTGCTATTTTTAACAAGAAGGTAAAGACAGGCTTGTCACAATGGAGTAGGAACACATTTGGCAATATCTTTCAGCAGATTATAACCCTAAAGGACATAATTAAGGTGAAGGAAACACAACTAGAAATAAATCCCTCAGAGACAAACAGAGCAGAACTAAGCAAAGCAGAAGCTAAGTTAAAGAGGTTCCTTCACCTTGAAGAAGACTACTAGAAATAAAAAACTGGAATGAGATGATTTCAGGATGGGATAGAAATACCAAGTTCTTTTATAATTACGTGAAAGAAAGAAGGAAGAAACTTAACATTTCTGAAATAAAGAGAAGGTAGGGGGACATTATTAATACCACAAAATGTAGGGGAAGAGGCTGTAAAAGTGTTTAAAGAACAGTTTACAGAGACCAATTTCTATTCCAATTTTGACATGCTGGAAAAAATCCCTGAATTGATCTCAAAAGAGCAAAATGAGCAAATGACTAGAATGCCCTCATCGGAAAAAGTAAAAGAAGTGGTGGAGGCTCTAAATGGGGATAGTGGCAATGGTCTAGATAAATTTCCAGGGCATTTTTTCCAGCACTGTTAGGACATTATAGGGGAAGACATCATAAACATGATCAAGGCCTTCTTCTATGGTCAAGCGTTACCAAGGTACATAACTCATATCAACCAGATGTTGATTCCTAATAAAGAGGTGATCACTACTTCTGGGATCTCAGACCTATTAGCCTAAGCATTTTTGCTAATAAAGTGATATCTAGGTTGCTGCATGAAAGGCTAGTAGATTTGTTGCCCCAGATCATTTCTCCTAACCAAACAAGCTTTGGTAAGAGCAGGAGCATTACAGAGAATATTTTATTGGCATAGGAAATCATCAGAGACATTTATAAAAGGGAAAAGCTCCACAATATTGTAGTGAAACTTAATATGGCAAAGGCTTATGACACGATTTCTTGGATATTCCGCACTAAGGTCCCAAGGAGGTTTGGATTCTCAGAGGCGATCATAGATATGATACTAAGGCTGATTTCCAACAACTGGTACTCAGTCCTGATGAATGGATAATCCTTTGGCTTTTTCAAGTCATTCAGATGTCACGCTCCAAAACTGGATATAGTGGACAAGTAACATATGAACACATGTTATACATATGATCTATGATATATTCTTTACAAATAAATCACTATATATATGACAATTGAAAATAATAATATATGCATTAAACTAACCTCAATCTAATAGAAATGACATCACAATGTCTACGAAGCATCTACTAGAATAGTGAACTATACAAATGTCAAGTGATCGGAACATGACCCTTCTATATCCATACTATACAAATATCTACAATAAAAGAGAATACAAGATCTTGACCAGCTCCAAGGGGAATGGAGCTCACCAACTGCTTTGCTTATATAGCACGGATGCCTACTAAGGGTATCTGCAACTTTCTGAATCCTATCCTGCATTTATAAAAAATGCAGCACCCCCGACCATAAGGGCGTTAATACGTATAAAAGATGTACTAGTATGTAAGGTAGACAGAATAACAAATAATAGATAGAATAGCATAATAAAAGAATCAAAATGTGCTCACTGAGATGTACCTGTGACAAGAAGCAATTTATGAAACTCTAGGTCATGTAAAATTATTTTGTCATTATTATACAAGTATCTTCTAGATTATTTATTAATATGGTATCAAAAGGTACAATTCTCTGTGGAATTAAGTAAATTATATACTTTCAAATGAATAAATGATAGCCTCTGAATATAAGCCTCGAGGGCTTTATATCATCTAAATAGCATATGAACTCTGTTATCTCTGAATCTCATATTAAAATATTAAGTCTTGTAGTCTATGATCTCTGATGGTACGTCATAAAGGCTCAGATCTGAAGGTCAGCCCACAAGCGGGTACGCCATAAATGGCTCTACTCTGAGGGTGTATAGCCATAATAGGCTGGTACGCCCATAGGCTCAATTCTCAGGGTTTGTGGTCTCAGCCATGTGCACAAGGTAGCATCACATTGTGAGTCAAGTGAATATAATACCTCTGACCTTCTCCCACCATCGCTTAATTTATCTTTCAACAATTGATGTCATGAAGGCCTCTGAATAATTAATTAAACTATGAAACTAAATAAGCTCTGAATGACAACTTATGAACTCTAGGTAACCGATGGTAATCTCTGATTAAGTGAATCAACTGAAAAACTTTATTCTATTTCAAATGAATCATATGGATATGTATTTACTGTATAGATGATGAATATGCTATATCAAATGAATATCTCTAGAAACATATAATTAATGTACTATATAAATTCTATGGAATACAAATGAAGGCACATATATAGATTTGATGACAATATGAATACTTTAGCTTGAAATGATTAGCTCGAATACTCTAGAACGTATGAAAAATGAACAACTGAGATGCAAGGGTGATTATTATGAAGCATAGGGAACATGCAAACTGAATATCATTTTCTATATATCATATAAACTATATAGACCCTTATAGAAAAATGTGTGTTGTAGGGTCATGCCTTGCGGCAAAGAAGGTTTTAGCCATACATACCTTGATTCCACGTCTTGTGAAATTAATATGGACTGTCATCCTTTCTTATAGTACATACTCTACACAAAAATCAAGTGTACAACCATTATAAACAACCATAAACACATTCAAGCGATATTGGCAATATGTCGGCTACTAGGCGAGTGACTTGCTCATCGAACTCTTTTGATACATTTGATTCTTTCTATCTTTCTTCTGTTATTACAACCACAAGTTAAACACAAAATAGACATATTTCTAGTAGCTAATAATAATATGAGGCCCACAAAATAGTTTGTTAAAACTAAACGAGCAGCATGCCCACACAACAATGCAAAAATATAGTGTATAAACACACGCTCCAATTTCAAGATCAAAACAGGCGCAATCAATCCCAATAATGAGGATTCCAACCTTTACAGCCAATAATACATATCAAAAAACTCTAAAACAGTTCAACACAAGTAAAATAACTTAAGCTCATGAGATTACATTTGCTTCAGTAAAGAGTGCATTGTCCACCATGGTTCTCTTCAAAAAGAAAAGTCCACATCGGCGATGTCACGCTTGCAAGGAACGTTTTTCTTCAACGGAATCGAGACACTTAAGTGGCTTTCTCTTTTGTGAAAATTCTTCCACTTGCGCGATTTTACATGTGCAAAAATGTCCACTTTTATGGAAATGACTGGGAAGAGGTCTACTTGCTTAGATGTGGATAGACAAGAGTGATGATATTATAGTTCAAAATAGACCAAGGCACCTAATGAGAAATAATTCTAGATAAATCATGTTGATAATATAGTCCAAAATACACTAAGGCACCCAATGAAAAATATTTTCAGGTGAGTTATATGGACCTCATGAGTGTCCAATTAATCACAGCTCTCGGCAAGTTCATCGATAAAAGCATGTGTATGCCATTTTGTTCTATGGTCAATGTCTCTGCATTACATCGCATAACATTGTATCTTATTTGAGATTCATATAAACTGTATCATGGAGATACTTGTTTAGTTAAATTCTTTCTGTCACTTTGCTTAAACTATTTATATGGTAAAGTAATTGAATTCAGGTAAATTTTATGCTTTATATGATGTAATTGTCGTTACTATAAAATTATTGGTCTATGATGCCTAGCGAGTGCATGTGCTTCTTGCATTTATACTACACTTGTTGCACTCTTTTTGGTGTAGACTGTGTTTTGCGAATAAGTAGGCTATGCTGATTGATCGAGTTAGAGATTTTTATTTTAGGAGATGTTTTGTTGAGCTGTTTAATTGATCTTTAGTGTCACGACTCAACTACCGGGCCGTGCGGGCACCTACTCTAATCCACCTAGATAGGAGACCCTTACCACCCGAACCAACAGGTAATGCGAAAAAAGAAATAATCATGAAATAAGCCTTTTTAATATATGAAAACGTTTACCAGATATACGAAAAAACCTTTTACAATTTGTAAACAGCCCTCTCTAGAACCTAGTCTAAGCCGGTATAAGAGTTACTACAAGATTGATACTAAAATAAAAGAAGACACAACTCCCACCATAGAATCAAGAAGTAGGAGCTGCTGGAGATTCCCATCATCGTGTACCTATGAAACATCACCAACCCTGCAACCAGACTATATCCAAAAATTACAAGAGTAGAATCAGTATAAACACACGTACTGATAGGCATCATCGGTCGACCCAAATTCACTCATACCATAATATAAGAAATCAAGGGAATGCACAATTAATTACAATACTCAACCCTTCAACATTCACCTTATCAAAACCCATTGTCAACCCAAGCCTGCCTATCCCTTAGACTTTCCAAGTCACCTTGACACCTAGACTTCCTAAGTCACACTTATCACCTAGACTTCCCAAGTCACACTTGTCACTTAAACTTCCCAAGTCACACTAACCCTTAGACTTTCCAAGTCACCTTAACCATTGTAAACATTTATGTCCATACCCAGACTACCATTTTCTTACCCAAGTCAACCACTATGACTCAATAACCCAGAGTAAACCCCACTACTAGTGACATAGACCGCACTCGTCGTACCGCCACCTACTAGTACAAAATTGCCCCAATGACCCGAGGGCCATACTTGACAAGTAACAACAGCCAACATTACAACCAGACTACGAGTGTCTTTCTTAGCTCATCAACAGCACGTAACAAGTCTAACTGATATTAGAAATTCTCAGTGACAACAAACATATATCCTTTTTACATAACCCAGACCAAACAAGGATCCTTAGTACATCATCTATGCCCATAACATACGACCCCGGTTCACAGAAGAACTACCTTGTCACTTAAGCACACTAACTCGGCCCTTCAAGGACCAACTATACGCCAAATAATAATCACTCCCACCCCCCACCCCCACTCAGGAACCCAACATGTGAAGAATAAATAGTACACCCGTACTGAGTAAAGCAGTACAACATATAATAACAGCCAGTAGTATAACTCCAGACTCTCAGTCTACCTTTTGACTTATCAACCATAGGGAACAGGTTCAACAATCATTCAATAGCAATAATTAATTTGACATTTACCCTTTTTATTACCGAACCAATCAAGGATCCCTAGACCAACCCTAAGTGTTAACATGCGATGCCCAGTCCACCCCAGGACCATCCCCACATTTAAGTGTAACAACCCGGTCTCTCAAGGACCAATGTAATCAATCACAGGTTTAACAATCAACTCGGTCCACTCATGGAACCGTCGACAAACACAATCAATAATGCATAATTAAACCCATACCAGGCGTGGTACCCGAGCCAACCGTTAGTATCCCATACCAGGTATGGTACCCAAGCCAACTAATTGTGTATTCTAGTACCAGGCGTGATACCCGAGCCAATCGTTAGTATTCTCGTACCAGGCGTGGTACCCGAGCCAACCATTAGTATACACGTACCAGGCGTGGTATCCGAGCCAACCAAATATCATAACAAGTCCAATCAATCACAACCAATGAACAAACATACTTGTAAAGCCAACAAGCAAACAAAAGAAGTTCATTTCACAAGACTGATTACCGAACCACTAGACATTCACAATTCATTTCATAGACATGCAACTCATACACTACTACGAAATACTACGTGAACACATAATGCATATTAGATATCAATAACCATCACCTACCCCTATCCCGAGTACATAAACTCAACCTTGGATCCCGTCCAAAGATCAAGCCCTTGGTCAACCCTGTTTAACCCATGACTAGCAGATGCAGTTATTCCCAGACCTTTTCTAAAACAAATACAATATGGGAAAGACATCCCCTAACCTTGGCACTTCAACCAATTACGACATTCTACTTTCTTTATAACAAATATTTCAGAGAATTTCCTCTTTAACCTATCATTAATTTTCCAAACTTTCCCCGGTTGCCCAAACCTTCTTGACACTCTAAACCTTGGATTTTATCATCATACAACACACAATAGATCATGACAACCCGGAATATTACCACACATTATCACAACCCAATCATTTCTAGTTCAACCAATTAAACCACAACAAATCCTCCAGACTCTGTGCCTGAAGGCCTAGGCATGGATTCTCCTTTTCAGTCTATACAATAAGTACAAAATAGAGATAGGTCAATCTACTCTTGAAGAAAACCTAGCTTACCTGGATGTCAAGCAGTTGTGCAGTGCAATTTCTGGCTCCGTAAAGGCGTTCCCTGCTGGGTGACAGGCCCAAAATCCATGATTTCACATCCTTTTCGCTGGAATCTCCCCTACACATGGCTCCCAAGCCTTGGAGCAGCCTAAGAGGGTTCTTGGAGTATCCCTCATATGTTTTGGGATTGAATGGGAGAGAATGAAATTATAAAACTCATTTTTGAGTTTTCTGATCTTGTTGCGCTGCTATAGTAGTCCACGCTCCGCTATAGTGGTACCGCCATAGCGGAACCTTCTGCTATAGCACTACTAACCAGCATTGACTTCCGCTATAGAGGTTCTCCGCTATAACAGAGGTCGCGATAGTGCTGTGTTAACCACTATAGCAATTGACACAAAATAAAACCTTCGAAAATCCCCATAAATGGCCTATTTCACAACACACTTCAAAATTCTGACGTTGTGTACCAATCCTTTCACGTCAACTTTGATATCAGGAGTTCTACTCACCCGAATTCATTTCCAAAAAGTCCCCCAAACTCTTTAAGGTCTTGGTTAATCGAAAAACTAGCTCAACCCAAGATATAATACCCAATCCGCACCCCAATTTCCTTAGACTTTACCTTGCTCAGAATTCGTTCGAGACTAGCCTAGCCTAAGATTTCCAACTCCTCAACCTGAAAGTTTTCTAGCCTGTTTCTTCGCACGAATAACCCACCCGATATGAGGTGCCTTTTAATAATGACTGAACATGTCGTTACAACAGATACCAATTTACCCATCGTTCAACCCTGAACGATCTCTAAGGCGGAAAGAGTAGAAGAAGCCCACCCCCGAACCTTAATGCATTATCATGACATCATAAATATAATATTACGCAAACCCCCGAAACGTCCAAATCCCCTGGTGTACCCAACTCAATCAAGATTTAACTCACTCCCGCTCTATCAAGGAATTCCTTCCTTCGAGCTACACAAGGCTAACTAGATTACCCCTCTCCGAGTGCCCAAGAAATCTGGGGCCTCATCGAAACACCAGAGCAAAAGAAACTCAACTAATAAACAAAAACAATTTTTCCACGCCAAAGGGACTAGATCCCACCACGGCGACCCCCTTCCCGCTATACCCGGAGGTCTACTAACCCGAACTTCATTCCAGAAGCTTCCTATGGGGTACTATGCCCCTCACATATCATAGTAACACCTTACTCCTATCAACACTATGACCCGAGAC
The DNA here is from genome assembly GCA_003996215.1 of Jaltomata sinuosa. Classification (NCBI taxonomy): domain Eukaryota; kingdom Viridiplantae; phylum Streptophyta; class Magnoliopsida; order Solanales; family Solanaceae; genus Jaltomata; species Jaltomata sinuosa. Next base: position 447,674 of record QJPP01007368.1, read on the forward strand.
ACCATGTATCTCTAACCCACGCAATAACAAAAATTCCATTTGAACTCATCCTAGCTTAAGGTTTTTGTCAACTCTCGTCTTAGGGGGAATTCTAACCGGGCACTTACACCCTTACCAATGCTATAGCGAGTACACCCCTATCACCCAAAGAGCAGTGACACCAGGTATTATCATGATTGACCAGAGGGATAACAAAGTTAAAGAATCTATTTAATAACCCCGCTCTCTTAACCAACCCTACCACTAAGGATCATCAATAATAAACCATCCACTAATCACTCTCATAACATAAGCCTATGAGCAGTGTCCAACACTACTCAATCAATTACAGGTCATTTGCCAAACTCTATATGGGTGAATATTTCCACCAATGGTCAATCATAATTCTACCAATACCCCCGAGCTACCATATCTACCCTTTCCTTTTTATCACGCATGGACGCTAAATAAATAATGCAATAGCTCACCGCTCAATTAGCGATCTAAAATGACCCGGGAATGAAAGCAAGACAGGGGAAAATAGGACATACATTCTTTAGCCCCTTCCTGCTACAGTGGTCATCACTCCGCTACAACGGTACTGCCGTAGTGGGAAAATTCCCACTATAGAGGGATCACCGTAGCGATACCGTTCCACTATGGCGGTCCAGACGGTAATAGCCCAGAAAATTTTACCATTTTCTGCAAAAATTTCCCTTATTCCATTTCCCTGCTTTTAACATTAACACATGAAATCACTTTATGGTCTTAAATAATAACCTCAAGACCAACCTCAACTATACATAGTTGAGAATTTAGCACCACATTATCATAAAATTAATTATGACACATACCAGAACTGCGTACAACAACACATTCCTGCTATCGTACACTACTAGTCCCCACCTTTTTCCTTTTTATGGTTCTCAACCAATCCTGACTGTACCAAAATTAAAGTTTTCCTACATCATAAGCCTTGTTCCCTTACCATTTTTACCAATGGCAAGTCCCTTTTTGAATTGTAATACCACTTTACTAATTAATTCAAGTACATATAGAAAGTAATTACCAACCAAAGCACACAATTTCAAGTTATGACTCCTCCCGGACCAAAATATTCACCATAAGGCAAGCAATTTCACCTCACACGACTGCAGTCATACAAGTAATATAATACACATAGTTTCAAGTTTCAAGCCACAACACAATCAAATAATTGCGCACCATACGTTCAAAGTCATTCAAACAACATGAATACACATAAGCACTATATCAAGTTTCAAGCTTCAACACTCAACCAAATCAGTTTCATTACATTTTATTCGCTACATGGATGACCGTTAGCCAATTCATCCATCCTTTACATAGCCTCCCGGCCAGATACCAATTGGAACCTTCTGTGTTCCAATTTCCTTTGCTTGTCTTATCGTAACCGGAGTCCAATGACATCCTTCACTTTGTTGAGATACCAATTGGAATCGAGAGATACCAATTGGACTCAACCCATATAAGCAAGTGAATGAACTGCACGTAAAGGAATGAAAGAAGAGTGATGTTTCCTAAAATGCTTCATAGCTTCCCAAGAATTAGATGTGGATGTCAACACACCAATCCGTAGGACTCTATTCAATATTTTGCTCTTGTACTGGGAGACCCGTAACCTGGGCTCTAATACCATTTTGTCATGACCCAACTACCGGGTCGTGTGGGAACCTACTCTAATCCACCTAGATAGGAGAAACCTTACCACCCGAACTAATAGGTAATGCGGAAAAAGAAATAAATTATGAAATAAGCCTTTTTAATACATGAAAACGTTTACCAGATATGCGGAAAAACTTTTTACTATTTAAAAACAGCCCTCCCTAAAACCTAGTCTAAGTCGGTATAAGAGCTACTACAAAAGTGATACTAAAATAAAAGAAGACACAACTCTCACCATAGAATCAAAAAATAGGAGCTGCTGGAGATTCCCATTATCGTGTACCTATGAAACATCATCAACCCTGCAACAAGACTATACCCAAAAAGGTATAGCAAGAGTAGAATCAGTACAAACACACGTACTGGTAGGCATCATCGGTCGACCCGAATCCACTCATTCCATCATATAAGAAATCAAGGGAATGCACAATTAATTACAATACTCAACCCTTCAACATTCATCTTGTCAAAACCCACTGTCAACCCAATCCTGTTTATTATCATACAACACAAAATAAATCATGACAACCCAGAATATTATCACGCATTATCACAACCCAACCATTTCTAGTTTAACCAATTCAACCACAACAAATCCTCTAGACTCTATGCCCGAAGGCCTAGGCATGGATTCTCCTTTTTAGTCTATATAATAAGTACAAAATGAAAACAGGTCAATCTACTCATGAAGAAAATCTAGCCTACCTGGACATCAAGCAGTTGTGCAGTGCAATTTTTGGCTCCATAAAAGCATTGCCTGATGGGTGATAGGCCCGAAATCTATGATTTTGCATCCTTTTAGTCGAAATCTCCCCTCCACATGTATCCCAAGCCTTGGAGCAGCCTAGGAGGGTTCTTGGAGTAACCCTCGTCTGTCTTGGGGCAGAATAGGAGAGAATGAATTATAAAATCTATTTTTGAGTTTTTTGCTCCCGTTGCTCCGCTATAGCGGTCCATGCTCTACTATAGCAGTACCGCCATACCGGAACCTACTACTATAGCGGTGCTGACCAGCGTTGACTTTCACTATAGCGATAATTTCTCTGTTATAGAGGAGCTTACGATAGCGCTATGTCAGGGGTTGACATGAAATATAACGTCGAAAAATCCCCACAATGGCTTGTTTCATAACACACTTCAAAATCCTGATGTTTCGTACCAACCCTTTCACGTCAACTTCAATATCGAGAGTTTTACTCATCTGAATTCATTTCCAAAAAGTCCCCCAGACTCCTTAAGGTCTTGGTTAACAGAAAAACTAGCTCGACTCAAGATATAATACTCAATCCATACTCGAATTTTCCTAGACCTTACCTTGCTTAGAATTCATCCGAGACTAGCCTAGCCCAAGATTTCCAACTTCTCAACTCAAAAATTTTCTAATCCGTTTCTTCGCACGAATAACCCACCCGATACGAGGTGCCTTCTAATAATGACTGAATAGGTCATTACATTTAGTGTCAAACTCATTTTATTTTTACATTTTCATCTTTCAGACAGTGTACTAGTCACTATGAAAGTGTATTTTGATTCATAGTCACTTTTGTACACATGACATAGACTCTAGTTTGTATTTTGTTACTTTTTCGCACTTGGATTCTACTTAAGACTGTATGATTTTAAACTTCTCAATGGTTTAATTGCTTCTACTTTATTACTTTATTTCAAACTAATTGGATGGTGGTTTGGCTTACCTAGCGAGGAGGGAGGGAGGGGGGAGAAATATAAATGTCATCATGACCCTGAAGGATTTTAAGTCATGACAACATCACGATATGTCAATACAAATTTATTTATCATAATTCAGATATCATCATATATTAATTAGTAATGATCCTCTGGATCATTTTGTGATTTTTTATTATATTTTTATTTGACCCTCTTCATAGCTTTGGAATGGTATTTGTGACTTAATAGGATGGGTTATTCAATTTCAGAGGTGTTTTGGAGGAGTTTTTCAGTTTTAAAGGTTTGAGACTTAGGAATTTTGATCAAAGTAAATATTTTGTGTTGGTGAGGTCAGATGTGAGTTTTGATGATTTCACTAGGATTGGAGAATGATTTTTGATGTTGGTGGAGATTTGATTCTGTTCTCGAGGCTTTCAAAGATTGGGCTTCGCATTTGTTAGATGAGGTCTTGCATTCACGAAGGAGAAAGTGTGGGTCCAATTTGGGTTCTTTTATCGCGATCATGATGGGGCTCCCATGATCGTGAGCCGATTGGATTGGGTAAGGTCGCGTTCACGATGTAGGGCTCACATTCGCGATGAGCAAAATAACTGAAATCAGATTTAAATCTCAATTTTGAATCTAAGCTTCATATTTTGAATTTCACAGAGTTTGAGCTCAGATAAAAATATTTTTTCAAAATGCTTCACGGGGGTAAGTTTCTAGCCTTCTTTTTGTTGATTCTTCATTAATTTCAGCGAATTATCGCATGTAAGAAATGAGTTTTTGGGACTTTTTCTCCAAAACTTAAGAGAGTATATATTCATGATTTGAGGTCTGATTTGGGCTCCTTTTTTTTTTATAAAATTTCATATTTGAGTTCGTTATCTTTTGAGTAAATTGATTCAAAAAGAATTTTCCCATTTTGTCATCAGATTTTAACTATTGATTTTTTGACCCAAGTTTTATTCAAACTTTTATATTGTAATATGGGTATAGATGGACTTGTATTCATGTTTAGAGTATGTTTTTAATAGATTAGGAGTGTTTCGAGGCCATTCGAAAGGGTAAGGTTGTGGTGTGATCATTAGTGGCTTGCAGTTCAGTTTTGAGGTAGGTTATGATTTACTCTTCTTCAGATTTAGCTTCGGTGAGAACTTATTATGTAAAAGCATGTTATGATTTGGATGAAATATTGAATTAAAGTAGTTCCATATTGTCATACTTAATTTGAGATTTTTGCCAAAGTATGACTTGAATTTCAGAAGGATTGTCTCATATATTACGATTTGGATTGTCTCATGCATTATTAGACATATAAGGGATTGAATTTTCATGATGAGCATTATATGGAAAGTAATGGGTTGATGAAGAGATAGGATCTTCAAGCAAGATTGAGAAATTTATTGATATTGAGGCTTGAAGCTTGTGCTTATGAGTTGAGAATTGCTTTGCATTTTAATATCTATTGCATTTGAATTTACTTTATGGTTGTGATCGTGTATATTTATTCATTTCATGAATCACAGAATTGTACCATTAGAAATACTATTTTTGAAAGAAAATATACCATTTTTTATTAATTTAATTCGAGATAAGATATTGGATGAAAAATATATCAATTTTTATTGATTTAGCCGAGATAAGATACCGGATGGAGATGTGAGTTCGAGGTAAGATTCAGGATGGGCCCAAGGTAAGATTTCTGATGGGTATATGGACCTCTCGAGCTCCCCATGGATACTACCTCACAACAGGCTATTATGGAAGGAGTATATACCGGTAGACCTTGACAATTATATTTTATCACATAATATTGCATTGTGTCACATATTTAATCATTGTTATACCATGTAGTGTTCTTTCTTGATTGTTATTATTGAAATGCTGAGACTTTTTTGCGTGCAAGATTTCTTTTAACATTCTTTATTCGATATAGTGACTACTTAAGTTCGGTCGGCCTATGATGCCTACTAATTATTAGTGGTTTATAATCACCCTATATTTTTTGCATCTTTTATGATGCAAATTCTACTACGAGTCTCCAGTGCATTCCTTAATTTTTTATTCGTGGTCATATACTTAAGCTCGGTCGACCTATGATGTATATTGAGTACTAGTAGTTTGTAATCACCCTGTGTTTTCTGTATCTTTTCTGATGCAAATTCTAACATGAGTCTCCAGTGCGGTCCCTATTTTTTTATTCGTGGTCAGAGTTATTCAAATTCGTAGTGAGCTCCTGTCTTCGTAGACTGACCCATTTTCCTCTCTATTTTTATTTACTATTCTTTTATACTTTGGGTAGTGATGTATTCGATTTTATCAATTTTTTTATAACTAAAAGATCTTATACATATGGCATTCAGTCTTGGGTTGATTTGTTTATACTAGATGCATAACTATAAAAGCGATATTTTGAAATTCAATTATTGCGTTATCATTTATTTTACATTTGTATATTTTCGTATGCTCTATGTTTGTGAAAGTCTAGCTTACCTACCAAGGGAATATGGAAGGTGCCATCACAATTTTATATTTTTGGGTCATGACAATTTGGTATCAAAGCGCGAGGTTCACCTCGAAACTCATTTCAAACCTCCCAAACACAAATTCAGAGTACAAATAAATCACTAATATATTGTGGACCTGTTGAAATAATCAAATCACTCATCTGAGATTGTATTGATCGAATATTAACAATAATCAACTCTAAGCTTATAAAAACTAGAAATCTACCCAAAGATCTAAAATGCCTTCGAAAGCTTCATGAATCGTGTCAAATCACCAACTAAGTCTTAAATTATCTCCGATCTAGTGGAATCATCAAAACTCAAAATTGACCTTGTTAACCGTGAATGTTAACTTTGATCAAATTTTTCAAGTTTCAAGTACTTTCTGTCTTCAAGGAGACTGCTTCAACTCAATTCATGAGATACTACATTGAGTCAAGAAAAAGTTGAAGAAAAATATGTGAAAATGACTATGAATCTAAAGTCTTGAACTGGATAACTCACGTGAGATGGATCTTTGCTCATCGCCATTAGTCACCTCATTGGAGAAGCCATAAAATTTACCTGGAACCAACACTCTCTTCACCATATTGGAGCTCATACTTTGAGCTTCAATGAAGACAATGAAGTTTCCAGAGCTTTCTAGACCTCTAAGTCGTCAGCTACCTTGTTAAAATTATTTCTCTTTTGTTTTGTCTAGTTTTAGTGATAGATTTTGTTTCTTTTTTGAGCTGGGCCGGGTTTGGGCCTAGCTATTTGTTTTGTACATAATTATTTTTATTTTTTTAATGAGAAAATTATTCTAGATAGTATTTAAGCCTCTTTATTACACCAAATACATCACATTTTTCCTAATTACTAAATTATCTTTTTAATTACCAGTCACACAAGATTTTATAAACGAGTGATAAACTTATTTTTACTGTATTTTAAGCCTAAAATCATAACAGATTTGAGGTTTCAACAAACCCATGATTTAATGCTTATTTTAAGGAAGAGAAAATTTGATTTTAATTTTGGACATAATTATGGGTAATTAATTTTAAATGTACCACATAATCAAAATTTTAATTTTTGGATTGGATTGTATAAACTTTCAAACTTTTCTCTGTTTCAAATTGGTTTAATTAATATTTTGTATATCATGTTATATATAAACATGTTTAGCATATAAATTAGGTATAAAATATATAAATGGTATGTTTAATTTTTTTATCTACATGAAATCGATAACATTAATATTATTTTTATATCAAGTTATATATTGTAATGACCCTTCCGGTTATTTCCACGTATAAATTTTTCTTGAACCGTTAGGGCTTGTTTGTAGTGGTCCCAAGTCATTTAAGGCTTGTCGGGACCGGTATTTCGGCGTCGGGTCCATTTGTTTGATCGTAAGGTTCTTTGATAAATTTTCTGAACTTTGGGTCAAATGTCTCGGATCTTTTCTCTCAATATATAAAGAGTTAGAAGTTCCCCTAAATACCAAATCGAAGGTCTACGAGTCTATTTTCGAACGCACAAAACCTCACGTCCAACTGATCTCGGAGTAAAAAGTTATGACTGTTTTACCGCGGACTATCTGGCAGAAAATGGGTTGCGAACCGGGTCGCGAACCGGGTCGGGTTAAACTCGATTTAAGCCTCAACTTCACGTTTTAAAATGCCATTTCATTTCCAAAACAGTGATAAAACATAAGGGAGGATCCCGAGAGAATTCTTGAGTATCAAAATCGTGCGTTGGTGAATTACGAGCCTAAGCTTAAGAATTTTATTAGCATCATGTGTGTATTTGAAAATATTTTATTTAAAAGTTGAATTTGGTAAAAATTATATTATTATTACCTTTTTAAAATATTTTAATGGTTTATGGAAAATATTTTTGTTACAATATAATTGTATATGTATTTATTTTATAAGGTTTTTATACATTGTAATATTTTAACGGAGATAGTAAATTTAGTTATTTTGAAAATTATTATTATAATATAGTAGGTTTTATTCGAAATAATTTTCTAATAATTATGGTATATTTAAAAAGCTATATTTATTTTACCACGAATTTATGCAATACCCGAGTATATACCTAACGGGGAGAATTGGTTGCCACCTCCACTTCCACGTGGAAGTGGAGGCCTTGTACAACCAAGTTAGGCAGCATGTAGTGGCAACATAGGAATCTTCCTATAATATTCACATTTGTGACATATCAACCTAACTTCTGTACTTAATATGCTCTCATATTTGAATTGTTCACATACAAGCTTGCTTAGGCGGACAGGGATTTTTGGTGAAGAGAGCATTTTATTCTTGTTTGTTCTTATATTTGATCACGGAAAATAGAAAATCAATTATCTACGTCAAGTTATTCAAGTTCGAGTGTGATTTCATTTCGGAGCTTTTCGGAGAGGTTCAAGCTTGTCATTGGACGACAGGTAGGTTACAGTTTATTTTCCCTAGACTCCGCATATATAGAATAAAATTGTATTAATGGGCATCCTTGGGTTGGTTTATTAGGTTGGTTCCACAGACCTCGACCGCTTTATTCATGTCCGCCTACTTTTGTTCCTCCGTTGCTTGTAGTATTTGCCGATATATTTTATTTACCCTTGTGGTCCTGTGAGGACTTGTTGACTCTGGAACATAGAAGGTGGGATTTTGGGAATGTCCGCGAGTCCCGGGCATAGAATTATCCTTCTAGGCTGGTTATGCTTGCTGAGTAGTTGTGGGCCTGTGCAGGGTCGATAGGTTGATTGTGAGCTGCTGGGCAGCTATTGTGTGTGATCATACCATTTCCATGCATATAAAGAGGTTTTATCCATGTTTTACTGTGATTTTGGCTTCGGGCCTACTGGCACTGTTTTCTAAACCTTGCATGGCCCGGGGGGGCCATTTTTGATGGAAATGATTTGGAAATGGTTGATTTCACTTGTGGAGATTTTTGGGCAAGAAAGTAAAATTATGTTTAAAATCATCAGTTTTATGATTATCGCTAGACTCGGCAGGGCCGGGGTGCTAGTTGAGTTTTCTTGTTACTTGAGATGATTTTTAGCCTCGGTCGGACCGAGC